>ML782078.1:395431-427282 GCA_009831015.1 Picea engelmannii | reverse complement strand
GGTACCAAATATTCCATTAGGACAATGGCTTCAAGACCATACACCAATTTAAAGGGGGTCTACATTGTTAGCTTCTTGCAAGTGGTTCTATAGGCCCATAATACTACTGGTACTCTTAAATCCCAGTCATCTCTATTGACACTACAAATCTTCATTAGCGTTGTCTCCAAGATCTTGTTGAATGATTCAACTATCCAATTTTCTTATGGATGGTAATGTGTGCTCTTTTGATGATGAACTGTAAATTCCTCGGTCAAGGCTTCAATTGTTTTATTAATGAAATGTGTGAATTGATCACTCATAAGGATATTTGGGCATCCAAACCTAGTTATGACGTCATCAATTATGAAGTGTGCAGTTGTAGTGGCACTACAATCCTTAACTGCTCTTTCTTCAGCCCATCTGGTCAAGTACTCTATCGCAATAATTATGTACCTTTCTCCTGTGTGATTCCCTGGTGGTTTAATAGGTCCCACGAAGTCAATGGCCCATTTATCAAATGTTTGTAGGGTCAGCTGTGGTGCTAATGACATTTCATCTCTTCTAGACGGGTTCCCAACTCTTTGGCATACATTGCAGGCTCTGTCATAGTCCTTGGCGTCTCTGTGTAAGGTAGGCCACCAAAGGCCAGCTCGAAGAACCTTCTGCGTAGTGTCTTTCCCTACGTAAAGTCCTCCTGCAATGCCTTCATGAGATTCATCTAGGATTAATGGTCTTTTTGCCTCCATAAAACACCTCTGCAGTATCTCATCAGGTCCCATCTTGTATAGTTGTCCCGCTATAAGCGAAAATTCTGCAGCGCGCACTACTAGTTGTTTCTTCTGGGTGATTGTTTATTCACTCGGTGCCATTCTTGTTGACAGGAACTAGACTATCTCTATGAAGTGGTCATAAATATTTCTAATGGATAGAAGTTGTGAATCCGGTAGTGTATCCTTCAAACTAGTGGGCTCTTCTCCATGTTCCAACCTCGACAAGTGGTCAGGACCCTTGTTCATTCTCCCTGGCTTAGCTATGATCTAAAAATCATACTCCTGAAATAGCAGAAACCATCTTCATATTCATCCCCCCAACACTGGCTTGTTGAATAAGTATTTTAGCATAGAGTGATCAGTGAAAATTCTAAAGTGTCCCCCCAACAAGTAGTGGCGGAACTTCTGCAGTGCATACACCATGGATAACCCTTCTCTTTCGGTGGTGGTGTAGTTGATCTCTATTGTTGATAGCTTCCTGCTAGAAAAGTCTAATGGGTGGTCGATGTCTCTTGTTCTTGGTTGTGCTAACACAACTCCTAATGTAATATAATATGCATCGACATGCACATGGAACTCCTTACTCCAATCTGGGAAAACCAGAATAGGCGCAGTAACCATTTTTTGTTTCAGCATGTCAAAGTTTTGTTGGCATTCTTCTGTCCAGTGAAATTGACAATCTTTCTTCAAAATCTTCTCCATGTGTGTTGTAATCTGGGCATAGCCTTCAATGAACTTCTTGTAATATCTTGTGTGTCCCAGTGCAGTGCGAAGATGTTTGACTGAAGTAGGAGGGGGTAGATCAACTATGCTGGAAATTTTAGATGGATCTACCAACAATCCTTTCTTGCATATAATATGACCTAACAACACTCCAAATGGTGAAAATAAAATTCACTTCTTTAGGTTTAAGGCAATCTAACATTGCCTGCACTTGTCCAACATTATCCTTAAACATTCGATATGATTTTTCAATAAACTAAAAACAGTCCAATCATCAAAGTATGCTTCTAGAAACTTATGTAGGAACTCCTTGAATGCTTCGACTACCACCCTGGAAAAGATGGTTGGGGCATTATTCAATCGAAACGGAATTATTGTATATTAGGAGGATCCCCATTCTATGGAAAATTTAGTCTTATGGCGATCTTCCTTGGCAATCTAGATCTGATGGTATCCTCAAAATCCATCTGTAAAAGAATCTACTTCCTGACCTCCTACATTATCTAACACTTCTTCATTGAATGGCGTAGGGAAGGGGTCATGCAAACATGCATCATTTAGCTTCCTGAGGTCTACGCAAATCCTTATCTCTCCTATCTTCTTGTCTTGTACCACCATAGGGATAATCCATTATGATTCTTTGACAGGTTCTATAATCCCTTCTTCCATCATTCTATCGACCTCAATCTTCACTTTCTCTTTATATTTAGGGTTCAATATGTAGGGTCTCTGCTTGACTAGTCTTGCATCTAGTTTCAAAGGGATCCTCATTTATCCCATTGGCCCTTTAATGCCCTTCATATCAGTGAACTTGGTCATAAACAAGTCCTGATATTCATGCAGTAACTCGATGATCTTGTCAATAGTGGCAGCATCCCAATAATCTCCAACATTTGCAAGCTTCAGTGTTTTCTCTGTTCCAACATTGACTTTCTTGATCTTGATCGGTTGTCCAATAAATGGTAGCTCAACTCCTGGTCCTTCCACATCTCTTTGGCCTTATGTTTCTGTGATGTTCACCTTCCTAGAATCATCATCTTCATCACTATTGATGTTGTAAGAGCCTTGCAGTTTCTGAAGAGGCGCAGTCCATTCATCCTCTTCTTGCTCCAAAGGGAGGCTAGGTGCCTCCTCAAATACTTTATGTCTTATAGTCTGTAATGCTTGATCTACTGTATGATATTGGATTTTGAATAAAAAGGTGGTGACAAAGTTCTGATTCAAACATGCCCAATCTACAGTGATGAGGCACAACTCTGCTTGAAGGTACCAGTTGATAGGGATAGTGTCCAGCGTGTTTATGAATTTTTTCACCCACTGCTCTTGAGGAATATTTCTCCAAGTTTCCTCGCAACTTCGCACATGGTCCTTCGGGAAACTTCGACCTGTGTATCAAATTTTGCAGCCTTCTACTTGTGTTGAGAACCGTGTGGTCATGAGGGTATGACATTGTACCCATTCTGTAATGTTGTTTTTATGCGTCCCCCACCATCTTGTTGGTGTGGCTTTCAAGGCCTCATCCATTTCCAACAAGCGTTGTTGCATTGGTACACTTTCTTCAAAGTCTGATAAGAAGGTTTCTAAAGGATTCAGATCATCAAAGGTGGGTAAGTTACTTACTGTTGTGTTGATCCAGCATACTTCTCTGGTTAATCTAGCACACCTCCTTATAGATACTTCGTACATTTTTTTATGCCAGTTCTCCAGTGCTTCTTTTGAGTATGATGAACATGCGTTGTCACTTCGCCAGCTCAAATTTCCATCCACCATAGGATTAATGTAGTCCTGATGTTTGGATGTTAATTTGTATATGTTTTCTAGTTCGTATGCACGGTCTTCTTCTCTGATGGACTCAGTGTATCATGTACCTTCATTGGGATCTAATGGTGCGATGACCCTAAGGCCATCTCCTTCAAACACCATTCATATTTTCTTTAAATCGACCACAGTGGAATTATTAAAAGCCCAATCAATTCTTAATAGTGCATGGTAAGGACAACTATCATCAACTATCTCAATCACCTGAAGTCTGCAAACGTCCTCACTCTGTCGATGTCCATAGGGACATGTTCCAATCTTCCAAAGGGGATTACTACCTACTGATTAGCCATCTTAATCCTGATAGGCAAGTAGACCAACTTAGGTTTTCCCATCAATGCCCAGGTTTGCTTCGTCATGACATTGACCTCCGACCCTAAGTCGAAGACCACATAGTCTATATCATATTCTCCAATATGAGTATTCAGTTGTAGTTCCTTATTCATCCTTCTCTTCTTGGATAGTTGATGTACCGCTTTATTTAGTAAGGGATCTACCCTTCCTAACTCATATTGTCTGACCAAATTTTGTAGTTCTTGTATAGCTTTCTCGTCTTTAATCAGCTCTATAAACGTATACAAGAAACTGACAAGTTTACTCGCCTCTTTTCCATCTCCGGGTGAAGTAGACTGATCGAATGCCAGAGGCATTCCACATTCTCTTACTTCTGGTTGTGTCTTCGATGAAGAGCCTTGGTCTCCCCTGAATTCTCTTCTTTCCACCTCGAACATTTGTTTTTCTTTCTTTGCATCAAAAGTTTGTGTCTTCTCTACATCTTTCCTGATTCCTAATTATTTTGTAGTTTTTCCTTCAATCATTATGTCTTCTTCTATAACAGCGCCTCCTCAAGTAATAAAAATGACTCTAGGGTCTGCTCTGCAAGGTTCTTCTTTGATCAGTTGTATCTGTGGGTTCTGCTAAGGTCCTCATTTCTCTTGAAGTTTAGCCAACAATGTTGGACATTCCTCGATGACATGCTCGAAAGAGTTGCAATAGTTGCAAGTGGTACAAGGGTTTTGAAAGTCCCTTGCCAAGCGTCCAAGATGTGCGCAGTTATAACAAATTATTTGTCCTCGACCTTGACCCATACCTCCTCCTCTTCCTCTTCCTCGGAACCCACCATGGGGGTTGAATTTTCCTCTCCCAGGGGAGTTATACTGCGTAGTATTTCCTTCTTGTTTTACTTCACCTTGAATCTTGTATATATCCCTACAATTCCTATCATCATGAGATCGTAATCCCTACAATTCCTATCATCATGTGCCATGGACTTATAGAACGTGAAATACAAATTTGTGGGTGTCTGAACATATTTTTTCATGTAGTAGCACTCACCAGGGCGATGTATGTTTCTACATGCCTTGCACCAAGGTAGGGTAACTTGTTTCAAGGGGATCGAAGCTCCAGAGGCCAAGTATTCATGGAATAGGGGACAATGTTCCTTGTCATGGCCTTATGATCTACACCTGACACACATGATGTATTCTATTTTATCTTTTCCCTTGTCTTTCTTCATATCTTCGACCTGCAGAGACAAACTAGTTAGCTGACTCAATATTTGACTCATACATGAGTTGGATTCTCCCATTAGGGATAATTCTAGCTTCATAGTGACTTCCAATGCCTCATCCTGCGAAGCAATATTCTGTTGCATCAGAGGAACTCTTATGCGTGGTAAGAGGGAAGCAATGAACCATTCCTTTTTCTTCTCATCTGGGATTTGAAAAATCAGATGGTCTGTCAAGGTCTTGAATCTATGATCGAACTCCCATACTGGTTCATCTATTCTCTACTTGATTTATTTCAGTTCTGTAATGCACAGCGATTCTGAATTAGGTTTCTTGAATTCATCAATTAGCGAAGTCTTAATGGCATTCAGGGGTTTAGGTGTATCTCCTTGGACAAATTTCATATATCAGCTCAGTGCGCGATCTCTTAGGGTAGTACTGAACTAAGCTCATTTGATAGCTTCATCGGTGATATTCTTAATACTCCACACAGCTTCGTAGAGAAACCAGTGTTGTTCAGGGTCTTCAGATCCATTTCCTCTAAAGGTGGGTGACCTCATCTCGTCTGCCATAGAACTTCCTAGGTTTATGAACTGGGTATGTGCCGGACTACTAGTGACAGTTCTTTGAGCACTCTGGTGACTCTAATTACTTTGATTGCTTAATGTTCCTGAAACAACAATAGGATTAATAGTACTTACTTAGATAGTTGGCGTAGTTCCTGAAGCTTCTAGTTCTTCTTGGCGAGGTTCTACAACTTTCCCTTCCTCGGAATACTCCTCGTCTGTCAGATCTGCCTCTTCTCCACTGTAGAAACCTTCATCCACGTAGTTCTTCTTAAACAGGTTCATGAGAGAAACTTCTCTGAACACTCTCCCACTGCGCGTATGTCCAGCATTTGTGTTACTATCGTTGTCTGAATTCTTGAACATTATCCTTTTCGGATCTGTCTAGCTACTGCATATTCAAGATTTTCTTCTCATGCAATAGCATCTTGATCCTCAACTTCAGAAAATGTAAAATTTTTCCTCTGTGTCCCTTAAAGAAATATCTCTCGAATTGGCTATATGACTCTACTATGTCAACAGCAAACTCGGTGATATACCCTCCAATGGTACTATCAAACCAGTGATCTACTGCTCATGACACGACGTTATCAACTCTCTTGACCTTTTTTATCAACACTAACATCCAAACCACTAGTGGCCTAGATCTAATCTCAAATTGGGTATCTTCTAACCTAGCTAGCCACTCATATATCTCTTGATGGATTCCTCCAAATATTATTTTGTGTATATCAGTAAAGATATATCTCTCCAACCAAGAATCCTATGTACTAAGATTAGGGTTCTTTTCTGGGCTTCAGCGAAGTCCTTTTCTTGATCTTCTATCCATTTCTGAATCTTTGTCTTCGATGGAAACCACCTTGACATTCCCTCAAGAAGATTATGGTCCTAACAACGGAAGCATTGTTGGAACAGGGGCAGACCCAGGGTTCATCTCCAAGAGCGCACCAACAAGCCCTAACTACTGGCCCTTTCGGCAACACCTGCAAAGAAAATACAGTCTCACCCGAAGTAGCTATGGGGGGGTTGCAGGACAGAGATGTCTACAACCAAGGGGATATCAAGTGGGTCCAATACAAGAGCAGCACAGTAGTTATATGTCACTTATTAGCCCATATTTATTCCGTACAACTATCTATCAGATCTAACATAGTAATGTATTAACGGTATACCAAATGACAAAGAATAGAGCATCAATCACACACAACACAAAATATATGTGGCTCACCCTCTCTCTAGGGATACATCCATAGAACTGTGCTTTATAATATATTAAGATGAAGCATACAGTTCTTGTATGTGCTCTCAGCTAGCAGACCTTCTTCCTCCTTCTCTCTATCTCTCCCCTTCCTGCACACGTAGTTGTAGGACTGATCTTCGTACCCAGCTGAAGATCTTACAATACCAGAAGGCTCTTACACTTAACACTTCTCTCTCACACACAATAATCACTCATGCCAATAACAAAAACTAGAACGAACCCTCTTCCCTCATCTAGGTTCTTATATATACATTACAATCACTCACCGATAGCCTTAGGCTGAAACCTAGGTGTAAAAACCCTAGATACCAAAACCCTAGGTGTCCAAAACCCTAGGTCAAATTGTCCTATGTTTCCAGGGCTTCGCCAACCTGTCTTTCCTTCCTTTTCACGCGGTGCTCCAAATCATACAATAGTGGCTTTTTCCGCTTGTTGAGTTGTCCATGATCCATCTTTCTTGTTGATCTGTCATCCTCGATCTCCTTGTCCAACGAATTTCTTCCTTTTACTTTGCTCCGTCTTTTCTTCTCTTTTTCTCACTTTGACCCAGTAATAGTCACTCTGTCTTCCGCGCAGTTCACGTTTTTCCTTTTCTTCCTTGATCTTAACTTGCTTCCATAACCAATTGCCAACACACTTTATTGAGTGTCGCAACTTTGACACCATGGAAGAACATTTGTCATAATTCCTAGTCATTGTGGAGGAGAAAAAATCATCATGAGAAGGTAGAAACAATTCCTTTTACCTTGATATTTTGACCACTTTTGAAGGTCGACGCTCCCCTTCCCATATATAGGGAACATTCTCAACACTCTATGATCAATGTTGAGGGAGCTTTTAAGTGGTTAGAGGGAATTATGGCTATCCCACCTTATTCTAAGGGTTATTTATGAGAAGATGAGGTCAAGGATTCGAGCCATATCTCTTTGCTCCATCCTAGGCACCAAATCGCAACTTATGGAGCTAAATCCTCAACCATTTCCCAAAATACTTCATGGTGGTTAAGCCTCCAAATCCTATATAATGAGTGCATTCCAAGGTGAAAAGGGAGAAGAATTCATGAGAGCATCATAATAATGATCTTGAGACATTTAAGAGAGCGATGGATAGGAGAGCTCGGAGGAGTTTCTACAATGCCAACGTTGGACTGTAAGTGCTTCACTATGACTTTCCATTAATATATAACTTGGCCTATTCCCTTCATGTTTTGTGTCATTGTCTCATGCATGTCTATTGTTGTGAGAGTCATCATAGATAGATCTATTGTCACCTAACAATATATAGTAGAAGAAATAATATTCCTCTTTGTTTATTGCAGGTCCTATCTTGTGCCTAGAAGCTTGGTAAACAAGGTCAAAGGCTGGAGAAGCGAGGACAACCGTCATGAAAAGTTGAGTCATATATATTACTTCTTATTCTATTTGTTAAAATAGGTCTAAAGGGAAGTTAGTGTCCATTTGTTTTTTTTTGTCTTTTGATCAAAGAGGGGTCTTGGTCCAAAGGGGGGTTTCACCTATCCGTAGGGGGGAATTTACCATAACATAGGCTTATCACCAAATTGGGTTCATGTTCATGCACCTTCTAGTTACACAACAATTCCCAATCCACAAGCATATTGGTCTTGCCTATTCGGGAATTTCCATTTGGAAATTATTTTTCACCATGTTCAATGTTTTTTTTCTGAAACCTGAAGATCGCAAGCCTATCGGACCCACCCTTTTGGTTTTTCCTTGTTCAGATGTTAAGTTCAACTATTCATTGTTTTCCCAAAACCCACAACCCACAATCTTATTAATCTTGCCTCTTCAAAATTTCACCGTCAAAATGTCAAAGTTACACTTTTCAATTGTTATTTTCGAACGTAACCACACACAATTCTATCAAATAGATATTTTTGGGTTCTTCTCATCAAAATGTCAAGTTAACTCCTTTATAGGGTTGTCTCGAAATCGAAAAGCTACAAGCCTTTTGAGTTTCTCTTTTTGGATTCACTCCATCAGGAAGTCGTATGGTTACCGCTTCATGGTTTTTACGAAATCCAAAACCACCAAACTTGTCAGATTTGCCTTTTCAGACCTTTCTTATCGAAGTATCCTTCCTGCAAATCTTTTCCCAACTTAAAGGTTCAAGTTGTATTGTGTTAAGGGATTTTAATTGTGTTTATTATAAAATATTTATATATATGTATATAACTTAACAAGGCATTATTAATCCCTTTACATTTTTTCCTCGTTAATTTCCTTTCTGACACTCTTCTCGACGCCAAAGGCCTAATATTTCTTCGGGGGATATTTTTTGGGTTTTATTTTGAATGCTCAATCATCAATTTTCTGAAATACTTTTCCCAAAATGCTTTTCTCTGAAGATAATTCTCTGAAAAGATTCTCCGGCAAGCTTGTTCTTTTGAAAAGGTTTTCCCGAAGAGAATTTTCTTGTAAGCTTATTCTTCCAAAAAAATCATTTCCCCACAAGCTTCTTCCTCTAAAAAATAATCTTCTTGAAATCATGTCCTTTTGAAGGCATTGATGGCTCTATACTTTTTCTTCCTTCTAGTATTCCGAATCTGATTTCATTAATTACAAATAAAAGAGTTTGTAAATTAGTACTATAAACTTAATTCATCGATCATATAAGTCATTTTTTCGAAGCTAAGAGTGTAGCAAGTGCTTGCAAGAAATATCTCGATTAATTAAGGATTCTTCTATTATATTTTATAGCATTCAGGTAAGTTAACCATTAAATGATAAATTCATTTTCAATCATGACACTCTATTGATTTACAATAATTTCAAATTTTGTTGCAGAACCCTTATAGTGATTGGAATTTTTTTAGGTATTCCAGAAGTGCCAAATGTCGAGAGATTAGATGAGAAAGAGAAATCCACCCACTAAGAATGTTTTCACTCAAGGGAAGAGTCCTAATAAACTTTTGTTGACAAATACTAATTACCACAATAGTATTCATATATGCACCATATGGGATGAAATATACAAAATCTTCGTCCAGGAAGATTTTTCGCAAGATGACAAGGACCTACAGGTATACAAGAACATCTAGAAAAGTGAGATATATCCATTTCTTCTGACCTTTCATATTTCCTTACACCGATGCAGTCAGATGGTTTTATTCCCATCTATAGAAGATGACACACATAAAAGGTACCAACTGCAAAGACCTGAAGTGTATTTAAACAAGTATTTTATGGATATCTTCAGGAAGGAAAATCCCAAAATGACTAAGCTAATTAGAGAGTGGTGGGTTGAATATAAGTCATTTATTGTAAAGGATAGTAGGTTATGTCATATCCAATACTTCAAGTAACCCTACCAGCTGCTGGAAACATTAATTTACCGACTATATGGAGAAGAAGGGTCTACGCAATTTAGGTTGAAATGGGTACCTATTGTGCACTATGTATCTGAAGCAAGGAATATATTCAATTGGGCCCAAATATTATCACCCGACATATTTGAAGCTATCAAAGAGGCCCCAAGACTAAAAAAAATAGGTTTTTATATGTCTGCATATTTAATTGATGCCATATGTTCTTCAATTCCTTTTCCTGCAATGGGTTGGAATTGGAACCCTAGTTTACCTCATGTGCATACATATTGTTTTGAATTATGGAAGAGTAACTATAAAATAAACTTCTATGACATATGTGATCATTTTATGGCACCTTTTTTCTTTGTGACAAGGAGCCATTAAATCCCTTAGGGACATAGGAGACCGGTATATGGATAAACATTATACCTATATCAGGGTCTTTGGGTGCAAATTTGCTTTGCATATATTTCCCAAATATGTCCTAGATATAATGATCATGAGATGGATTGCATATCAAACATTTGAAATGGGTATTATTGCATTCATATCTACAAATTCCAATAGGATATGGCCAAAGTCCCCCTTTTAAGTGGGATTCTTTACATTATTAAATGTTTCCCATGCCAGAAAGGAAGCAACAAATCTCAAGGAGTTTTGTTCATGTACAGGTGTCCCCAGAGTTCATGATCCTAGAGGTTTGGTAGGAGAACATATTATAGCCTTTGGATTGATACCTCCTTTCCAACATGGTCCATATGTCCTAGATACCATTTTTCAGGGAGTCATGTCTTATGAATAGGTCTTGGCTAACATGGAGGAAAACCAAGAAAAAGAAAATTTACAGGATGACCAAGAGGAGAGAAGTAAAATGGCCAATGAAAAAAGAGGGTAGTTGTTGGCCACTGAAAAATAAAAAGAATAGGCCAAGAAACAGGCTTAGGAAAATAAGGAAAAAGAACAGGAAAATAAGGCTTTAGAGGTAGAATAAAAATTAAAGAAAAATGAACAACAAAAAGAGGAAGAATCCAAGAAGAAACAAAAAGAATCACTAGCATTTTTCAACCCAAATGACATTTTTCTCTAAGCATATGTTCCCCATTTGGTTCTAAAGGATTTTTATTTTCCAATTTTGGAGGGAGATTATTTGGGTATCCTAACATTTCCTTAATATCAAAAGGAAGATAAATTTCATGAAATTCCCATGGTGCCATATTTCTTTACTTAACATACAAATTTATATGAATTTTTAAAATAGGAAATGATACCTCATACTAAATATGTGTGTGGAGTCGCCAAAGTGAATCTTCAAATGCCTACACAATTAAGCTTGTTTCACCTCACAATCACTTAGTCTTCAAAATTTGCATAGGCAAAATGGCTTCTTCCCTAAATGGATTCGCTAGGCTTTGGTGTATACTCATCAATAAAGGTTGAAGCATATAATTTAGATTTATAAGGAGAAGGACTCAATTCTCCTTGGCAATGGTGCCAAAATTGTATCACTCAATATTGCACTCTAGTGAAAAGACTTGCCCATTGAAGAAAGGAACATGTTACGCCACGACCACATGTCTTCTCCTCTCCATACCAATCTCTCATTTCCATAAAGAGAAATAAATTTGACCCAAAGGTGACTCTCCTTATCCTAGGTTACAATATTCATGTTCCACCTGAACGTAGGTTGAACTCATGGATTCATTTCCTATGAAGTCTTACATTCCTAGATTACAAATACAATACATGTAAAGTTAAATTTTAGTGGGAAAATATAATTTCCATGGACATTCTTGAAATTAAATTAAGACTACTTGTATGACCTTATTTTTCATTTCAATGAATTTCTAGATACATTTCTATAACAATTTAGTTTTTTGTTTGAAACTTCGTAGGATGTGGTGGCTCTTGCATGGAATAATCAAATACTGATTTGACTAGAGTGGTTGTAATTTTTTTTTATAGTGTACCTGGAAGGTGCTATCTAGTTCAAAATAAGATGAGATTACTCTAGAGTTCCATTTGATGCAAAGCACCAAAGTTATACAATGTTTGCAATGTTCTCAAGCCTAGCATACCTTGAAATCCATAAACATAACTTATAAGTATGTTTGAATTTTCCATTCCAAGGTAGCTTCTAGGTTGGGAATTCAAGTCTTTTGGTGTGCTTGAAAGCATAAAAAGTAGACAATGTTAGTTTCGACAAGTGCAAAAAACCATTCCACTTTCTCCTTTTGGGGTGACACCTTCAATAGCTAAGGTAGAATAAATGGAAAACATGTTCACATTGTTCATAGGTATATATCATCTAACAGGTAACTTAGGGTTTCCTCATATGTTATTATATTTGAAAAAAACATGTTGTAGGTGGAAAAGCACACTTTGAGGATGTTATACACTTGAAACATAACCCTTGAGCAACATGGACATGTGAATGAGAATTTCCCCATAGATCAAGACTCGTGTTAAATGAATATTGTGAGAAATTATTGTGAATGACTACCTGTTGTTGCTTTGTAATGCATCAAGTTTTTTAGATTTTCTCATTGTATAAATGCATATATCTCTTTACGATCATTATGCTACATGGAATATAAAGGAGATAATTGATTCCACGGCACGTTGTGTTATTCACCCCGTCGAAGACCAAATTTGTTTTGTGGAATTATATTTCCACCAAGTAAATGTCTATCCCTCTCTCCCACACAACCTTCACCTTATTCTACAAATAAGATAATGTAAAACTTAATTAATTCCATTTTTATATCATTGGTGTCATTGTTGACACCTAATTCATTGTAATTTTAACACGTATTTTTAACCAAAACAAAAATGTGTGTTATTTCAAAAGATGGCTACGTCAAACTTAGCAGTGATTACATTTAGCAAAGTTCAAGGATTGCAATGAAACTATACATAATTCTAGAGTAACTACTATATACGATAACACATTCTCCAAATAAGAGTTTGAGGTGTTTCTACTAGTGGTTTGCTTAACAAATTGACACAAAATACTTACAACTCGAAAGAACATTCAAGATTAGTCAAAAGTGAACACTACCTTGTGCTTCTTGGTCCCCTCCTGAATCAGGGGATATTGGGCCTTCAATATCCATAGGGTCGTGATTTTCATATACTATTTCATCCTCCATAAACCTTGCTTGTAGTGAGTTCCTTGTGCTATGGTTATTGGAAGCAAGAGAGAGAGTGTCCATATGTCGAGAGAGAACCAAAGATTGAAGTCAGGTGCACTCAACCTCCAGAGAATCAATCCATTTTTTATGTAGAAGGATAAGATACATAATGTTTGCATTGTGTGTGGTGTTGATCTACTCTAGTTTAGTGATTTTCTATGATATTACCATTAATGCACTATTGTTTCCCTTATTCATTTCTTCATGCATGTGGAGAACTCTTCAAACTTCTTTCAGATCAAAATTATCCATGAATGTTATAGATATTCCTTTTGCAAAGAAAAGGTCAAGAAGAATACTAAAGGGGATAAATAAAATTCCAGGCTAAACAAACTCCAAACAAAAAAATATCTTCTCAACTTGTTGAAATAAAATAAAGACCAAAAAAACTATGTTTTGGTTGTTCCGAACTGAAGCACCAAAGACACGAGAAGTAACAAGAATCGAAGAGAGAGGACAAAATTCTATGGATTTCTTGGCCATAGCACAGGAAATTACCCACATTGAAGAACCAACATGACTTGATGCCACCTCTCATGGAAACCTCTGCACATACCCACCAAGAGGCTCAATATTTTCATACCATATAGAAAAACGTCCAATGAATCGCTACCAAGTTCACTCCCAAATATATGTTTCCAAACAATCCAAGCCAAATCAACAAAAAAACAACCCCAAGTGATCCACACAGTCAACATTATCCCATATTTCATGATAGGATTCATTATTGCGCATTGAGTTACCATGAACGGAGCTTTCCATGCCAAATGTGAGAATTGAGAAGTCCACATGTAATCCTTCCCAATTTCCACCAGGTATTGATTAGAAATATGTGCATATTTGATCCAGGAGGATCCAAGAACACTCATAGAGGTCCAGGATGATCTAGAAAAGCTCAAAATTTGATCGTCCCAAATGTTCTCTAAAACTACATCAATGCGTAGAGTTTCGCGATATCTTTCCAACAATGTGAAATTTGCCTCAAACGGAGTTTGTATGCAAATGTTATAGCCAGTCAAATTTCAAGTCAAATAAGGAAAAAGTAAAAGTCAAGGTGACACTTGTCACCACTAGAAAGGTGACACTTGTCCTCTTCGTAGGGATGGATGGCGTCAATAGGATGTAGAGTGACATTAGCAAGTTGACATGGCAACACGACAATGTGCCATGTTTCACCCAGAAATGGACTTTTCAAGGGTCCATTTGGACCAATAAAATTTTGACATGTGTCATCCATACAAATGACATCGCATCTGTATGTTGACGTGGAAAGAAAAAAAGTGTACCAGTAGCATATTGATACATGGTAAACCATATAATTCTATGGAATATAGATCAACAGGTGACATGGTAGTCCATTTCCTTGCCATTCCACATGGAACAAATTACCAGAGGTCCACAGAAAGATTATTGCCAACTGAACAAAGTGGTAAGCAAAAATTTTATGACAAAGGAGTTCTTCAGTAATATCATCATGACTCTCGAAGTCAGGTGCGGTCACAATACCGAACCAAATACGATGACTAGTTGGGTCCTGGGCAAAGCCTTGGATGAACTTTGGAAATCTTGATGCCATAATGATTTTCAAATCCCCCTAGCCATTATCCTACTGCAATCATTATTTCTAGAAAAAATGCCCATGTTGTGACGATTCCACCCAGAAGGCAATGAGATACTCCTACATCATGTCACATGCAATAGGTACAATTGGCATAGTCCAATAGTAGGCCGCCACATGGGCCAATGAAATGACACCACATGGCACCTTCCAGAAGCCCAAGTTAGGTTGGGTATAAAAAAATTTATGAGTTCGATCGATTTGAACTACATGTTAGGATATCTAGAAACTTAGGATTTAGTTAAAATCTACTTGTTCTAATGTGTAGTTGGGTAAAAGTGTGTTTCTTTAGTATGCATTTGTAGTTAAGAAATATAATGGTCACGATATGTTCTCGACATAGAGTGATTTGGCAGTTCATATTCTCCTTGATCTTAACGGCTACTTTAATTTGTGGCTTAGCACTCGATTGGTCCATGATATCTATTTAAAGAGAATGGAGGGTCATTTGTCGATGATCGATTGTGCGAAACTCTCTTGTAAATATCTTTGTAATCTTTTTCTTTTGCATTAATAAATTTCTCCAAGTGGCCACATTGGCTAGGTTCGTGGATGTTTCCCTGTAGGGTTTTACCACATCAAAATATCGGTGTACCACATCAAAATATTGGTGTGTTGATCTTTGATCTGTTTTTGTGAGTGGTTATTGAAGGTGTTCATCCTCTATTGGAATACCTTTGTTTTTGAATATGGTATTAGAGTCTGTTTGAAGACCCGCTCCAGTTGTAGATCGAGATCGTGAAGCCGAGTTGCCTCATATTTATTTTATTCTATTTCCATACATGTATGGTATGAGAGGACCATTTAATTGCATCCGGAGTGCTCGTTTCATTCATGAAAACTTTTCTTTTCACTCAAAAAGTTTTATGTTTTCCCAAGATAAGACCATTTCAGCCAGATCTAGAGGTATAAAGCCCAAATACACCGTTTTAAAATATTTGCAAAGTATTATTTCATTTTTCTATTTTTTGTTTATGGGTTTCTACTCTTTTGGATCTGTGTATGTTATTTTCCTTGTGTCTTGTGTGATCTCGAAAAATCAGAAATAGATCGGAAAAGGTGCATTTTCCTAGTAAGCTAACCGAGATATAACCCTTGTTGTCATCGAAAAGCGAAAATATTTTCTTGTGTGAAAAACAATTTTGATTAGCATGCTCTCTAAGGTCGTCAACAACAATGAAAACAACAACAAGAATAACAATGATGAGAACAATTGTTGATACTGAGAGGGGGGTGAATCAGTATCAAGTACAATTTAAAAAAGAAATCAACTTATACTTAAACCATTCAATTATATCCAATGAGTAATGAACAGTAGTATAAGAGTTACATCAATACACCCCAATACACCATGCACAATATATGAGAAATAATCAATAGTTATTGGTCAAGGGAAGTAATGACTTCCAAAGGTAGCTACAGCTTCCAAATATAAAGGGAGGGATAAACCTCCAAGAGGAAGATACGATCCTCCAATATCAAGAGAGGGTTGACCTCTCCATCCTTGCACCTTCCTTCCACCCAAGAATATATAAGAGATAATAAAACTTTACATTAAATCATCACCATCAACCAACCATCATATAGAACCTGATAATTCTTCCTTAGACTTCTTGAACTTCCGTAATTCTTCAATTCTTGGAATACTTTGATCCTATAGATAATATTACTCAATGTATTATCTGAACCTCCTCCAAGTTTCACTCCTTGAATCCTCCCCAAAAAGAAGTTATAGGAAGAATGGTAGACTTTATTCAATTCTGGTTTATTCAGGAGAGTGAACTTGTATAGAATGCCCCACACTCAATATTTAACATCTGATTATGAAAATTGCACACAAGAAACTAAAGTCTATATTGTTTCCAATTAAATTGGTCCCACTTCATTTTGATTCTCTATGAATAAGTTATGATTTTTTTACCCATAACACATGTTTATTGATTAGCTTCAGGACTAGTCAAAAACCCTATCTTCCACAGAGTGTATCTCCATAATTATAGTGAATCAAGAGCTGAAACTTTTACCATAGATACCCTGATATGTCATCTCAATACCAGAGCAATTTCACCAGCTGAATCATTCTAGAAAAAAAAGGTATAGCGAAAATGGTAAGATGGCCTGAAAATAACATATCTTAGAACACATCACCAAAAGACTTCATCCTCCCTTGAAATCCGGCCTTCTTTACTTATGATTTCCTCTAAAATTTGACTTGTGTATCAAATGAATGTATAATGATATGTATTTATACCATTTATGTCACTTCCTTTAACATTAGGTCCAACCTGACACTTTCTTATTTTGTAATTATTTTATTTCATTATCTGCAGGGCCTACATGTACTTCCTTCTTCAATTCACTTTGTCATCTTCAAAAATTCATTTCTCCTCAACCATGAGGATCCACATGACGTGCCACATGCCACCGGAAACAACATGATGTATACTATCCATCCATGGGTGTTTTATCTGCATGTGCATTGTCCTTCATGTCCAAATACCTTCATCAATCTTGCGGTCCAAAACCCATGACTAGGGTTGACATCAATGACAACAACCAATATTCCAACAACAACAACAACAAAAATCCTCCTTCTAAACAATACAATATGTTTTGTTGTCTCACTTGGTTAAAACTTGCCTTATTAAGTAAGAGGTCTTGAGTTCAAGTCTCTCTTTTTGTTACTATTTTTGAAAATTTTCATGCATCCATTGTAAAGTGTATTTCACTTCAAGTATAAAAGTGAATCATTATATGTATCTTTAATATTTTATTATAAAGTTATTTGTTTTTAAGGAAACTTTATTTTATAAAGTAACTTCATTGTAAAAGTGATCCTCGCTTCTTTTAATAAAAGTGGGTCACTTCATAAAGCAACATATTTGTAAAAGTGAGGTTATTTGGAGGGGTATCACCACGCGGAACAACTTCTACTTGCCACATGGATCTTTGGTTATTGTTTATGGTTTTTTTCCAAAGGATATAACTTTCACATCTGAAGTTTGTTTTCAGTGCTACCTAATTTTTCAATATCGTTCCATCCAGATCATCAATTTCATTTTTTAAATCCATATTATCTGCATATTTAATATGGCTTCTTCCAATGATCTTTTTCTTACCAGAACCAAATACTTCCAATGGAAATCCCATATGGAGTATTTATTAAGAAGTAAATGCATGTATCAGATTACCTTGGGAAAGGAAAAATAACCCAATGATGAAAAGAAATTCAGATGGGCTAATAGGAATGACGAAGCACATGGACTGATCGGAATGTCCATCTCTCCTGATTTAAGGTTCCACCTTCAAGAAATCGATGACCTTGATGAAGTTTAGGAAAATATTGAATCTATGTTTGGTAAACACAATATTATTCGAGAAAATTAGTTAGAAAATTAGATACTGACTTTAAGTCCAAATGATTTTCCTTGCATTAAATACTATCTGTCTAAGTTTAAAACACTTAGAATTTTATGTGAAGAGTGTAACATAAAGTTGGAGGAAGAGTGTTGTATCTATATCATTATTTATAAGCTAGGTAGTGCATATTTTGTTTTTCTATCTATCTTTTATGCCATGAGAGAGGCTCTAAGGAAAGTTTATCAAAAACCCACTCTTGAGTCCTTTTGTGATGCTTTGATTAGAGAGAAAGATAAACCTTGTACAACTTGGAGTGATTAGCAATATAGGTACCTCCAACAAAGCCTTAGTAGCCCATCAAAAAGATAAACCCAAGAATCCCAAGAAGTAACATCCTCACCACAACAACAAACAAAACAAGGGTCCCAAACCCACTCATATAGTTTCATCTCCTAATGGTGACAAAGGAGAAAAATCTAAAAATAACAAGACTGATAGACATTGCAACTTTTGTGGAAAATATGGTCATGATGAGTCCAAATGTTTCAATAATATGGAAGCTTTAGAAGTGGCAATGAAGAAGCACAACATCACTATTGATTATACTTCCTCTTCTTCTTCTTCTTCTTCTTCTTCTCACAGAAATGCACTTTCTTCTTATGGTTTCTCCTTCAATGCAACTTCTACTTCTTCTTATGATGAGTGTTTTATTGATTCTGGAGCATCTTATCATATGGATAAGGATAAATCCATATTTTCTACTCTAAATCAATGTAGCAAGAATAAAATATTTATTAGTAATGATAAATCTCTTAGTGTTGTAGGATCTGGAACAATTCAGGTATATAATGGTCATTTCAATGATGTATTATGTGTTCCAATTCTTTTGTGTAACCTTCTATTAGTATATCAAATCACTCATTCAGGTGAAGGTAAGACCATAGATTTTTAACCTCACCAAGTTATAATCAAGGATATAAACTATCCTCAACATGTTCTTGCAACTAGAATTGTTCATGATATTACCAAGTTGTACAAGTTTGAAAACTTTGGGTCATCATCTTTTACATCAGTTTTTGTTTCTCATAGCAAGGACTTGAGAAAACTTTGGCATGAGTGGTTTGGTCATATAAACTATAGTTCAGTGAAGCAACTATGTAATCAACAAATGGTGATTGGTATTCCTCTTGTTTCATGCAGAGATGGTGCTTGTGTCGGTTGTGTTCTCAACAAACATCATTGGGATAGTTTTGACAAATGTGCCTCTTGGCACACCTCAGGCCCTTTGATCCAGGTGGATATTGGTGGCCACCCACCTATTCCACTTGGACCCCCACCATTGCTTCTTTAAATTTTTCAGTTTTCACACAGTATTGATCCAGGTGGATATCGGTGGCCACCCACCTTTTCCAAATGGATCAAAACGGCTTTCTGGCAATTTTGGCAATTTACTATTTTTAGCAGGTTTTAACTTCCGGGGCCATTTTGAGGGTCCAGATGAAGGTTTTTCGAGATCGAGGCTATCACACGCCTAAAACGAAGATCGTATGCAAAAGTTACGACCCCGGGAAGTTGATGTACTCACTTACCCAAACGGGGCCCACATGACTTTTGGTGCTTCATCTCCTAGGGTTAGGTTTTTGGATGTCTAGGACTTTTGGCATTCTCGTTTATTGTAAAAAGGCCTTTAGAGCCTCATTGTAATCATCTTCTCACGGATGCGAATAGCGGCCACATCTCTTCTCAGAGATAAGCTACCAGCGCCTAGCTAGTTTATTTCCATTCCGTCTGTAAGCATATTTCAGTCATTTGTTATTAATGAAATGAAGTCTTATTTCCGCTGCATCTATGTGTTTATGTGTATTTCTGTATTTCATTGTGTTCCTACATAAATCCGGATCACCCTTTGGTTCTTATTCATAGTGACTTGTGTGGTCCACTATCTTATCCTTCTTTTTCTGGGTGCAAGTATTTCTTAACTTTCATTGATGACTTTTCCAAGCGTACTTGGGTTTACTTCTTAAAACTTAAGAGTGAAGTTTTTGACAAGATTTTGTCCTACAAGGCCCTTGTAGAAAATCAATATGGACATCAAATTCAAAGGTTAATATAAGATAATGGATGTGAATATGTGAACAATAATTTTAGAAGTTACTGCACTACACAGGGCATCCAAATGAAACACATTGTTCCATATACACCACAACAAAATGGTGTTGCTGAGAGAAAGAAATACACATTAAAAAAAATGGCTAATTGTTTGATCCAATCTAAGGGATTAAGTATAAAGTATTAGGCATAAGCCATCAACTGTGAAAATTACATAGTAAATCGCACTCCCAGAAGAATGAACTAAAATTAAACCAGTTGTAACTCACTTTCGTTTATTTGGTAGTATAGCATGGGCTCACATTCTTGATGAGAAAAGGAAATCATTGCAGCCTAAAAGTGAGAACTATATATTTGTTGGTTATTCTGAAGATGTCAAAGGTTACAGACTTCTTCAACCACATTGTAATGAAATTATTATTAGAAGAGAAGTTAAATTTGATGAAAATCTCTTGGCCTACAAGCCTAGTTCGATGATTGTGCCTTCTTCAACCTGCGAGACATATTTAGCGTTTGTGCCTTCTTCTATTCCTATTTTGGTTTCTTCTTCAAATGATGACAGTGAGGATCAAAATCCACCTCTACCTGCTCATCTTCCTCCAGATGATTACATTGAACTTGAACCAACACCAACACCATTGCTTCCTAGATAGGTATGTTCAACACGAGAAACAACTGGTGATCTTGTCGATGATCCTTCAGATCATCGTCAGATACGTCCACAGTTTCAGCAGGCCTCTTCTCTTTTGGATCAAGTTTTAGAGACTCATGATCCAAAGAAATTTGTAGAAGCTTCATGTCATCCATATTGGGAGACAACAATGAATGATGAGTATCATTCTTTAATGTCAAACAACATTTGGGATCTTGTACCTCTTCCAAAAGGAAGAAAACTTGTGATATGTAAATGGGTCTATAGAACTAAGTATGCATCATATGGAAGTGTTGAAAGGAAAAAGGGTCGGCTAGTTTCCAAAGGATTTTCCCAAGTTGAAGGAATTGACTATAATGAAACCTTTTCCCCTATAGAAAAAATGAATTCCATCCACCTTGTTCTTTCCTTTGTCATCTCACATAAAGGCAAGGTCCATCATATGGATGTTAAATATGCCTTCTTGCATGGGCATTTGAAAGAAGAAATATACATGGAACAACCTCTTTTCTATGTCTAGAATGACTCTAGCCTTGTTTGTCTCCTTAAGAAATCTCTTTATGGTATTAAGCAATCTCCCCAAGCTTGGTATGCCAAAATGGACAACTTTCTTATTGACACTAGATTCTCTAGATGCCATTGTAATCCTAATGTCTATACCAAGAAAGTAGGAAGCCATATCATAATTTGTGTCATTTGTGTTGATGACATTATCCTTACCAGTAGTGAGTCAAAAAAAACATCCTTAAGAAGAAATTTGAAATGATAGACTTAGGT
Source organism: Picea engelmannii (assembly GCA_009831015.1). Lineage (NCBI taxonomy): Eukaryota > Viridiplantae > Streptophyta > Pinopsida > Pinales > Pinaceae > Picea > Picea engelmannii. The sequence goes on along the minus strand of ML782078.1, from coordinate 405,622 downwards.
TTTTTGCACTATTTCCTTGGCCTCAAAGTTTTGAAAATCAATCAAGGATTTTTTCTTTCCTAGTATAAGTATGCGTGTGACCTTATTCGTCGCTTCCACATGGAATATTGTAATCTAGCCCTTTCTCCCTTCTAGTCTGGAGTCAAGCTTGCTACCACCTGCACTTCTCCCAAAGTTGATGCCACTTTGTATTGTCATTTAGTTGGTATCCTCTTATACTTGACTCATACCCGTCCTAATATTTCATTTTTTGTTGGTATTGTTGCCCAGTATATGAAAACACCCCATGAAATCCATTGAAAAGCAACTAAAAGTATAGTTCGGTATGTCCGAGGTATAGTTCAGTTTGGGATACATTACAGTTCAGGGGGGGATCCTTTATTGGTTGGTTTCATTGATTTAGATTGGGCCAGAAACCCTAATGATTGGAAGTCTACTGCAGGTTATGTTTTCAGCCTTGGTTCAGGAACTGTCACTTGGGCCTGTAAGAAACAATAAGCTATTTCAGTTTATTCAACAAAAGTAGAGTACCAGGTAGCGGTAAATGCAAGTCAATAAGTCTTGTGGCTTTGACAGATCCTTTTAGATTTTGGATTCTAGTAGCAGCATCCGACCAGCCTTTGGTACAACAATCAGAGTGACATCAATCTTGCCAAAGAACTAGTTCAACATCAACGTAAAAAACACATCGAGCTACACATGCACTTCATCAAAAATCTCATCCAGGATCAAGTTATCAAAGTGCTCTTTTTCCCTACAAAATATCAAGTTACGGACATTTTCACAAGGTCTCTTCCAAAAGTGAAGTTTTCCAAGCTTCAATCTATGTTAGGTGTTCAGGAAGTTTTCATTAAGGGGGGATAGGCTCTAATGACTCCTTCCTTCTCCTATTGTGTCACTATTGTAAATCCTTCAATCCTATCCCAAGTTGTTCTTAAGGGGGGATGTTAGGATATTTAGACACTTAGGAGTTAGTTAAGATCTACTTGGTCTAATGTGTCATTGGGTAAAAGTGTGTTTCTTTAGTATGCATTTGTAGTTAGTATGCATTAGTATGCATTCTCAACATAAAGTGATCCGACGGTTCATATTCTCCTCAATATTAACAGCTACATTGATCTGTGGCTTAACACCTGATTGGTCCATGATCTCTATTTAAAGAGCATGGAGGCTCATTTTCCGATGATTGATTGTGAGAAACTCTCTTGTAAATCTCTTTTTAATCTTTTTCTTTTACATTAATAATTTTTTCCAGGTGGCCACATTGGTTGGGGCCGTGGATGTTTCCCCGTAAGGGTTTTACCATGTCAAAATATTGGTGTGTTGATCTTTGATCTAGTTGTGTGAGTGGTTACTAAAGGTGTTCATCCTCTATTGGAATATATGCGTTGTCAAACACCGCCAACCTCCCAAGGAATCTAGGAGGAACATTCTTTATTCCAATGACTTAACATAAGTTCCACTAACCAACATACCACATATTGGGTTTTTTATAACAAATGGATTATATTATATTTAATATAATGCCTATGCCAGTTAACCATGTGGGGTATGGTTGGGGGCCCATGCTCTATTTATGGGCACAGATCTTGAGACAAGAACACATTCCCAGACCGGCGTGGATCCTGAAACGGGAACATAGTTCGAGGATGCACAGATCCTGAGAAAGAGGTACAGATGCATATAAATGTGTGTCATGTAAATCCAAATTTATGTGTTGCATATAAATGCATGTCATGAGGTATATTGTCCAAACATAAGCATGTTTATATTCATTTTTCTTGTTTTTTCGAGAGGATTTCAATGGTGATGTTATTTTTGTGCTAAGAGGTCATTTGTAAAAGTCTTAGTCCATATTTTCATTAATGAGCGCCATAGTGCATCATTTGGCGTGTAAAGAGGGTAAAATTGAGCCAGTTTAGAATATGGTCAAATTTATACTCATTTTTCTCAAAAAATCGTAAGGAATTCAATGGTAAACTCCTTTTTTGAGTTTGAGCAATGAAATTAAAAAGATTCCTTCAAAATGGATTTTGTAAGTCCATATTGTAATGAAATTTGACATTTTGGGATTATGAGAAGCAATCTCACGGTTTGAAGGGGACTTGAAGATGAAGTAAACTATGTCATCAATATTGTATAATTTGAGTTATTTTATTTTCTATTTTGTTATCTCATAATTCTTCATATTAATCATCAGTTTATGAGATTTTTTATAAGAAGCACAACATCATTTTTTTTTTCAAATCACCTCAATATGATCAATAAATTAATTATGAATCAAGTTAGATATTAACATGTATAATTTAAAGGAATAAGTGGTATCTAAGTATTTTCGGATCAAGTGGTATCAGAGCTAGTTTTGACGTGTATTTTCACGTTGTTAATGTGACAAGGTCCAAGACTTAATTTGGTGAAGGTTTTGAAGACTCTTGTTGAGAGGAAAAAATGATTAAATCACTCATGAAGTTAAGGCTACAGAAGAACATTAACCAAAATATTCAAAATGAGAATTTTGAATTGAGGATGCAATTGAAAACTCTCGAGGAAGAGAAGAAAAAAATACAATATCAACTGCTATGTCATGAGGAATTCCATAGAGATATTTTTCATGAGTTGGAAAGGAAGTTGCAGACTAAGAATCAAGTATTGGCACCATCAACATCAATCCATGAAGAATGGCAAGTAGAGAATGTAAAGTATCTTATGCAAAAGGTGTTGGTTATGGAGCCTGGTAATCTTCCTAACTCAAATGTTTGTTTTAGTCGTGCTTGGACTCCATTCCCTAAAAAGGGGTTTTGGGGGGGATTTCCCGCCCACAACTGTCACCATGGAAGTCCAGTGGAGGTGGCGAGAATTTTTGTAGCCCCCCCCTAGCGGGGGATTTGGGGGAAACGCCTCCGAAGCAAAATATTGGGAAAATTTGCATTGTAAAATATTGTAATTTCATAGTCAATGTGGATCGTTCATTATATGGTCGCAGATCTGATAGTAGAAGTTATTTTTTAGGGGTTTTTTCCTTAGAAGGTAACCTTATTTTTTGAGGGAATTATATTGTGGTTGTGTAATATCACGAATATTGTATTTTGAGAGAGGATACAGTGAGATAAAAAAGAGGAAGTTATAGCGAGTATGGTGTAGGTTGTATCCCTTCATTTTGTTGGATAATAATAAGGAAGGACCTGTCAATTTCTCTAGTGGATGTAGCCGACACTGAGTGAACCACATATATCTGTGTCTCTATTGTATTGTATATCTTCTATGTTTTATTTCCGCATTTCTTTTATTTTATTTCTTTGTGATCTTGTTTTTATAACAACTAGTATCAAAGTGAAAGGTAACTCACAAGAAAAGAGGGTTCCTAGTTTGAGCAGGAGCAATGGCGGAAGATGGAAAGTTTAGGGTCAATAAATTTAATAGCCAAAACTAACAGTTATGGAAGATGCATATTGAAGATTATTTATATCAGAAGGATATATTCCTACCATTAGGTGGAATAGCAAAGAAGTTGATGGACATGAAGGATGAAGAATGGGAGGTTCTTGACAGAAAGGCACTAGGAACAATACGGCTGAGCCTGGCAGCGTCAATAGATTTCAATATTTTAAAAGAAAAGACAATGAAGGAGCTGATGGATGCATTGGATAAACTGTATGAAAAACCATTGGCATCCAATAAGGTATTTATATTGAAGCAATTATTTAATATGAAGATGTCAGAAAGTGGGTCCGTTGCAAACCATTTAAATGAATTTAATACGGTTACTAATCAACTAAGTTGTGTAAAAGTGGACTTTGATGATGAAGTCAGGGCCCTTCTAATCGTCTGCTCATTTCCATAAATATGGAATGGCTTGGTCATGGTTGTAAGTAATTATGTCTTTGTTTCAAACACTCTAAAATTTGATGATGTTGTTGGTGTTATCCTTAGTGAGGAAATGCGATGGAAAATAACAGGTAAGACATTAGGTAATGCATTAAAGATGGAGAACAGGGGAAGATAAAAGGATAGAGGAAAGGGCTTAGGGAACCACGGGAATTATAGGAAGGGAAGATCCATATCCAAACTAGGAAAGATAGAGTGTTGGAATTGTGGGAAGAAAGGACATATGAAGAAAGACTGCAGAGCTCCAAAGAAACAAAGAGATGGACAACATGAGAAAAATAAAGAAGAAAATGTAACAGGTGATGTGTTACAAGATGCTTTGATTCTTTCTATAGATAATATTTATGAGTCTTGGGTCATAGATTCAGGGGATTCATTTCATGCCACACCCCATAGGAAACATTTTCTAGATTGTGTTGAAGGTGATTTTGGACAGGTTCATTTGGGTGATGATGTAGCATGCAAAATTGTTGGAATGGGTAAAATACAAATAAAGCAAAATAATGGAAACCAATGGTTGTTTAAAGAGGTAAGACATGTTCCAGATCTAAGGAAAAATTTAATTTCAACAGCGCAGTTGGCAAGTGAAGGTTGTATATCTATATTTACATATAAGGCATGGAAGGTCACCAAAGGATCATTAATGATAGCAAAATGAGAGAAGGTAGGTACATTGTATTTATGTACTGATAATATTGACTCTTCTATCTCTTTAGATTCTATAGGAATCGATACAACACTGTGGCATCATAGGCTTGGACACATGAGTAAGAAGGGGATGCAGATGCTTCACAAAATAAATTTGTTTCCAAATCTTAAACAAATTCATTTGGATTTCCGTGAGCATTATGTTTATGGAAAACAAAAGAAAGTCAAATTTCTCGGAGTCGGAAAAGAAAAGAAGAGTGAAAGGTTGGAGCTTTTGCATACCGATGTATGGGGACCAGCTCATGTATCATCTCTTGGTGTCTCTCGTTATTATGTTACTTTTGTTGATGATGCAACTAGAAAAACTTGGGTTTATTGTATTTGACAAAAATCTGATGTTTTGATACTGTTAAGAAATGGAAAGCTTTCGTTGAAAATGAGACAGGAAAAATGTTGAAGTGTCTCAAATCAAACAATGGAGGTGAATATTGCAGCAAGGAGTTTGATTATTATTGTTTATACCATGGGATTCGTAGAGAGAAAATAGTTCTATGAACACCACAATAAAATGGTGTATCAGAAAGGATGAACAAGACAATCATGGAGCATGCAAAGAGTATGACATTGCATGTTGGGTTTCCCTTCCAGTTATGGGCAGATGTTGTAGATATTGTTGTTTACTTAATAAACGTAGGACCTTCAAGCTCTTTGGATGGTGGAATTCCATTGGAGGAATGGACAGGTAAAAAGGTAAACAATTGTTTTTTAAGACTTTCAGTTGTAAAGCATTTGTCCATATTGATAAAGAAAATAGAACAAAGCTTGAGGCAAAATCCAAGAAGTGTACCTTTATTGGATACAGTGTTAATGATTTTGGTATCACTTATGGAATTATGAAAATCAAAAAATCATTAATATTAGAGATGTTATATTCAATGAGAAGGTCATGTACAAAGAGAAGTTGCAGGGAAAGAAACAAAAAAAATAAAAACCAGAATACATGGTGCTTGATGAGATCATTGAAAAAGAAATTTCAAAAGTACCATAAAATCAAAATGTACAACAACAGGAGCAACAGGTACCTCAAACTCCTACAAGTGTTTTTAGAAGATCTATGAGGTTAAGTAGACCCCCTAAATGATACTCTCCTTCATTGTATTATTTATTGTTGACTTATTCTGGTGAACCAGAATGTTATGAAGAGGCAATGCAGGTAGACACTAAAAAGAAGTGGGAGAAAAGAATGAAAGAGAAAATGGATTCCTTGGTAAATAATTAGACTTAGGACTTGGTTCACTTGCCTGTAGGAAAAAGAGAATTGTAGAACAAATGGGTTTACAAGTTGAAGGAAGAAGATAGAGAAAAAAAGTGGCACAAGGCTAGACTTGTTGTAAAGGGGTTTGCACAAAAGAAAGGTAAAGATTTTGATGAAATATTTTCTCATGTTGTTAATATGACTTCAATTAGGACTATTTTAAGTCTTGTGGTCGTAGAAGATTTACGTCTTGAACCATTATATGTAAACACAACTTTTCTCCGTGAGGATTTGGAGGAAGAGATTTATATGCACCAACCACAGGGGTATGAGGTCAAAGGGAAGGAAAATTTGGTATGCAAGTTGAAGAAGAGATTTTATGGCCTAAATCAAGTTCCAAGGCAATGGTATTTGAAGTTTGACATGTTTATGACAAAACAAGGTTATAGTAGATGTCATTCTGATCACTATGTTTATTTTAAAAGGCTAGAAAATGGAAGTTATATTAGCTTACTATTTAATGTAGATGACATGCTTGTTGCAGGGTCTAATATGTAGGATATAAATTTTCTCAAGAATAAATTAGTTAATTCATTTGTGATGAAGGATTTGGGTGTTGCAAAGAAAATCCTTGGTATGAGAATAACAAGAGACAAGAAAAATCGCAAATTGACATTGTCTCAAGGTGAGTACATAACCCTAAAATGCACCACACATGCTTACCTGGCATCAGACCAAATCATATCCTTTCTTTGCCAAAAACACTACTAAACAACTCTTTGAAAATCCTCTTGTGTAAAGGCCCACGCACCCTAACCCATTACTGCACGCGTGTACACACTGGCTGACCCAAAACAGCCCGCGTGGACCGACAAAAGCATGAAAAAAGGAAAGTTGTCGACGGAACAAAAATCTATGGGTGAGTTAACTGAAACTCCTGGCCATGCATGGCCAAGGGTTCGTCCAAATACCTAGCTCCTTCTAGCCTATAAAAGAAGGGGTAGGGATACCATTTGGAAAAAGGAAAAATATAGCAAAGAAACTCTGCCCATTTACGTATTCCATTGTCCCAACCCTTTAGCCTTTCCTAATGCCAAAGGAGATTCAAAGCAAAGCAGTTGAAGGATAGAATAAGAGGAGCCCAGGATCAGGTTCAAGGAGCGGTGGTCGGTCTCAACTTTTGTAAGTTGACTCATTTTAAGTAATAAAGAGAATTCTTTTCCCGTCCCAATTCATGAACTTTTTATGGTTTGATTAGTTTATGATTGATTTCTAACCCGTTAGTATATAATTAGTATGCATGCATAGTTGTTGCTCGTCTTGAATGCAGGTCAGCTTTGGAAGGAGTATTGTGAACAAGTAATCAAGCACAACAGAGGATCGACATCAAACGCCGGTAATGAGGTAGGTTGATCTTTCCATGCATTTACTAAGAAAAGGGGATTTAAATCTAGGGATGAAGGTAGAAAGTAATTTCTATTCGGTCATATCTGCATGCAAAGTTTGAACTCTATTTGCTAGTCTGTAGGGTGTTTTTCCCCAACAACAGAATTGGCGACCGTACTGGGGATAACTCTCTAGGGTTCCTGGAATTTTTCTTTAGTTTTTGGGTAGTTTAAAGAATACTTTTTCTTGCATGTCTTTTCTTTTCATTTATGTAAGGTCTGAGCTAGCAGGGAGTCTGGTTTTCCATACCAGCTTTCCCTGAATTTTGCTTGACTGTGTTTTTCGGGACCCACAGAGGTACACGCGGCCTGCACAAGGTCTGCACGCGTGTACCTTCTCCCTATCCTCTTACAACCCACGTGTGAACTCTAGTTGTAGAGGTAGCAGTAGCGTGTAGAGTTCAGAGAACCTCAGAGGCAGTCCTCCTCTTCCCTGTTAGAATCACACATTCTTAGGGGGTTTTTTGGAATTATGTCTGAGTCTTGTTTTCTAGCAGTCCTATCTTAGATTGTTTTTGCCTTATTATTTTTTCCTTGCATTATTTGATTTTCTGTTAGAAAAAGTATCCAAGCCTTCAAGGGATCCTGGTTATCAATATCAGTGGTCTCTTTCTGGTATTGGTCTGTCTGTTTTCATTTTTTCTTAGAGTTTAGATATACACGCGGCCTATACAAGGTCAGCCCGCGTGTACACGCCCTCTGTTTTTGTTCAGCGCACGTTCGCACACGTGTTGTTTGAGTAACATTCGCGTGCTTGTGAAAGCTACCTTTTGTTGAGGGTGAGGTAGTCATCCTCTCCTTTGATAAGATGTATTCCTCTCAGGTGTTTGAATCTCTGTTTGAACAGTCAGTAGCTTAGGATTAATTTTACCCTTAGCTTGCTTTTTCTCATTTAAAACTTTGGTAGAAAAATAAAAAATAAAAATTTCAGTTTTTAGACAAGTGTGAGAGTCATTGTTTTTACAATTGCTATTGTGTGATTTGTTTTAATCTGATTCTTTGCGATCTGTGATTTAAGCCAAAATTTATTTTCTTGGTTTTTTGCTTGTCGATATCTTCCCTTTCTTACTTTACTGGCACTTAAATAAATAAATAAATAATCTCTCTTTTCATTTTCTTCTTTGGTTGAAGAGTGTGTTTCTGCGTCATTAGCTAGGAAAAAGTATTTATTTCATAAGTTTTTTCAGTTCACTTAGATCATAAGTATCTCGTAGTCGAGTGAAATTCCTTTGAGTTTGTTGTCCAAAATCTTAGAAAAATTAAAAATATTTTTTGAAAAGTTGTCGAAATTTTGCATTCGGTAAAAGTTTTGTTTCCATATTTTTTATTCATTTTTTGATTTCGTCTTTTACTCATCATCAGTTTCACCCTCATACCCCTTGACGTAAGACAAATCCATAAAAGTAACGCTAAATTTAAAATCTACTTGACCTTTATGTTTGTAGGGTTCACAAACTAGTTCAAGACTAGGGCCTTGGATTAGGTTGGAGAGGAAACTCTTCAAGGCCATTTAAAATCAAACATTGGAGTCTGAGATAGGGAGTGTCTAAGTCCATTTTCGTGGAAGTTATCCGGGATCCCCCTCTAACACAGGGGATAAACACGAGGTCGCGTGCGGAAAGGTAGCGGAGATAACCCCTCCAAAATCGGACCAATCGTAGTGGAGAACACATATAGAGGGCTTGTTTTTGGATTCCGTCGTTTTCATTTTCCACGGGGCTTCGTGGGTCTCGAATCCATTCGAGGTCCTCAGTTGTCTTCCAGACCATTTTCTCTCGATACCCTTGACAAGTTTCGGGCTCGATACCCTGCTCATTGTGGTCTACCTGACTTTCGACTGTACCCGCCTGGTGACTGTTCACGTGTTGGCAACCTAGTTGCCAATCTTTGTTAGGGACATACACAGGTGACTGTGGGGGTATACCATGGTACCTAGGACAAACCTCGGGCCATGCTTTGCAGAGTATACCCGGAGGGTGCTTCCGTGTTCGAGTTGCACTTGCACCGGTAAGTTGCTCTAGTGTTCGTTGTTGTAACTGTTCTTCCAATTAATTTAGTGTTTGCTTGTCTTATATTCTAGGGACTTTTTTCTTAGTGTGTGTTACTTTTGAGCGTTTATACTACCTTAGAGTGTCTTGGATCTTCTCACACAGTGGAGGATCTCGAGCTCCGCCGGTCACGAAGGCTTCTGGGCATGTCGCCGGTTATATTGGAGCCACCCCCGCCACCTTTAAGGTGGAAGCTAGACCAACAAGGGTCTTTTGAAGCGATCGGGTTAAAAACCATTGTTCCCTAACAACCCCCGGAGGAATTGACCATTTTGGACCTTGAAGCAACCGCTCTTGGCTCGGTTGAAACCCCAACCACTAATCTCTTGGCACCTTTTATTGTACCAATTCAATTTCACGAGCGCCAGACAGTGTCGCACACAGCAATGGAAACAAATGTTGTTACTTCTTCTGGGAATTCTTCAATTCCCACCACGGTTATCACCACAGGAGAGTCATCTCCTAACCTACCATCGTCGGTCTGAGCCACCATTGATCCGGAATATTTTCGGCACGAAATGAGAGTGGAGATATAATAAAGAAATGCCCAGAGATATTGCAGATATTCAATAATATAACAGAAATGTATCAGAGATGCAACCATAAACACAGATATACAGTAATACACGATTTCTATTAATCAGAGAAATGTACAGAGACTGTAAAAATACAGAGTGAAAGACTCGCTAGAATGGTGGCAGCTCATCTCTGAGAAGAGATGTGACGGCTACTCGCATTCGCAAGAAGATGGTTACAATGAGGATCTGAAGGCCCTTTTACAATAAACGGGAATGCCAAAAGTCCTATACATCCAAAAACCTAACCCTAGGAGATGAAGCACCAAAAGTCATGTGGGCCCCGTTTGGGTAAGTGAGTACATCAACTTCCCGGGGTCGTAACTTTTGCATAC
>ML782078.1:349164-393347 GCA_009831015.1 Picea engelmannii | reverse complement strand
AGAAAAATTGTGAACAGAGAAATAACCTTCTAGCAGAGTTAACCATTTTTCTAGGGCATCTGCATCTATTTGACCTTCAAATACGGGAATGTCAAAATTGACCTGTACCTTGAAAGGCGAGGTGCCTCCAAAGTGGCCGCTTGATGAATATGCGCCTGATGCTATCGGTAGGCATTTAAGGATGTGAGAAAAATTCTCTATCATTTCGTCCCTCTGTTGCGTGAGAGCTTGCTCAAGCAACAGATTGATAGGATCGTCTGCTCCGTCGATTTTCTTTTCTTCCGCCATTGAGGGTTTCTTGGGTGTGCAAGAGCGATTGTCTTCAAGAGAGACAAGCTCGAGAACCAACTTTCTATACTCGGACCTCGTCGGGGACATGCACTGAAAAACGATCAAGAGCAGCCTGCTCTGATACCACTGATCCGGATTATTTTCGGCACGAAATGAGAGCGGAGATATAATAAAGAAATGCCCAGAGATATTGCAGATATTCAATAATATAACAGAAATGTATCAGAGATGCAACCATAAACACAGATATATAGTATACATGATTTCTATTAATCAGAGAAATGTACAGAGACTGTAAAAATACAGAGTGAAAGACTCGCTAGAATGGTAGCAGCTTATCTCTGAGAAGAGATGTGACGGCTACTCGCATTCGCAAGAAGATGGTTACAATGAGGCTCTGAAGGCCCTTTTACAATAAACGGGAATGAAAAAAGTCCTAGACATCCAAAAACCTAACCCTAGGAGATGAAGCACCAAAAGTCATGTGGGCCCCGTTTGGGTAAGTGAGTACATCAACTTCCCGGGGTCGTAACTTTTGCATACGATCTTCGTTTTAGGTGTGTGATAGATCGTTGGAAAGGTATCGTTGAGGAGATTCATTTTGGGGGCTAAATCATGCCTTTGTCTATCATTGATAACCTTGATCTCGAAAAACCTTCATTTGGACCCTCAAAATGGCCCCGGAAGTTAAAACCTGCTAAAAATAGTAAATTGCCAAAATTGCCAGAAAGCCATTTTGAGCCATTTGGAAAAGGTGGGTGGCCACCGATATCCACCTGGATCAACCATGGTCTTGACCGCAACTACTTCGCACAGTGGTCCGAACCCATCTTTGGCGGCGGCCACAGCCCCTTTCACACCTAGTGCGACAGGCCCTCCGTTCTCATACGGTATGCCTAGTTTGGGTACAAGTCCTATACTATCCTACTCTGCAAGATACCAGATATATAAAATATGCAGAACAGAAATAAAATGCTAGAAATGGCATAATAACAGTAAAATATCCAGCATAATCTTCACAATAACACCGAAATGATATAAGAATAGCAATAGAAATAGCACTTTGATTCAGAAAGAAATGTTCACTGGCCTCTTCGAGGGGGCAACCTCCAATCGGGCAGCGCTCTGTTACAATAATCTCCAAGCTAGGGTTTTCATACCCTCGACCCTTATTTATACTAAATATGTCTATTAAGAGAAGCATCTAGAGGAAGATCCTTCTAGAAGTGGAAGCTTCTATTAGGTCTTCTTACATCTGCCTTATTCTATTTTATTGAAAGGCCTTATTAATATTGACCTTTATTACATCCGAATACATTGATCTACCTATGTGCGGGTTAGGAACTTAACATGTCCGCCCCCTTAAAAACAGCCTTGTCCTCAAGGCTTGAGATGTGCAAACTGCTGCAAAATGGTAGCTGGTTCCCAAGTGGCATCTGCTGGAGTCATATCTTTCCACTGTACTAGCACTTCCTTGATGGTTCTCTAATGCAGGCGATGCTCATGTTGGTCCAAAACGGCTTCTGGCTATAGCCAAATGGATCCTTCTTCCGCTAACTCTGGAAGGTTGGTTTGAATTTGGCACCTGGTTCCAATCACCTTCTTCAAGCATGAAACATGAAAAATAGGATGTAGCTTCGACTGACTGGGCAGATCTAACTGATATGCAACTTGTCCCACGCGCTTGAGAACTGTGTAAGGGCCATAAAATTCGGGTGCTAGCTTCTGAAAATGCTCGGCCTTGAGGGAAGTTTGCTTATATGGTTGCAGTCTCAGAAACACCTGATCCCCTTCTGCAAATTGACGTTCAGAGAGACCTTGATCTGCTTGCCGCTTCATTCTATTATGTGCCATGACCAAGTTCTCTTTAAGGGTACGAAGGATATCCTCTCGAACTGTAAGTGTTTGGTCAACCACCTGGACCTTCAAGGTACCCGGTAAGTATGAGAGAACTGAAGGTGGCTTCTGTCCATATACCGCTTCAAAAGGAGTCATGCGAGTGGTTGTATGGTATGTAGTGTTGTACCACCATTCGGAGAGGGGTAACCATTGAGCCCATTGGTGTTGTCTTTCAGAGGCAAAACACCTCAGATATGTTTCCAAACACTTGTTGACAACTTCTGTTTGACCATCCGTCTGGGGATGATAAGCTGAGCTGAGATGCAATTGTGTGCCTTGTAGCTTAAATAGTTCTTGCCAAAAATTGCTTGTGAAATTTGGGTCTCGATCAGAAACAATAGAGTGCGGCATGCCATGAAGCTTGAAGACCTGGCCCATGAAAATTTGAGCCATCGTGGATGCAGTAAATAGGTCGTGAAGAGTGCAAAAATGAGCATACTTGGAAAGGTGATCCACCACCACCATTATGACTGATTTATTCCCTGATTTGGGTAAGCCTGTAATAAAGTCCATAGAGATATCCTTCCAAATAGCAGGGGGAATCGAAAGCGGTTGGAGGGTGCCTAGATATTTGACTGTTTCTCCCTTGTTGTGTTGACACACCTCACATTTAGAGACAAACTTACGGATGTACTATTTCATACCATCCTAGAAAAAAGAACGTTTGACTCGGTCATATGTTTTGGTGAACCCTGAGTGCCTCACTGTGGGTGTAGCATGAAGCTCAGAAAGCACCGTGGATTTGAGCTTGGATTGTTTACTTAAATATAAGCGGCCTTTGTATCGAAGCTCATCCTGGAGCCAAGAGTACCCTAGGGGAGTCGGAGCCTTGTTCTGCAGTTGTTGGATCATATGCGAACTTTTGGGATCTTGAAGCCATTCCTGACGCACAGCTTGGAGCCAATCGGGTACAATGAAGGAAAGAGAAAAAAGGGATCCTTCGTCTTCATATTTTTGGGATAGTGCATCCGCCACAACATTGTCTTTTCCCTTCTTGTAAATGATCTCATAATCATATCCAAAGAGCTTAGTCACCCATTTTTGTTGTTCCTGGGAGGAAATACATTGTTCCAAAAAGTACTTGAGGCTTTGATGGTCGGTCTTAATTTGGAAGCGTTGCCCCAAGAGATAAGGATGCCACAACTCAACGACATGCAGAATCGCCAACATTTATTTTTCATAAATAGGTTTGCCCAGATTCCTTTCAGATAGTTGTTTGCTAGTGAAGGCCAAAGTTCGATCCTCTTGCATAAGGACAGCATCGATTCCTTTCCCTGAGGTGTCACATTCCAACACAAAGGTCTTTTTGAAGTCGGGAAGGGCCAAAACTGGAGTGGTGCACATGGTCGTCTTCAAGGTTTGAAAATCTTGAGCAACGGCTGGAGTCCAAGTGAAAGAGTTCTTTTTTAGGAGAGCCGTGAGAGGTGTTGCAATCTTTCCGTAGTTCTTAACGAACTTGCGATAATACCCTGTGAGGCCCAAAAATCCACGCAAGATTTTGAGAGTCTTTGGGTGCGTCCAGTCTTGCATAGCTTCAATCTTTTTCGAGTCCACCTTGACGCCATCCTTTCCCACCAGATGACCCAAGTATTCTACTTTTGAGGCACCAAAAGCACATTTGGACTATTTCAGGAAAAGTTGGTGCTGAGAGAGTAGGCGGAGAACTTGATCCACACAAGTAAGATGGTCTGTCTGGGTTTTTCTATAGATGAGGATATCATCAAAGAAAACTAAGACAAAATGACGGAGAAAAGGGCGGAAGACATGGTTCATGAGGCTCTGGAAGGTGGAGGGGGTGTTACACAAACCAAAGGGCATGACCAAAAACTCATAGTGTCCCTCATGAGTGCGAAAGGTGGTCTTGGGAATGTCAGCCTCTTTCATACGTATCTGGTGATAGCCCGAGCGAAGATCAAGTTTGGTAAAGAATTGGGCATCACTCAATTCATCCAGGAGGTCATCAATGACAGGAATGGGAAATTTGTCTTTGATGGTCAATTTGTTGAGAGCACGGAAGTCAGGACACATTCTCCAAGAACCTTTTTTATTCAGTACCATGACGACCGGAGAGGAGTAAGGGCTCGTACTAGGACGGATGATGTCGGCAATAAGGAGTTCCTGGACCATTTTTTCAATTTCATTTTTTTGTGCAAAGGGGTGGCGATATGGACGTATATTGGGGGGAAGGCTTCCTGGGACAAGGGGAATGGAATGATCATGAACACCGCGGGAAGGATGGAGTCCTTGGGGAGTGGAAAATACTGTTTGATGTTTAGAAAGAAGGGCTTGGAGGTCTTGGGGCATTGGGGGTGTCTCAATGGCTTGTATGGCATGGAGTTGGGAAATGACACCAAAATGACCTTTTTTGAGCAGTTTTTCCATGTGATGAGAACTGATGACCTCACGTGAACTAGTCGTGATGCCTTGGAATTTATATTGGTGGCCTCCTTAGTCGAATTGCATGGTTAAGTTATGAAAATCCATGAGAATGGGACCCAAAGTCCTTAGCCAGTCTGCACCCAACACAATGTCGCAACCGCCCATTTCAATAGCAAACATATGGGATTTTAGGTGGTAGTCACCGATTTGGAGACACACATTTTCACAGCGCCCGCCACATTTCATACAACCACCATTGGTAATCATGATTTGGAAATTGTTGACAGCATGGATGTAGCAATGGGTTTATTGGGCAATGCGGCGATGAATAAAATTGTGGGTGCTGCCACTATCAACCAGAATGATGACCTTTCGGTGCTTGATGTAACCGATTAAATTGAGGGTTTGGGGGGCAGAGAATTCGGTGAGAGCATTGAGGGAAATGATCGGTTCCACTTCGGAAGGGTCGGAGGGAGGGTTTATGTCAGCAATTTCTGGTGACTCGGGCACAAGGGGAGTGTTAACATCCTCTTCGAGAATATCCTCAGAGATGGCCATAAAAAGTTGTTGTTCCTTACATTTGTGGCCTGGGAAATATTTTTCATCACAATTATAACAGAGGCCTTTGAGTTGCCATTCATCCATTTCAGCCCTAGTCAATTTTTGGATCTTTAATGGGGCGGAGGGAGTAGTGGGGTTTACTGGTTTAGGGCGAGGGATAAGGGAAGGCTTACGGTTTTGAGAGGAAACAATTTGTTGTGCTTCTTTAGATTTTTTAGTAGCCTCCACCCAAGTCGTAGGTCGATCCATGAGGACATGGGCCCGAATCTCCTCCTTGAGGCCACTGATAAAACACTCTTGAAAGAAAGCATCGATCATGCCCTCTGTTCGAAAAGCCAGGCGCTCAAATGCAGCTATGAAGTCTTCTATTGTGCCTGATTGCTTCAATTTTGTCAAACGGCCCAAATGGTTGGTGTCAGTGTCAAAGCATTCATAAAGCTCAGTCACAAATTGGGTCCAAGCAATATACCCTTGATGGGAAGTTTTTCTCCATTGCCACCATTACCAACGTTCTTGATCTAGATGGAGCACACCATGCCGGAGTTTGGCCAAGTCATATGTAATGTTGTAGAGAGAGAAATAATGTTCTATTTGGGTGACCCAACCAGTGGGTTCCGAGCCATCAAATTTGGTTACATCCACCCGCAGAAGGCGTATGTCCCGTTGAAAGTGATGGGGCTGAAAGGAATGGGAAGAAGTTTCACCTTTAGTCTTTGTATGTGCATCAGGAAAAGAGTCATCGGTAGGGATATTGATTTTGGTGCAGAGTGATGCAAAGACAGATTCAAGCTGGGTGGTCAGTTCATGTTTGACTTCTGCCATTGTGGACTGCACGGCTGCATTTACGGATGCATTGATGGATGCATCACGGGAGGCAATAGTAGCACTGAGTTGTTGCACTTCTTGTTGGGTCTCGAGGAAACCAAATTGCAAGGTGTTGAAGCGAGACTCTAGTTCTTGGCTACGGGTATGGGCCATGAGGATGGGTGAACTGAAAAGGGAGCGGGCGGGGTCAGAAATTTTGCAGAAAAATGATATGGATGAATGTGATAAGGGAGAAAAGATGAATCTAATGGAATAGGTCTCAAATAATGTTGCAGTTGTGGGGTTATACTTTGGTCTGAATAATTTTGCAGTGCTGAAATCCCCAAATTCTTAACCAGAAAGAAATGTGTATTTACTTGGCAACCCGAACACAAATGCGCGGCAATAGATCTCGTCGGTTTAATTTGTTTATGTTTATGTTTATGTTCCCCAAGGGTTAGGTATTCAAGGGTTCTACAGACAAGGGTTTTCCCTCTGCTATAGCTCTCTGATATACGTGCGGGGTCCAACAGTAGTACTCGGCCCAATATCTCAGGGCACTAACTAAGGAGGATAGACTGTACCCTTAGCCGTACTACCCGACTACCCAGGTACTAGAGAGTATCTTCCCAAGTGTTTTTCTCGGTGACACTATAGCAGTCCGACAGCCGATAGGTTTATCTAAAGAAAGCTTCAAGAAATCTAGGCCGATCCATACACAGGTGTTGTCTGATTCGCTACCACTCGAAGGGGTACCAACAGGGGTTACAAGGGTGGCCAACAAATGTGCTCTTAAGAACCACTTGTATTTCCTACGTGTATGAATCCATCAACCGCGGGTTTATGCACGTAACAACAGATCTTTGTGGCTTAAAGACGTCGGAATACGTCTCTACCCTGGAAAAAAAATACCCACAATTTCTGCCAAGGAAAGTGCTCTGATACCACTTGCAAGATACCAGATATATAAAATATGCAGAACAGAAATAAAATGCTAGAAATGGAAAAATAACAGTAAAATATCCAGCATAATCTTCACAATAACACTGAAATGATATAAGAATAGCAATAGAAATAGCACTTTGATTCAGAAAGCAATGTTCACAGGCCTCTTCGAGGGGGCAACCTCCAATCGAGCAGTGCTCTGTTACAATAATCTCCAAGCTATGGTTTTCATACCCTCGACCCTTATTTATACTAAATATGTTTATTAAGAGAAGCATCTAGAGGAAGATCCTTCTAGAAGCGGAAGCTTCTATTAGGTCTTCTTACATCCGCCTTATTCTATTTTATTGAAAGGCCTTATTAATATTGACCTTTATTATTGTTAGCGTCATAAGTCACTCATGGATTGCAGCAGGAGCAGAGCCTAACGCCCATCATTTTATGTCATGGTTTGTTTAATGGTGTGATCGGATGGAGATTAACTCAAGCGATGTGGTTCTAACTTCAAAACTAGGCCAGGCATGCATGGGCAAGTGAGGTCTTAGATAACTTCAGATAGTGAGTCATAGTAAGGGTGAGTAGGGGGGAAGACTTGTATCAGAGAGTTGCAAAGGTCTATTGTAAACCTCAGGTTCCTAACAGACTGTGGAATAAAACATCTAAACGCAAGATCATCCTACGTTCAAACTCTAAAAACCAGAGAAAACAATAATGCCATAATAAATCCTTTTATCACAACAGAGTTGTTATAATTCGTGCGAATCAGAGGATCACGAATTCTCTTAGTATAATATGAAAACTTAGATGGATTAAGAAGACTGTATGTTATAAAATAAGAAATCTCATATACATATGCATGACCAGAAAGCTAGAATGTCTGCTAAAAATTTACAGTCGGGAGCTTTGCTCTACCATCAATGCCTACAAAATACAAAAGGTTGAGTTTATATACTCAGGAAAATTCACTTCATAGAGGCATGCCCAGTCACTCAAGGCTTGGTGTCCCTTCAGTCGAACTCGTACCAATATCTTTCTTTAAATACCACCTTTACTACACATGGCCCCTATAAGGAGGGTAGTTGAGCCATTAAGTGCTCGACTAGCATGTGAAGACTTCTCTGTAGAGTTGAGGAATCTAGCATGGCCTCTTTGAGGAAATCGATACACAGGACCTCTGCGAGAAGGTGGCTCGCTAGACTCTCCGTCCCCTCACTTAATGAACGAAAGGAGGTTTCAACCACCCGCTCTTGCCTTCATTTATTTCAATGCTAGAAACAGTATTGAAATCGGTCTGATGGCGCCTGGAGATAGCGATGATCCCCTCTGCAACTAAACTTGGCGCCTTTGGCCTTCTTTACGCAGCTCCTTCCTTCCTCCAAGTGACCACGGACTGTGATCACGTGCCTATTCCCAAGGTGCTTTCGGCGTTTGCGAATGGGAAGGAGCTATTCCCGCAATTTGAAATCGCGATGAGTGAAACACCAAGGTGGCTCAACCTGGTGCCACGCGTCCCTCTGAGATCTGACGGTCTTGAACTCACCCGACACCGCTGTGGGCCCGGGTCCGGGACTCTCCCAGCATCTCGTGCATCGGAACATAACGAAGTTGCTTTTTGCACCTTGGAATCGCGTCGGGAGAAATGTCGAGATGGCTCAGTTTGTCGCTAGGTGTCCCCTTTGAATGGACGGCTGAAAATGCTTCATGATGTTGCAGGCCCCAGCTTCTATGCTTTCGGCACTATCGGGGTTCGAGGTTTCGCGATGTTGAACAACACGAAACTCTCACCCCATGAACTCCCGAATGTTGATATGCCAATGTGACTGGATCCTGCACCACGCGTCACTCGATCAGATGACCGAGATTCAGCCTTGAAATATAAGGGCTTTCTTTGGTGCTATATGTCAGGTAACTTGGTAACCCCAAGATCCTGATGACCGTTGATCTGCTTCGTGGACGGATCTCGGCTATAGACATCAAAACCTTGCCCGCTCGCTTGACTCGTAACCGGAAAGTTGGTCCTTCCGCTGCTGCACTTGGGTGTTTCCCGGTCATTCTACAGACCTTGGTGCTTTTGTGCCTAAGACAAAAATAATCGCTAACATTAGGCTCCATGTGGGATAGAGTCGTCCCTACGATGCTCTAAGAACTCCTTCCGCAGTTTCAATGCCTTCCTATTGGGCTATGGAGTCACTTATTAAGCCGAAAACATGCAAACGAAAAATAAACAAGAAACTTAGAGGACAGTATTTACAAACAAGGGAGCCGTTTAAGGCTCAAACAAAACATTTTTTCAAAAAATGTCCATTCATTGGGCTGTTGAAAACCTCTTCACCCTCTAGATCTTGCAACCCATACGTGTTGTTGGAGAAAATATCAAAGATCTTGAAGGGGCCAATCTAGAGGGCATCAAACTTGTTGTGTTTGCCTTTATCCTGCCTGGGGGCGTCCCACTTGAGTACCAAGTCCCCGATCTCGAACTCTTTCTTCCTGACCTTCTTGTCGAAAGCCTGCTTGATCTTTTCCTGGTGATTATGAGCTTCGGTCCTCACCTGCTCTCTGATCTGTTGCACTTCTACTATCCAATGAATCCTCCTGATCATATGATCTGTTTCTCCCTCATAGTCTTGAAAGAATTTCACCACAGGTAAGGCGAGCTGAGTAGGAAAAACCGCCTCTGCTCCGTAGACTAGATGAAAAGGCGAAGTGCCCAGATATTTCTTCATTGTTACACGATCAGCCCATAGAGAAAAATTCAACTTTGAATCCCAGGCCCTTTTGTTGTCTTCCAACAGTCTTTTGATGATCCTTATTAGGATTTTGTTGGAGGACTCTGCTAAACCATTGCCCTGGGGATAGTAGGGGGTGGAGTGAATTAGTGAGATCTGGAACTTCTCACAGAACTTAATTAGAGGGTCGGATTTGAAAGAAGCAGCGTTATCGGTGACGATCCTGCTAGGACGGCCAAACCTGGCTATGATATCCTCCAGGAAGCTGATAATTACTTTGTGTGATGCGCTTCTGGTGGGGACAGCTTCTATCCACTTGGTGAAATAATCCGTTGCAGTCAGGATCCATCTGTGTTGACCACTTGATGGAGAATGAATTTCTCCAATGAAGTCCAACCCCCACTGTTGAAAAGGTGTTGGAGATACTATAGGCTTCAATGGCAGCGATTTGAGTTGTTGCTTTCCTGAGAACTTTTGACATTTGATGCAAGCTCTGATTCCTCTGCAGACATCAGCAAATAAAGTAGGCCAGTAATATCTAGCCCTGAGGATCTTATGAGCTGTGGTCTTCCAGAAATGATGCCCCCCACAAAGGCCCTCGTGGAAATCAAACATAACTTTCTGGGCTTCTGGTGGGTTCAAACATCTCAGCAGCATCCCCAAAGGATCTCTCCAGTACAAAACTTGTTCAATGAGACAATACCTGACCGCCTTGAGCTTTAAATCTCTTGCCCTGCTTTTACCCATTCCATCTGGAGGCTTCAATTCCTGCAGAAAGTACAGAATGTCACGATACCAGGCACAATCTGCCAGCGATAAGCCATCTTGAGAGCATTGGCTGGGCAGCTCAGCTTGCTGAGTTCCTGAGCGAGTGTTGAGGAAACTAACTCCCAAGGCTTCAAAATTGGATTCAGCCAGTAGCTTGGCTAGACCTTGCCCCTTAACCAACTTGGTGGGCTTTATTTCCAAGTCGAATTCCAGAATTTTTGCTATCCATTTGCCTCTTTTCCCATCTATGTCTGGTTGTACAAGGATGTCCTTTATGGAAGCTGAAGGAACGTATGCAATCACCTTCGAATGCAAGACGTAGATCCTGAAAGCTTTGAGGGATTTCACTAAGGCATAGGCCTGCTTCTCCATGATCTCATACCTAGTCTCTGCATCTCTTAATGCCTTGCTGAAGAAAGCGATGGGTTGCTCATGCCCCTTCAAGTTTTTCTGTAACAAGACCGTTGCTACTGTATCAAAAGAAGCAAAGGAGAAAATTAGGAATTCATTGGAATAGTCAGGACTGATCAACACAGGTGTCTCAGTCAATGCCCTTTTTATTTGGTCAAAATATGCCCTGGGCTCAGCGGTCCATTTCACCTCATTTCCCTTCCTGAGCATGGTCGTGATGTGTTTCACTAGCTCGACAAAATTTGAGACAAACCTTCTTAGAAAATTAATTTTCCCCAAAAAGGCCTGAACCTCTTTTTTAGACCTGGGAAGTGATAAGGTTTGAATTGCCTCCACCCTACTGGGATCAATTCTCACTCCCTCTGTTGATACTATATGGCCTAACAACTTCCCTTCCTGCATAGCGAACAAAGATTTCTTGGGATTTAGGGACAGACCGAACCTCCGACATTTTAGGAAAACTTTCCTCAAGTGGCAGCGGTGTTCCTTGTCTGAGCTGCAGAAGACCGTGATGTCATCGAGATAGATCACCACAAACCGGTCCTTCTCCCCGATGAAGGATATATCCATGGCTCGTTGAAATGTTTCTCCTGCATTCATAAGTTCAAATGGCATCTTGGCATACATGAATGTGCCCCAAGGAGTGGTGAAGGTTGTCTTCTCCCTGTCCTCAGGCATGACCGATATCTGATTATAGCCTGAAAACCCATCGATCATGGATATCTTGGATGCACCAATTACCCTTTGCAGTATGTGTTCCATCTTAGGTAGGGGGTAATTGTCTTTCTTTGAGCTTCTGTTCAAATTCCTGAAATCGACACAGAGCCTGATTTCTCCGCTTTTCTTCCTTACTGGGACCAAATTGGATACCCATTCGGAATATCTCAAGGGGACAATGATCTGAGCTTGAAGCAGCTTCTTCACTTCTTTTTCCATGATGGGCAGCTACATAGGGTTTATCTGTCTTAACTTCTGCCTGAATGGATTAGCCTCTTCCTTTAGTGGGATCTTGTGTTCAATGACGGATGTATCATACGTTTTGAGGTCTTCGTATGTCCATGCAAACACATCCACAAATTCTTTCAGCAACTCAGTATATTCGGCCCTCTGCTCTGTGGTCAGACTGCTTGACATCTTGACAAACTTGGGCTCCTCCGGTGTGTCGATGTTGCACTCAGCTGTATCAGCATCTTCATTCGCAACTCTACCCTTTACTGCCACATCATTGGAACAATCTTTCCAACGGGACTAGTCCCCTCAGAATGTGATTGCTAGGTAGCTGAATAATCTGGTGGTTAGTAATTTTATTTAAAAACACCTCAGGGAGAGGGTCATCTTCTGTGTCTGGATCCTGATCGATGTGCAAGGTAGAAAATTCATCAACGGAACGGAGAAATCTTTCAATTTCCTGATCATCTTCGAATACCTTCCAATGGTTGACATTATCCGGTACAGAGGGCCTATATCTTATTCCAACATCAGAGTTGACTACGGACGGTAGAGAAAATTTTAGCAAGTTGGCTGAGACAGCTAAAGAATCGGCCACAGCATTATCCTCCCTTGGAATAAAAGAGATATTGAAAGCTGAGAAGAAATTGTCAATTAGGTCCCATGCTTCATTCCTGTAATTTCTGATTCGGGGGTGTTTAGCTTGATAAGTGCTTCTGACCTGTTGGACCACCAACTCTGCATCTCCGAACACTGCTATCTCCTGAATTCCCATTTCCCTTGCAGCTCTTAATCCTAGAACAAGGGCTTCATACTCTGCCACATTGTTTGTGGTTTCAAATTCTAATTTGTATGACAGAGATACAGTTTCCTAGGTAGGTGACACAAAAAACACCCCAGCACCAACGCCTTCCCGGGAACAGGCTCCATCAAAAAACATTTTCCAAATGGGGGTGATGGAAGGAGGAAGTTCACGAGGAGAAGTGAGCTGCTTTCTGAGTTTGAGAGGAGGCTCGGGGGCATGGGTGAGTTGTATTAAATTGGAGCCTAAATCAGTGTCCAAGGCGAAAATGGGATGATTGGTAGGGTTGGCCTCATCACTGATTATATATGCCAGCTGGGCTTCTATGTACAACCTTCTATGCTCTCCTCCAAACACTGGGATAGTAGTGTATGTGAGGTCCATCTGCAATGTCCCCCCCAGTCTCTTTATCCAAGATCTTGATAACAACATACTGAACTTTGGGGGGACATCGGCCACTACAATATCCATGACCACACTTTTCATGGGCAGTTGAAACAAGGTCATGACCAGGTCTTTGATAACTCCTAGACACTGAACTTTTCTAGAGTCAAAGGAATAGAGGTCATGATAGGCTCGGGTGACTTCTAGTCCTAACTCTTCCATGATAGTTTTGGGCATGAGGTTGTGAGAAGCCCCTGAATCCATCAAGCAATTGTGCAATACCTTGTCATGTATGTTCAAGGAAGTGTAGAAGGGAGGGGATGAGTCATTCATGTCTTCTACCATAGGACCTAGGATAACTGCAGGCTTTTCATCCTACAAATTGATGGATTCTGTGGGAGGGCTTGAGACCTCGGACTGTAAGAGCTCAGAGAAGCGTTTTTTGAACCCTTCATGTTTAATCAATTCTGTCAGGGGCTCAGGGATTCTGATTTTTTGAATTTCATGCTCGAAATTAAAAGAAGACGAGAGCTTTGGGATTTCTCTTATTTTGGGAGCATGACTCTGGATAATGGGAGAGAGGGGTTGGGTTCTCTTACCTCTGTGACTGTCCGTTGCTTCATTGGAAAGTTTCTCAGTCATGGTGGACTGCTCAGGGGCATCAGGTGCTACTGCCTTCTTCTGGGACCTCAAGTCATACCTGCCTTGGTGGCCACTAGTCTTGTTTTCCTTGCTCAGCTCATTTAGTTGGTTGTCCATGAGATATTCCTCATATGTTGATTGAGTGAGATGAGGAAAAGGAGGAGTGTCCCCAAAGAAATGGATTTCAGGATCAAGCTCGACTGTTTCCCCTTCTTCCCCCTCGGCCACAAAATTGTTTTGAAAAGGGGCCTGAATCTTTTGGTCTTCTCTGTCTCTTCCCTTCTCTCTTTGCACATTCGTGGGAGTAAAATTGTTTGGCCTCCTGAAACCTCCTTTATTTTTGGCGTTCTGAGGTCCCTTGTATCTTTTCCTCCCTTCCACCCTCATTCTCTCCATCTCTGCAGACAGAGACTTTGCCATCTTGGTCAGTTCATCCACTTGAGGGTGAGTCCCCATTGGTCCAGAAGTTGAGGCTTCCGACCTTCCCTTTCTTCTGTCTGCATCGACCTTGTTTCTCAATCTGTCAGCTGCTAATACATTGGATTCCACTTCTATGGTTGCATCTTGCATTTGAGCTAAGGTGGTGGCTCTTCTTTCTCTCAACAAAAGGCAGAAATCGAGGCTGAACGCGCTAGCATACGAAATCTTAGTTGAGGCTTCTGAAGGCTTTATCTCGGCAGGGATTTTGTTATACATCTTATTAAACCTTTTGGAGAAGTCGGAGACAGACTCTCCTTCCATTTTCTTCAAAGACCCAAATTCTTTCATGTAATACATGAAATCCTTCCTATCTCCCCACTACCTCAGGAAAGCACTATCTAGAGCTTCAATCCCAGCAATAGACCCTGGGGCCAATCCTCTAAACCACTTCCTCACCTCACTATCCAGGATCTGGATGAAGACTCTCATCCAGACATCTTCATTTTCAATGTTGAGGTTGTCTGCATAACTGTAGAAAGCATCCAGGTGCTCTTCGGTAGTTATGTCTCCTTCCCCAACGAACTTGGGCATGTATTTCAAGTAATCCTTAGCAGGAAGAGGATTCATAGGATGGGGTAGGACTAAAGGAGCATATCTAGCAGAAACTATGGCATCCATTCTATTCAGGGGGGGATTAGCACCAGCCATAGGAATATTGGGTGGAGGAAAACTGGGAGGAGAAGGAGTTCATGAAAGGACTACTGGGAATGAGTCTCGAAGTGGAGTGGGAAACAAGAGAGGATTTAAGGAGAAAGATAACGAGATCGAGTCAGTAGGTGTTTTTCTTTGCACGGGAGTAGTAAAGATAGGAGTGGGGAAATCTTCTGTGGTCCCAAGTCTACGCCAAGGTACATTTTCAAGGGAGAGGGGAGTGACAAGGTTTTGTCCCTCAGGTCCCAGACCAGGAGAGGAAAACTCAACAGGAACACTCCCAAAATTTAGGAAAACGGGAAACCTCAGAAACAGGTCTGCCAAGAGACTGAGGATGAGAAAAAGGAGTTCCCACAGAAGGATATGGTGGATTATCTGGTTCGGTGGTGGACGCTTCTTCTTCAGAGGCCTTTCCCTTTATGAGCACTGCTTCTGGATCTGCTTCAGGCATAGCTAGAGGAAACTGTGGATGAGACCGCGTATGTCTGCCTCTGAAAGCCATAATTAATAGAGCAGGTTCTCCCCAGCGGAGTCGTCACAATGGAGTCGCCAGGTGCACAGCAGGAATCTTGATAATCCTGATATCTGATGCACCTTCAGAATTAGTTAATCGTTGTCGTTCAATTCCAGGGAAAATATTCAACTTCGTCCCCGGCAACGGCACCAGAAATTTTAGCGTCAGAAGTCACTCCTGGATTGCAGCAGGAGCAGAGCCTAACACCCATCAGTTTATGTCATGGTTTGTTTAATGGTGTGATCGGATGGAGGTTAACTCAAGCGATGTGGTTCTAACTTCAAAACTAGGCCAGGCATGCATGGGCAAGTGAGGTCTTAGATAACTTCATACAGTGAGTCGTAGTAAGGGTGAGTAGGGGGGAAGACTTGTATCACAGAGATGCAAAGGTCTGTCGTAAACCTCAGGTTCCTAACAGACTATGGAAGAAAACATCTAAACGCAAGATCATCCTATGTTCAAATGCTGAAAACCAGAGAAAAAAATAATGCCATAATAAATCCTTTATCACAACAGAGTTGTTATAATTCATGCGAATCAGACGATCACGAATTCTCTTAGTATAAGATGAAAACTTAGATGGATTAAGAAGACTGTCTGTTATAAAATAAAAAATCTCATATACAGATGCATGACCAGAAAGCTAGAATGTCTGCTAAAACTTTACAGTCGGGAGCTTTTCTCTACCATCGATGCCTACAAAATACAAAAGGCTAAGTTTATATACTCAGGAAAATTCACTTCACAGAGGCATGCCTAGTCACTCAAGGCTTGGTGTCCCTTCAGTCGAACTCGTACCAATATCTTTCTTTAAATGCCACCTTTACTACGCATGGCCCCTGTAAGGAGGGTAGCTGAGCCATTAAGTGCTCGGCTAGCGTGTGAAGACTTCTCTGTCGAGTTGAGGACTCCGGCATGGCCTCTTTGAGGAAATAGATACACAACACCTCTGCGAGCAGATGGCTCGCCAGACTCTCCATCCCCTCACTTAATGAACGAAAGGAGGTTTCAACCACCCACTCTTGCCTTCATTTATTTCAATGCTAGAAACAGTATTGAAATCGGTTCGATGGCGCCTGGAGATAGCGATGATCCCCTCTGCAACTGAACTTAGTGCCTTTGGCCTTCTTTATGCAGCTCCTTCCTTCCTCCAAGTGACCACGGAATTTGATCACGTGCCTATTCCCAAGGCGCTTTCGGCGTTCGCGAATGGGAAGGAGTTATTCCCGCAATTTGAAATCGCAATGAGAGAAACGCTGAGGCGGCTCAACCTGGTGCCACGTGTCCCTCTGAGATCTGACGGTCTTGAACTCACCCGACACTGCTATGGGCCCGGGTCCGGGACTCTCCCGGCATCTCGTGCATCAGAACATAACGAAGTTGCTTTTTGCACCTTGTAATCGCGCCGGGAAAAAACGTCGAGATGGCTCAGTTTGTCACCAGGTGTCCCCTTTGAATGGACGGCTGAAAATGCTTCGTGATGTTGCGGGCCCCAGCTTCTATTCTTTCGGCGCTATCGGGGTTTGGGGTTTCGCGATGTTGAACAACACGAAACTCTCACCCCATGAACTCCCGAATGCCAATATGCCGGTGTGACTGGATCCTGCGCCACGCGTCACTGGATCGAACGACCCAGATTCAGCCTTGAAATATAAGGGCTTTCTTTGGTGCTATATGTCGGGTAACTTGGTAACCCCAAGATCCCGATGACCGTTGATCTGCTTCATGGACGGATCTCGGCTATAGACATCAAAACCTTGCCCGCTCGCTTGACTCGTAACCGGAAATTTGGTCCTTCTGCCGCTGCACTTGGGTGTTTCCCGGTCATTCTGCAGACCTGGGTGATTTTGTGCCTAAGACAAAAATAATCGCTAACAATTACATCCGAATACATTGATCTACCTATGTGCGGGTTAGGACCTTAACATACTCCACTTTACATACTTTGGGTCTGGGGGCAGGGAGCTCTAGCGCTCCTCTGCAAGGTCACATAGGGGGCACTCCTGTCCCTTTTAACGCCTTTCCTTAGGGAGGAGGTCATATCCCTCCTTCGTCCCCTTTTCTCAGTGGCTCACATTAGCAGTCCATCGGGCAACCTACACACAATAGTTTATTTGGAGCGGGGAGTCAAGGACCACCTTCGCATAGTATGTCGGTAGGTTCGACACCGTTTTCTTGGAACGGAACATTTGGTAACAACACCTTCTCGTCATCCACTTTCCCGACTCGGGGCAACCCCATTTTTGGACAATCTACTCCTGGGCAGGGTACTATTCCTGCACAGGGGCAAAACATAGCAAGACCTTGGAATTCAGGGCAAGGATCTGTTCCCTCCTCCGGAATGTCGATCTGGGGTAATTCTTCCACAATCAATGGAACCCCGGACAAACTACTATGCCTATCCCCACGGGACCAGCATGGGGTAATCCTTCCCAAAGTCCTTCGAATACAATGCATGCCCAACAATCTATGTCCTATTTTGGAAATCAGCCGATGATGTCTCCAAATATGCAAAATTCGTACGCTGGCCAGGGCCAGGGTTTCTACTAGAATCCGGGCCAGTAGCCAAACTTTTCCTGGCAACCTGGTGCCAGTCAAACTCTAGGACCCTTTTTCCCAGGTTATCAACAACAACCCAAACTACTGTTCCTTGCGACTTTACACCTGCCAGATTTGACAAGGTTGTTGAATGACCCCTTTTTTCACGATCCACGTTGGCCTCCTATGCCGACGAAGTTGCCTTCAAACATTCCAAAGTTCGAAGCCAAGCCTAATGAAGATCCAAGAGATCATGTGACTACCTTTCATCTTTGGTGCTCATCTAACTCATTGAAAGATGACTCTGTACAGTTGCGATTGTTTCAACGTGCTCTCATTGGGAGTGTCGCGAAATGGTACATTGATCTCGATCGCTCTAGATACTCTTCTTTTGGTGAATTGGTGATGGTTTTCCTTAACCATTTCCAGTTACCTGTGAGATACGACGCTGAAATAGAGTTGCTCGCTAATTTTGAACAGACAACAGCGGACCATATCTCTGATCACATCCGAGAGTGGAGATGCCGGAAGAGTTTAATCAAGGTACCAATTCCACCAGCATTCCTGCTAGAGTGGTTCCTTAAGTCTTTGGTCCCACAGTTATCCAAAGATGTCACGACATCCTGAGTTTTCTCCGAAGAAGATGCCATCATGAGGGCTCAACAGTTTTATCTCATCTATTCTTAGTCTGGTTTATTATACAACATCTTGCTATATGCACCACATTCAATACTGGATAAAACTAGACAGAGAGTTGGACCACATGCTGATGGTATTGTCAGTTCAGCACAAACCAAGCTCATTGAGCAATTGACAAAACCGTTGCATCAATTATCCATACAACAAACAGCGGCCAACCAAACTACTGCTTTGGTTGATCCCCCTACCCAAACGTCGGAAGTACACACAGTGCAGTCGACTAACCCAAAGGCCACCCAGCAGCCTGAAGGGAAGAAAAAACAATGAAAGAAGGGTAAGGGGGATAAAAAACCCAACGATAATACTGGTGGGGACAACACTGAAAAATAGAAGGTGAGGTATCCATGCAACTTGTGCGCGGAATACCACCCGACCCATCTTTGTCCTCGACTTGCAGAGGCCCAAAAATTTGTCATGCAGCAACAGCAGGCGGTGTT
Source organism: Picea engelmannii (assembly GCA_009831015.1). Classification (NCBI taxonomy): domain Eukaryota; kingdom Viridiplantae; phylum Streptophyta; class Pinopsida; order Pinales; family Pinaceae; genus Picea; species Picea engelmannii. Next base: position 374,468 of record ML782078.1, on the reverse strand, counting down.
GATGAACCCATTTCAACATGGGAAAAATCTAACTCAAGCCTTTGCAAGTACGGAATGGGGCAGCCAAGAAAATTGCCCGCCTCCGAACAACCCCTCATCCGTGAATGTATATATGGTTAGGGGTGATGCTTTCATATCGACTAGAGTGCACGATTATAATAAACCAAGCTCTTCTGAGAAGGGTAAAGAAGTTGATCTCCCATCTCTTCCTCTACAGATTGAGAAGATGTTGGGAGAAACAATGACACGCATTCCAAAAGGTGCATTTAAAAAGGATTCTCATAACCCAAACGGAAGGGCTGCCCAGAACTACTCTGTGGTGGAAGATTTATCACAAACCCCTTGTGCGATGTCTGCCTTGGAGGTCTTCCAAAGTTGCCCTTCTTAGAGAAAAGCCTTGTTAACTGCATTGGGCTCTACTGAGACTTGTAATCCGGGTACCATCATGTTAGATACAACTGACTTAAAACCTCGTCTGCCTTACCACGTAGCATTTCAGATAGTAGTGGCTTATCCCATGAAAAATTTTACTCGAAATATTTTTCGCACGGTGGTTGATGAGGGCGCCTCGACACGCGTTATGTCATTGGCATGTTGGAAGGCCATTGGCCAGCCCATTTTATCTCCGTCACCTACTCTCCTCATCGCTTTCGACGGTCATTCATTCCGCCCACATGGTATCATTCCTTCTTTCCCTATGCAGCTAGGAGGGAAGACCGTGCGTGTTGAAGTAGAGGTATTCGATGCTCCCCTCGACTATAACATCTTGTTAGGAAGGAGTTGGACTTATTCCATGTAAGTTGTGGTTGCTACAGTTTTATGGGTCTTGTTGTTTCCACATGAGGTCCGGATAGTGACCATCGATCAATTGTCTTTCTCCAGACCTGACCCTACATTGGGGACATCCATGGTCCCGATGATTGATAATCCTCAACCAGGTGTCGTCAACGTAGGGGTTGGTTTGTGCCCATCTTTGATGGGGACCTTCGATTACCCGCCCCCTCAAGGCGATATCAAGTTTATATCCAATCACCATAAGGTTGAGATTTTTCAAGTTCCGTCGTTCTGCACAACTTACTTTGATGATCCGTGGATACTTCCTTCCCCATCAGCCACGATGGATGAGGCAGGGCACCCAGATATGTACATGCCCTTGTCCGCCGCTGAAGTAGCGTACTCTTTAGTCTAGAAAGCTTCAGCTAACACTGATCTAACTCCTGCACAAGAGTTAGATCCACTTCTAGAGCCTATTTGGGCTCAGGGTTCTCTTGCTAACGTTGATTCGTTAGACTTAGTCTTGCCCTCTGATGAAGCAGTAATCGAAGCAATGCCTAGTCCAGACAAACCTTGGGAGGATCTTCATCATAGATCATATTTTCTCCCAGAGTTAAGCCGAATCGAAGTAGGAGAATTCAGCATGACCATGACGGGAGATCAGCTGCGTCCTATTAACCTCTTAGCTACACATGAAATTTATGTTGAGGTCAATATGGAAACTATCGCTGAAACTATACCAATCAACATCTCCCGAAACCCTGGCATCGTGGAGAACGTCTTAGTCGAAGCAGATTGCTCCCCCAAAGAGATTCAAATCTACACGAATCTTTTCAAAGAATTACGTGACGTTTTTGCCTGGTCTTATGAGGAAATGCCAGGTATCGATCCAAAAATAGTTGAACATGAAATCACAATGTATCCTAATGCCAAGCCTGTTCGACAGAAACTTCGTCCAGTTAATCCCAAGAAAGCAGCAGCCATCAAGATTGAGGTTGAGAAATTGCTAAAAGAAGGTTTTATCTATCCTATCCATTTGACTCAATGGGTGTCAAATCCTGTGCCAGTCAATAAAAAACAAGGCACGATTCGTGTATGTACCAATTTCCGTGATTTGAACAAGGCATGTCCCAAAGATAATTTTCCAACACCGTTCATCGACCAGATCATTGATGAATGTGTTGGTTACGAAGCCTTTTCTTTCATGGACGGTTTTTTGGGATATAATCAAATCCAAATCAAACCCGAAGACCAACACAAAACGGCATTCATTTGTCCGTGGGGTACATTCACATATCGTGAAATGTATTTTGGTCTTAAAAATGTTGGAGCCACATTCTAGTGGGCCATGTCTCTTGCCTTTCACGATCTCAAGCATATAGTCGAGGCCTATCTAGATGATTTAGCATCATGACCTCGCAAGAGAACGGATCATCCCACACACCTTAGACTAATCTTTGAACGTTGTCGCTACTTTAGGATTCGCTTGAATCCAAACAAGTGCAGCTTCTGCGTAACGTCAGGACGTTTGTTAGGTTTCATCGTATCAACAACAGGGATCATGGTCAATCCTCTCAAGGTGGAGGCAATAATCCAGTTGCCCCCCCCATGCACAATCCTTCAACTTCAGAGTCTATAAGGCAAGGTGAACTTTTTACGATGCTTCATCACCAACTCTGCCAAAATCACCAAGGGCTTTATGTGCCTACTGAAGAAAGATGTTCCCTTTTACTGGGACGAAGCCGCTCAACGCTCTTTTGACGCATTAAAACATGCCCTCACAACTGTGCCTTTGCTACGGCCACCTAACTATAACAAAGATTTTTAATTATATTTGGCTGCCGCAGAGTCCACCATTGGCATGGTTTTAGTTCAGGAAGATGATTTTTTCTTATAATACATGATCTATTACCTGAGACGAGGCCTCGTAGGACCGGAACTTAATTATTCTCATATCGAAAAACTTGTGTTGGCAGCAGTTCATGCTGTTCAATGGTTCTGCCATTATGTTTTGTTTCGCAAGAGCACCGTCATTGTTTTCGTGAATCCATTCCAGTATATGTTGACATGACGGGTTATAGGCGGAAAAATTAGTAGATGGATAGTCATCCTCCAGGAATTTGACTTAGACTTCGTTTCAGCAAAGTCCAAAAAGTCATTGGTCTTCGCAGATCTTATTTCGGAACTTCCGGTTGAGTCAGGTGACGTTGTGACTGAAGAATCGCCTATCCGGGGAGATATGTTTTTTATCACATCTTCAGATCCCTGGTACGGAGATATACTTATATATGTCCAGACTTTGAAGTGCCCCACTTCTGCTTCTTGTGATGAGCATCGGCGTATACGCCATTAGGCTAAGAATTATCTCATACTCAATGATACGTTGTATCGGAGAGGTGTAGACTGCATCTTACGCCGATGTCTCACACATGAGGAGGCAGTCATCGTGCTCAACGATTGCCATACCGGAGCTTGTGGAAGTCATTTGTCTGGGTTGGCAACAGCCCAAAAAATTCTACGAATAGGTTACTTCTGGCCGACACTTATCAAAGATTGTATAGAATCGTTCAAGAAGTGCCATCTATGCCAGGTCTTCTCTCAGAAGATGAGGGCACATCCCGCTCCTATGTTTCCTGTCATCATAGTCGGTCCCTTCACCAAGTGGGGGATTGATTACAATACTTGCAACCCCCCGTCAGCAAGGGGGCACCGCTATATCATCGTAGTTGTAGACTACTTCACTAAGTGGGTCGAAGCTATGCCAACGTTTAAAGATGATGGAGAGACTGCAGCTCTCTTTTTATTCAACTAGATCATAGCAAGGTTCGGTGTCCCGAGAGAGATTGTTACTGACCATGGCAGACACTTTCAGAACCAAATGATGACCGAATTAACATCAAAGCTTGGGTTACGGAAAGAGCATTCATCACCCTACTACCCCCAAGCCAATGGGCAGGTCGAAGCTGTAAACAAAACTCTCAAGACTATTCTACAGTGAACTATCAACTCAGTCAAGTCAAATTGGCATTTGATGTTATACTCGGCATTATGGGCTTACCAAACATTTGTTAAGACTGCAACCGGTTTCTCACCTTTTCAACTCGTTTACGAGTTGGAGGTAGTCTTGTCCATCGAATGTCAGATCCCATCTCTAAAATTGGCAGTACAATTATTGCCAGACACTTTTCCACTTGAATAATGGTTAGTACACCTTGAGTAGCTCAATGAGAAGCGTCGTGATGTGGCCCTAGCCAATGAGGCTCACAAACATAAGGTCAAGTGTCAGTATGATAGGTCTGTTCGTCCTCGGATTTTCTCTGAAGGCGACCTTGTCCTATTCTATGACCAAGATAAGGACCCCCTGGGGGTAGGAAAATTCAAACCCATGTGGTTCAGACCCTTCATCATAAAAGAGGTATTAAAAAAGGGTGCTTATCGTTTGGTTGATTTTTAAGGGAATGCTTCGGCGGAGCCTAGAAATGGGCTCTACCTCAAGAAGTATTACTCATAGGTAGGTCACTGTGGGTAAATTTTTGTAACATATGTATAGTCTTTGTACTATCACTTTTTAGTTTCTTTTAAGTGTTATGGACGTGTCATTGATGTTATCTTTCGTTAATATGGCAGATGTCAAGTGATTCCGAGGTCTTCATTGGGTATGCAGACGGTGTTAGTCGGCACACTCAGAGGCTTGCCTCCGCAGCTTGGGTAATATTTACACTTCAGGGCCAGTTGTTCTCTTTCGGAGGTATATGCTTAGGTGAAACCACAAATAATGTCACCGAGTATAGTGCAGTTATTGAGTTGCTTCGTGATGCCTTGTCATTGGGTATCTCTCATCTACGGGTCTATCTTGACGCTCAACTAGTTGTGTCACAGCTAAACAGAGTATATCGGGTTCATGATCCAACTTTACACTGACGATTCCTTAGGGTACGTCTCTTAGAACAAAACTTTGATTATATTACATATTTTCATGTTCCTAGGAGATTAAACCAAATTACAGATACTCTAGTTAATCAAATTTTAGATTGGCATCTTGCACACATATGAAAGAACATTGACATAAGCATGTAAATATATTTTTGCACACGTGATCCATAAGACACAAAATATCAAAAAACCATATATAACATCATAAAATAACCAGAGTACATAGATGGATGCAAGCGCCTCAAAAATGGGACTAATAACGAGTCATAGGGCTTATGCCCTCAAAAATATATACAACTAGTGCTTGTGGCACGTAAAAATTCTAAATAGGTTCAGGGCCTATGGGCCCTGTTATAATAGTCCACAGCATGGGCTAAACACCTAAACAATCGGACCCACGTCCAAGGTGCCCCCACTACATGAGGCTGCATGGATGGCGGCAGGTCCTCTATCTCTTCCATCGGGACTGTGCGAGTGAGTGCAGTGAAGTTCCGCTCAACTCGTATAAGGACCCTCTCAGCCTCCCCGGCTGGGAGGTTCCCTGCTACTGCTGCTCCCTCGATGGTGGCAGTTGCGGCTTATGGCCGAGGACGACATATGTTCCGTGCGTAATCGGCAGGTCGCACAGGTCCCACATCTGCATGCAACAAATGTATACCCGTCAAATACTCTAGCATATAAAAACAAATGATATATATATAACAAAAATGACTTAAAAATTACATATGCAAACAAAAAAAACTACAAAGGTGGAGACTTACCCATCTCCCCTCGCTCCTCACCAGGAGGCACGGGTATCTCAGGATCTCTAGAAAAGTCTATCCCTGCATATGGGTAATCCTCTATCACAGGGATCTGTCGTGATAGCCATGCAAAAAAATCATCATCGAAGGACTCATTGGTCCTTCCACCACCCTGTCGCGGTAGTAATACTGCCCATCTACACACTACAGGAAAAGAGGCCCGATGTCCTCGTACCACTTCCCGAGGACTAAAGCTCAAAACTCTCTCAAAGAAGAATGAACACAAAATTGTACCGAACCTGAAATTCCTCTGTGTTTGTTGTCGACAATCTGTCAATTGCCTCTTCATACACTCGAGCAGTGTGGTACTCCAGTAAAAAATATGTGCATTCAAGCACTGAATAGCACAGTTCATCTATGCGCGAGATGCCTGATGCAAGGCTGTTGAACCAGTAATCCACCCAATCAGTAATAATATCGCCTGCAACGATAAGTTAGTGATCTTACTGATGGGCACCTGGGAGCTCACACAGTTAGTCCCAGCCTCACAGTGCTCAGCTATCAGTTCCGCTATGTTATGCGGCCCCGCAGGAAACGTCCTAAAGTTGACTGGTTCCCCTCTCCTTGAGAGGCCAATCAAAAAATAGATATCCTCGGTGGTGGGCATCAGTGATTGCCCCTCTAGCATGAAGGCCTCTGCATCAGGGTGCCAGTAGTCAATCAAAGCATTCAGTAGCCTTGGTTGCGCTCGCATAAATGGACACAGGAAGAACTTCAGTAAACCACATTACATCAACACGGCCACAACATTCGGATCTCCCGCAACCAACTCACTGATTAATTCATGCTCCTTTTCCCTCCACTGGACATACAGCCTGCCAACACAACAAAGTTCAGAAGGGTCAGTGCTAGCTCTTTACTTCTTTTTTTCCATAAAAGGGGGATACACGCGAGCTATAGAGGCGACAGTCGCGTGTACACGCGGGCAGACTTTACTCTGCCCGAGTGTACACGCGGCCTGTCTAGAGACAGCCCGTGTGTACCTAGGGCCGACCTTTTAAAGGTCGACGCCCACCCAAAAAATGAAAGCAAATGAAAAATTGAAGAATTGAATAGCTAGATAGGGGAGTTTGTACTTACTTGGTCTAAGCGAAAGTTTGTTTCGTCCACTATAGCTCCCGGAATCACCGTTTTTAGCAAAGGGGGTATTTTGGCTCCAAAGTCAATTTCCAAATCAGCAATGCTGATAATGAGCTACTAGCTTCTATTTATAGACTTTTTGGCCTCTTTTTGTCACTTTTTTGGCCTCCCTTATCAGTTTTTTTATACCAAAAACCATTTAGAGTGATTCAGGAGTTATATGAGAGGGATTTGATTGGGTATTGGGACATTTTTTTTTAGTTTTGAGATAATTTTGACGGTCCATGAAAATTTTTCCACGAATCAACTTGAGCATATAGGTTAGGCTACTACCCCGACTTTTGTGTCTCGTTGTCTTTTTCCTCTGCCATAGGATCGATCCCATCAGGTTGTGACACGGAACCATCATATATGCTTTAGAAGTGTCACAACTTGGCGGTAGAGCTTACCAGAACATGGATGCCCTAGGTAGGTCCTGGTTGCATCATGGTGTCCATGCCATCTATAAAACACTATAGGCTCGGGAGTCCTTATAGTCTTTCCTGAATATGAGTTTTAGCCTCATTTGCATGATTCTTCTTCGCTCTTGATCTCACCCTCAGGACTCCCAAAAAACTAGCGGGTCTCCTTTTAAGCCCTTTTCAGACCCTCTAAATATGAAAAGATTGTTGAGCGATCTTGTGGCCTTTCACGCTCGTTAAACTGAAATTTGAAGTCACGTCTGTCCTGCGGTAGTTTACCCCTTTTTCGGACTGGCCGATCAACTGTATGAACAAAGGTATACTCTATGGAACTTTCGTTCTTTAGAAGAGTACTCTCAGGTATAATTTTATCCCTTTTTCGGGCCTGAGGGACTAAACTTATGAAAAAGAAACCCCCACAGAGTCCATATTTAAGCTCTTTTCAGACTCCCTAAAATTGAAAAGATTGTCGAGTGACCTTATTCTTTCACACTCGTTAAATTGGTCCAGAAGAATATTCCTGACGGAGTCCATAGTTAAGCTTTTTTCAGACTCCTTAAAAGTGAAAAAATGGCCGAGTGATCTTGTCCTTGTCACACTCGTTAAAATGGTTTTGAATCGACGTCTAATCGGTGCTAGTTTACCCCTTTTTCGAACCGAATAGACTATCTTTGAAAAAGGTACCCCAATGGAGTCTCCTTTTATGCTTTTTCAGACTCTCTAAATATGAAAAACCACCGAGCTTACCTTCTTTGGGCTAGTTAAGCTTACATCGAAGGACGTTACCATTGTGTGTTTTATTAACCGCATTTGCACACCTTACACACTAGCCTTGTGATAGTTTGCTTTTGCGTCTAAACACCTTTGGCCACCGGAGAATTTTTCCCATGTATCATTTTACTAGAACATTAGTCTTGTCCTTGTGCCTTGAACTTGTATGTTTACAATACTCATTCCTCCATTGTAACGTAATATTCCTTTATTCCTTTTCCACAATTATTGAAAAGAACAAAAAAAATCAAATATACCCCAAAAAGAGGAAGGGAAAAGTATTTTCTTTATTGGCAACATAATGAGTCACCCTTGGATAAAGCACATATGTCCATTTGTTCATCAGACTATGGGATGTAGTATGACCTTAGGAAGCTTTTCTCGCTATATAGAGTTGTGTCCTCCACCGTTTGGTTATCCTTCCAAACATATGGAGAGTTTGCATTGCCTCCTGCTTCGTAGACTTATGATTAACATACATGTTGCCTGAGTCTCATCATTTGTCATGCTATTGTCCAAGGGAATTTTGTCACTAAGCCTGAGTCGGCCCCTCTGCAATATGTCTCTTATCCGCATACCCAGCCATCCTAAACATCCAATCAAGTCCTTGTTCTAAATCACTGAAACCTTCAGTCTGATCATCACGATTATCAAGTCCATGACCGACGAGTCGTCGAAGACCTCTGGGTAGTGTAGTCATACACTCATATTACACTCCTACCCGAGTTTTGAAGATTTTGAAGTTGTTGCTCGAGCTCTGAAGATCTCATCTCTAGCCATCAGGCCGAATCAGCTTCTGGAAGATGGATACTCTATATGTATATCTTTCTGATTTCGAGATGTAGCTCCACTGTGTATTGTTCGCAACTACTCTTTATAGTTATTTGACATGGATCTACAGTGTATTTGATTGGTAGCCATGGTTCCATTTTATCCTGAGCATGGGTATGCCCACCTCGGTGAGACATTTGTTATTTTGCAGATGGCACCTCCTGGTTCTTGATCCTTGGGCTCAATCGTTCAGCACATCAGTAAAGATTGGTAATGTATTTCGGCCATCAGATTCTCTTATGACCTCACACATTAGGGGGCATCTGTTATAACCCTAAATTGCACCACACATGCTTACTTGGAATCAAGCCAACTCATATCCTTTCTTTTCCAAAAACACTACTGAACAACTCTTTGGAAATCCTCTTGTGTAAAGGCCCACGCGCCATAACCCATTACTGCACGCGTGTACACGCTGGCTGACCCAAAACAGCCTGCGTGGACTGACAAAAGCATGAAAAAAGGAAAGTTGTCGATGGAACAAAAATATATGGGTGAGTTAACTTAAACTCCCAGCCATGCATGGCCGAGGGTTCATCCAAATACCTAGCTCCTTCTAGCCTATAAAAGAAGGGGTAGGGGTACCATTTGGAAAAAGGAAAAATATAGCAAAGAAACTCTTCCCATTTACGTATTTCATTGTCCCAACCCTTTAGCCTTTCCTAATGCCAAAGAAGATTCAAAGAAAAGCAGTTGAAGGATAGAATAAGAGGATCCCAGGATCAAGTTCAAGGAGCGGTGGTCGGTCTCAACTTTTGTAAGTTGACTCATTTTAAGTAATAAAGAGAATGTTTTTCCGGTCCCAATTCATGAACTTTTTATGGTTTGATTAGTTTATGATTGATTTCTAACCCGTTAGTATATAAGTAGTATGCATGCATAGTTGTTGCTCGTCTAGAATGCAGGTCGGCTTTGGAAGGAGTATTGCGAACAAGTAATCAAGCACAACGAAGGATCGACATCAAACGTCGGTAACGAGGTATGTTGATCTTTCCATGCATTTACTAAGAAAAGGGGATTTAAATATAGGGATGAAGGTAGAAAGTAATTTCTATTCGATCATATCTACATGCAAAGTCTGAACTCTATTTGCTAGTCTGTAGGGTGTTTTTCCCCAACAACAAGCAACCACAGGGGTATGAGGTCAAAGGGAAGGAAAATTTGGTATGCAAGTTGAAGAAGAGATTTTATGGCCTAAATCAAGTTCCAAGGCAATGGTATTTGAAGTTTGACATGTTTATGACAAAACAAGGTTATAGTAGATGTCATTCTAATCACTATGTTTATTTTAAAAGGCTAGAAAATGGAAGTTATATTAACTTACTATTTAATGTAGATGACATGCTTGTTGCAAGGTCTAATATGTAGGATATAAATGTTCTCGAGAAGAAATTAGTTAATTCATTTGTGATGAAGGATTTGGGTGTTGCAAAGAAAATCCTTGGTATGAGAATAACAAGAGATAAGAAAAATCGCAAATTGACATTGTCTCAAGGTGAGTACATAGAGAAGGTGTTGGAGAGGTTTTGAATGTAGAATGCAAAACTAGTTAGTACACCTTTGGCCAACCATTTCAAATTAACTAAGGAAATGTGTCCCAAGACACAGGAGGAGATAGAATACATGTCCAGGGTCCCTTATTCATCACCAGTTGGCAGCTTGATGTATGTGATGGTTTGCACAAGACCAAATATTGCACATGCAGTGGGAGTTGTGAGCAGGTATATGAACAATCCAGGTAAAGAACATTAGGAGGCAGTAAAGTGGATTCTCACGTATTTGAAAGGTACTTCTACTCATGGATTATGTTTTGGAGGTTTAGACATTGTTCTACAAGGATATGTTGATTTAGATATGGCAGGTGATAAAGATAGCAAGGGGAGCACCACATGGTATGTTTTTATTGTAGGCAGAACAGCAGTAAGTTGGATTTCAAAACTACAAAAGGTTGTTTCACTTTCAACAACAGAAGCAAAGTATGTTGTTGCTACAGAGGCTAGTAAAGAAATGATTTGGTTACATAGGTTTATGGAGGAATTGGGAAATAAGCAGGAGAATAGAAGGTTGTACTGTGACTGTGAGAGTGCCATTCATCTTGCAAAGAACTCATCCTTCCATTCAAAGACTAAGAATATACAACTCAAGTACCATTTGAAGTTGGAAAAGATACATACTAGCCAAAATCTTGCAGACATGTTAACAAAGGGAGTAACCAGGGAGAAACTGAGTTCCTGTTCAATTCAGTTGGTCTTCAAGCATGAAGGTGAAGATGAGAAATTTTCCAGGTCCAAGGTCGAGTATAGTCCAACGGGTACATCAGTAGTGGAGTTGTTGTGATTAGTCTCCAAGTGGGAAATTGTTGGTTGTGGAGCCTGATTATCTTCCTGATTCATAGGTTTGTTTCAGCCGTGCTTGGACCCCATTCCCTAATGGGGGGTGTGGGGGGATTTCCCCTCCAAAAACATCGTCAGGGAGGTCTAGCAGGGCGACGAAATTTTTTTTAGCCCACCCCTGGTGGGGGATTTAGGGGCAGCGCCCCCAAAGAAAAATATTGGCAAAAATTGGCTTGTAAAATATTGTAATTTCATAGTCAATATGGACCATTCATTATAAGGTCGCAAATTTGACGATAGAAGTTATTTTTTAGGGTTTTTTTCCCTAGAAGGCAACCCTCTTTTGTGAGGCAATTGTATTTTGGTTATGTATTATCGTGACTATTGTATTATGAGATAGGAGATTGTGAGAGAAAGAAGATGAAGTTACAACAGGTGTGTTGTAGGTTGTATCCCTTCATTTTGCTAAATAATAATAAGGAAGGACCTGGAAATTTCTCTGGTGGAAGTAGCCCACATTGGGTGAACCACGTATATCTGTGTCTCTATTGTATTTTGTATATTATATGTTTTATTTCCTCATTTGTTTTATTTGATTTCTCCACGATCCCGTTTTTCTAACAAAAGGAACTATATCCTTTAATAGGCATGATCGAGAAGGATGATTCTTCATATTATTATTATTCCCTTCAAGATGGGGAATGCTCGAGGATGGATGAAGCAAGGAGAACATCAGATGAAGAGGTCCTTCATAAAAAGTTAGTCTTACCTTCCACCCTAGGGAAAGGTAACTTGTGTAAGACATCTTCAGAAAAATATGTGCATTCTAAAGAGGGAATGAAGACTTTTCCCACTAGTAAATACTCTATGTATCCATGTGCTTCTTGTGGAACTAGTAACCATGATATGGAGAAATGTTGAAGAATACTTATTAATGGTTGGTCTTAATAGAGTGATATATGAAGACATCAAGGAATGGTTCGTGGACAGTGGCTCATCTCGCACATGACCAGGATGAGATCAGTATTCCTGACATTCTTAGAGACTGACATAGATTGCTATGTAGGATTTGGAACAAACACCAGAAAATAAATAAGGGGGTATGGATATGTAAGGTTCCAACTCGAGTCGGGAGGATTTATAGGAATAGAGAATATCTTATATGTTCCATATTTGAAAGTAAACCTACTCTCAGTTGCGGATTTTGAAGATGAAGACTATGCATTCATATTTCAGAATGGCTAGGTACTTGTGTATTCAAGGGAAGCTACTCAAGACACAACAATAGTGCTTGGTGTTCACAAGGAGAGTTTATATAGGTTACCGGGAATACCTATAATCCGGTCTAATAGTTTCTTGGATTCAACATCAGATTTTGCATTAGATTCAATGTCATATTCAACATCGGCGTCAAAGGCATTGTCAAAGATAGGAAGTTGTGAGACTCCTTCCAGTACTAAGGGGACGATGAGTCCATAAATAACCCATCCATGAGAAAATATTTCATTGTAAATATGTATATTTGTAAATGTAATATGCATATGTAGATATCTCCTAAAGTCCATTTAGAAGGCTTGTAAGCCACTCATTGTAGATTATAAGAGTGAGAGAAATTTTGTAAAAAATCTATATATCCACCTTACATGTTGTTAAGAGTGAGAGGAATCTTGTAAAATGATTTCTATATAGCCACCTTATATGTTTTTAAGAGTGAGGAATATTGTAAAAGTATTTCTATATAACCACCTTACATAATGTTAGAAGTGAGAGGAATCTTGTAAAGGGTTTCTATATATCCGCTTTGTTATAGGAGTGAGAGGGATCTTATAAAGATTTATAATCCTTTCAACAACAGTATAAACAATTGTATTGTCTTGTTATCAGCTAACGAACTACATATGGATCAAATTGTATAAGTTAACATTGTTATTCTAAAGAATTGAAGGCAAAGGAACAAAAGGATGCAGGAAGTTGGAACATGCAGATTAGAAGTGGGAAGAGCATCAAAGTAATGTAAAAATTCCTAGAGAAAGTAAAGGAGAAATAATCTTCTTTGTAAGAGGATGCATGATATAATCATCTTCAATATATTATGTCATGTTCATGTAGATGTATACCTTGAGCAGAAGCAGTTCAATATAGATGGTTATAGTACAGATAGAATTGTTTTGAAGGCAGGAGAAAGACAATGAACAGGGAATTCATTTAGAGACTCCTACAGATACATCAACAGTATAGGAACAAAGAGTACACAAGGGCAAGGCATAGATCAACATTCGACTTGGTTTCAGAATGGCCGAGATAGACTATCTTCAGTAGAGGAGGAGATGGGAGTGGATATTGAATATAGGATTCAGATTCAGATATTGAAAAGGTTAAGTGAGCAAAATTTTGTTACGAAGGAATCTATGAGCTAGAACTGGAGCTATATTCTATTAGTGACAATGCTAGAGGCCAGATTCAGAGCCATATTTTAGAAGCAAACATAAGTACACTGATCTAATATCTAAGATATAAAATGAACACTGAGTCCCAGAATATTCAACAAGATGGAAGAGTGAAGAAGCATCGTCATCACTAAGTTACTGGATTAGAGCATTTAAGTGAGATGGAAAAGTGAGTAAGAGTTATCATCACTAAGTTGTTGAAATATCCATACTTTTGGAAGACCAAAATTTCTTCAGTGAGAAGGTGTGATCCAAGAGGATACAGGAACGCTCACAAAGGTCCAGGAGGATCCAGAAGTATCCAGAAAAGCTCAAAATTTGACCATCTCAAATGTTCTCGAAAACTATATGAGTGTGTATATCTCGGTGATATCTTTCCAACGACACAAAAATCGCCTCAAACAAAGTTCATATGCAAACGTTATAGTCGGTCAAAGTTCAAGTCAAACAAGGCAAAAGTCAAAGTCAGGGTGACACATGTCACCATTAGAAGGGTGACACGTGTCCTCTCCATACGGTAGGATGATGTTAGCATGACACAAAGTGATGTTAACAAGGTGACGTGGCATCACGACAACATGCCATGTGTCACTCAAAAATGGACTTTTCAATGTCCATTTGGACCAATAAAATTTTGACACATGTCATTCGTGTGAATGACATGGCATCCATACGATGACGTGGCAGGAAGACAGGTGCACCGGTAGTAGAATGACACATGGAAAATCATACACTTGTGTGGCAAATAGGTCAGCAGATGACATGGTAGTTTGTATGCACATGTGGCAGGTACAATTGGCATTGTCCAGTAGTAAGTTGCCACATAGACCAATGAAATGGCACCACGTGGCACCTTCCAGAAGCCCAAGTTGGGTTGGGTATAAAATTTGTTATGAGTTCGACAGATTTGAACTGTCGACCTCCCAAGGAATCTAGGAGGAATATTCTTTATTCCAATGACTTAATAGAAGTTCCGCTAACCAGCATACCACATATGGGGTTTGTTATAACAAATTGATTATATTATATTTAATATAATGCCTACGTCAACGAACCATACGGGGTACGGTTGGCAGGTCGTGCCCTATTTATGGGCATAGATCCCAAGACAAGAACACATTCCTAGACCAACATGGATCCCAAGATAGGCACTAGTCCGAGGATGCACAGATACAAATACATACGTACAGATGCATAGAAATGTGTGTCGAGTTAAGCCAAGTTTATGTGTTGCATAGAAATGTGTGCCATGAGGTGTATTGTTGAAACATAGATATGTTTATACTCATTTTTCTCATTTTTTCGAGAGGAGTTCAATGGTGACGTCATTTTTTTGCTAAGAGGTCATTTGTAAAAATATTAGCCAAGATTGCCATTAATGAATGCCATAGTGCATTATTTGGCATGTAAAGTGGGTAAAATTGAGCTAGTTTAGAATATGATCGACTTTATACTCATGTTTCTCAGAATTTCGTAAGGAATTCAATGGTAAACTCATTTTATGAGTTTGAGCAACGGAATTAAAGAGATTCCTTCAAATTGCTTTGTAAGTCTATATTGTAATGAAATTTGACATTTTGGGATTATGAGAAGCAATCTCAGTATTTGAAGGTGACTTGAAGATGAAGTAAACTATGTCATAAATATTGTATAATTTGAGCTCTTTTATTTTTTGTTGTGTTATCTCATAATTCTTCAGATTAATCATTGGTTTTTGAGATTTTGGATAAGAAGCACAACATCATTTTTCTGCAAATCACCTCAATACGATCAATAAATTAATTATGAATCAAGTTAGCCACTAACATGTATAATTTAAAGGAATAAGTGGTATCTAAGGATTTTCGGATCAATATTGAATTGGGAGACATTAAATGTCCACTATTAGATTAATCATGTGATTAAGCAATGGATAAAAACCCCATTTTTGGTTAAGACACTAGAACCTGAGGAAGCCACCTTTTCCCAATGGTCTGCTTCCCTATTCATTTCCCTTTTTATGTGGTAAAACAAGACCTGATCGAATTGGGTAAGGGTTTCTTCCATTCAATAGATAATTGAGTTCAATTTGTTCTCATTGGGTTAGCTAGATTGATCATTGCTTTGATAACCAACACAGAGTCCTCAAGCACTATCATAGTTATGATACCTTCTTCCTTTGTGATGGAGAGACATCGCCAGAATGAGTAAGCCTCAACAAGATTGTTTGAGACATTTCCAAGACCCTAGGTGTAGTAGATAAACTTGTTTCCTCCAAGATCATGGAGTCTCCCTCCCACATTAATCTCATTAAAATAATAATAATTTTAATCAATGAAAGGTTTAACTTTTTTAATATCATTAATTTCATTGTTGACACTTAAATTTATTTTATTTTAACTATAATTTTTTTGTTAATTTTATTGAAACCATAATAATTTAAACCAATATAAAAAATGTTTTATGAATTAATGTCATTTTTTTTAATATCATTAATTTCATTAATTTCATTGTTGACACTTAAATTTATTTTATTTTAACTATAATTTTTTTGTTAATTTTATTGAAACCATAATAATCTAAACCAATATAAAAAATGTTTTATGGATTAATGTCATTGTTGACACTTAATTTATTTTATTTTAATTGTAATTTTTTTATTAATTTTATTGAAACCATAATAATTTTAACCAATATAAAAAGTGTTTTGTCCATATCATATAGGTGTGTATATTTAAAAATAATCAAAATAATTATTTTTTCCAAAATAAAATCTTTACTTAATTTCTAAAATATTTTGAACAAGGACATTGCCCCTGCTATGATGCTTATTATCTATATAAAATACATTAGTGAGATCTTGTCAAAGGTAAAGGTAAGCACATTTCAAGGGACTTAATTTCTTACCATTTTTAACCAATGATCTTGTGTACTTTTATGAATCAATAATTTAAGCGTTGAATGTTAGAACTGTGATGATATTGAGTATCATATATGGACATGTTGAGTTGGATTTATTATTCACATTATTTTTGGCATGAAGCAACCCGATAAACATTAAGTACAGAACATGTAACGACACATTATTCACATAATTTTAAATTAACTTAATATTTATTCATTTAATTATAAAATTTAATATCTTAAACTACCTTATGGAACCAAACAAATTCATTTTCCAATGACTGACGTCTTTTTATATTTATATAATTTTAAGTGAGAGAATGTAACAAGGCTTCCAAGTTCCAGATATTCCGGTGTTCTTGTCTTTTTGGTTTATGATTTAACGTATTGTCTGTCACATTTTCTCATTTGTTATTTTTTATTATTAACAATACTTTTATATTGTTATTTTTATATATTAATGTTTTTATTATTTTATTAAAAATGATTCTATTTTATTTTTATAATTTATATAAGTATTTTTTTATTATTTTTTAATAATATAATATAAATTTTTATTTTAATATAAAAATAAAGTTATATTTTACTATTTTTCTTATAAAAACACAAATTAAATTAATAAATTATAATATAAGACAAATTAAATTAATAAATCATAATATACTCCACTCAACATAATGTGATGCTTACAACTTATAAATTATTAAAAAATATATTTAAAAAAAAAAACATTTTGATAAAAAATATTACATTAAAAATTATAACCATTACGGTTATATTGTATTTAAAGGAACATGGATTACCTAAAGTGTAGTCAATTCAACTACTTTATATTTATTTTAAATCTAAATGCAAGGTTAGATTTATTGTATAAACTTTTAAATTTGAGGTTGACTTTTTTCATTGTGTTTATTTTTTATATATTATATTTAATTTTATATGTGACAATATTTTCTCTATACTTTTATTATTAGTAGTAGTATTTATCATTTTTTAATGTAATATTACATGATAATATCTGTGATAGTAATTTTTGTCTCACTCCATGCAACTTGTTTGGATGGCCTTTCCATTTTCTTATGCAGATTTGAAGTTCTTTTTTATACTTTTCAGAGCCAAAAAAACACATTTTTCCACATATACGCGTCCTGCTAGTTAGACAGCATGCGTATACGTAGGTTGCTCCACTACAACCTGTGTACATAGAGTTTGGTGCTCAAAATTAAAAATTATGTCTGGTTTCCATGTCACGTCATGAGATCCATGATCCTTGACCTTCCATATACTGGAAACACTCTAACTCAACCCTTCAGTTCCATTTGAAGGCTATAAATTGAACCATATCCAAGCCTTGGAAAGAAGGAGAATTCAACTTTTGAGAGCAAAGATACTCTGGAGAAATTATGTTTCACATTGAGTCTGCATCCCTTTATCCATTAAAGTTTGAACTCATTGTTCAACCTCCAAACTCTTCCTTCTTTGTGATGGAGAACCTGGTTGTCTCATTTATATGAGCTTGTTGTTGGTGGAGGATTGAAATGGTGGAGCCCCAACTGGAGGGACTTAGTTTCTCAGTTCCGATATGCGCCGATACAAAAGTTTGTCACATATATACTTATGTTGATTATTTTAATAGAAATACTCTTTTCTTGTCCAATTAATATCTTGCAAATATTTGAATTATTATTCCATGGACATATTTTTCATGAATGTTAATGGATTATGCTAATTTATATGCTAACGTGATATATTATCACCATATGCTTGTGTATATTGGTTTTTAAGGACAAATTGAAGTTATAAAGCTTTGAGTTGCGTATTCAATGATGGTCTTCATCAAACATCTAGACGAAGTAAACTCTGAACATTGTCATATTAACATTTCACATATATAACATACTTAGAATTAGAGTTGATTTATACGTATTATTTCGTTTGGTGTGGTTTACCCAAAAACATAAAAAAAAAAATCCTCGTAACAACATCCCCACAATATACTAAAATATACTAAATTGTAGAAAGCACGAACACCTCACTCCTCTAAATACAAGAAAAAAATGACACATTTCCTATACAAGTGTTTTCACGTCTGGTTGCATGATGAATACAATTGCTATGTGACTATGCTATTCAACCACGGATTTGATATGTTATTTTGTTTTCCATGAAAACGTTTTGAATATAGGTGTACCCTCTTCTTCAACGTCCTTTCTTTCCGAGAAGCCATCCAAAATACATTATTTTCATATTTTAACATTATTTTCGAGATTATCTCGAAAGGATAAGGATCTAAACACTATTAAAACACTGAACAATCTCTAATTAAAATAACATTTTGTAAAAGCATAATATGTTTTATTTTAATTTTCCAACTATTAATGTTGACATTGTGTTCAGTGTCAACAACACGTGGAACGTGGATTTTCTATACTCACTGCCTACTCCACTACTTCCCCAAGACAAAGTACTTTTTCATCAATTCTCACTCCCATCATGTTTATTTTAGTGTAAGCTTTGTTGCAGAAGAAGACAGGTATAAGTAACACTCTGTAAAGTGATACCTCTTAAGCAACCACATGCAAGTATAATATAGAAAGTAGTAATATGTGACAAAATGCCACTTAGGGACAACTTTCTCATTTTTCCATAAAGGGATTGATGCAACTTTTTTAGATTAGGGAGATAATGTGATACCATCATCTGATATTTATAGAAGGCATATTTATGTTGTTTATTTTTAATCAGAATAAGTTGTTTGTAGGTTATCTGAAGGAACATCTTTGGTTGGTTACAAAGCATTGTGCCTAATCTTGATGGACCCAGAGAGTTGAACTCACGATCTCATGATAGAGAGTCAAAAATTTGGCAGCGGAACACAGTCGATCGGTTACAAAGCATCATGCCTAATCTTGATGGACCCAGAGAGTTGAACCCACGATCTCGTGACAGAGAGTCAAAAATTTGGCAACGGAACACATCCGATCGGTTACAAAGCATCATGCCTAATCTCGATAGATTCAGAGAATTGAATCCACAACCTCGTAACAAAAAGTCAAAATCTTGATAGCGAGGATCCAACCAACTAGACTACCCAACGAGGCTTAAGACATATTTATGTTTCAACTTGAAGGCCTCTCAAAAAAATGTGGTTTCCCTAGGGTATGTAGGGTACCCTCAGAGGTTTTTGGGTTCGAAAACATGTTTCCAACACACGTACATAGATCATACATCTAAATTCTGATTATGTCGGTTGATTGATAGAGAATTCAATTTTAATTGCACCAACCACGTTGTCCATCATTATTCGACAAAAATCTTAATATTTGTTAACGTAACCACTTTGAAGGGTTCCACTAATGAAATGTGTAATCCAAGGCAACTCCGTGTAACAAAAGGACCATAGTCAATAGAATTTTATAGGCCCCCGCATACATTTGAAAATAATAGATTGACTTAACAACCACATGACGTAATCAGAAAAGTAGGTTGGATAAACTATTTTTTTAAGGAAGGCAAAACAAATTATAACTTAACTTATCCATGAATAGTGGAAATGAGCTTCTAGATTACCTCGTAACAAGAACCATGTGGAGCAAAACTAGGGAATTAAAAACCTTTGTTCATATAGTACAATATCCCATGATCACATAAAATGACACTCTTTAATGAGATGAGGATTGAACTTAAGATATAGATATATATTTTAGGTAAGTGATTGGATTATAAAATTCAAATTTATTATGAAAAGTAGTATTCTAAACGTTTTACTTTTTTAGTTGGTTTTTGGTAATTTTTTCAGTTTGATTTTGTTCGAAATTCGGTAATGAATGGTTGGATCTGTAGATTTGAGAGGTTAAGTTTGTATAATCCAAGTGCTTGGAGGGTTTTTCAGAAAATTGAATTTATTTATACATTCAGAAATGCAATTTAAACAACGAAAAATAGTGATTTTATCCAAATTTTCGAATTCCGATCAAAAAAACCCAAAAAATAAAACGTTTAACCAACACCCTTTAAGAAAATCACATTTCTCATTTTACTTAGATATCATTACTCTATGATTGCGTGCACATCATTCTTCTTACTCACGAATACCCTTTGGGGAGAGGACAAAGTGAGTGTGCCTTGTGCCTTTTTACATGTAGACACATTCGTCTAAAGATCCCCCACTTCACTTTGATTATACAATTGTTTTCTAATTTAAACAAAACACTATTATTATTCCACTTTATAAGTGTATTTCCATTAACCCCAACAAATTCTCAACTTTAACTTAACCCAAGGCAATGGGTGAACTGGAAGGTAATAAGTTGAACTTAGTCCCCACATAACACTTTCTAGAGACCAATCATGGAAATCAAAGGGGACAGTTGTACATATTGAATATTGTCTATCAAATATGTCAAAAGAAGCAACATTTACCAAGCTTTCTATCATTACCTAATTACAATCTACATTTACCAAGCTTTCTATCATTACCTAATTACAATCTACATTTACCAAGCTTTCCATCATTACTTGTTTTTGATGTACCAATAGTATAGGTTTACATAGTTGATCAACTATGACGTATAATGCCTAAAATCAACCATAAAAAAATCTTTGATAAAGTGATGATTGTTATCTCTTATATAAATGAAAAATCAACCTGAAAAATCAACCATACATTTTTTTGATAAAGCAATGATTGTTATCTCTTATATAAATATTGTAACATATTTCACTTATAATATCATGTCAAATTAGCATTTTAGATAGCATCTTAGCATTTGTTTTTTTAGGTGTAATTGGGTTCACATTTTTTTCTCTTGCATGAATCTAGCAATACAAGTTTTTTCAACAACCTTAAAGATTTGTTTTTTAATGCAATTGGGTTCACGTTTCTTCTCTTGCATGAATAGCAATACAAATTTTTTTAACAACCCTAAAGACATAGCATTCAATATTATGGCAATTATAACAAGTCACAGTTTAATTATTCTAAGTCATAGTCTAACAAGTCATGGTTAATATTTTTTGTTCAATTTTGCCTGAAATCCAACGAAAAGTTGTTGGATCTGCATATTTGAGTGGTTAATTCTATATAATCCATTTATGCATTCAAAATGTAATTTAAACAATAGAAAATTGTGATTTCAAGCAAATTTATGCCTTCAAATTTCGATGAAAAGGATCAAAACGTAGAACAGCTAAACAACACTTTTATAACAATAATAAAGTCAATAATTATCGGTTTTCATTTTATATCATGAATATATATGATTAAGGTATTTATGTGCTTTATTATTCATTGACTTTAATCACACAACTAGTTAATAGTTAATGTGTTAAAGAATAATATTAATATTTTAAATATTTTAAATATTTGTGTGTTTTTTCTTTGACTTATTGTTAATATGAAAATTATAGGGTAATACTTCATTTATTGTTTAACATATAACATTATACAATACTTTATCAAATCTTGATAGAGTGGTCAGTTTTGATGGACATTGTTCTGCATGGCGACCCAAGTTTGAAACATGTCGCTATCGGGAGGAGATGCAAAAAAATCCAGCAATGCTAAGGGCTAGTGTGGCCCAGGTCGAGTGTGATCCTTGGGTGATTTTAACGGCTTAGATACCCCTAAGTCATGGTTTCTTAGCCACAAGCTAGTCACGCAAGTCATAGACACGTTAGCAAACAAAAAAAACATTACACAATACATTAATTATAAATGATTAATTTTTTGTTTTTTGTTTTTAAATGAAAAACAAATTAATAAATTAAATACTCATAAATAACTTATTTTATTTTGTATACAACTTTAAAAAATGTTGATATCTCATTTACTCATTGCATTAATAACAATCGATGACATCACTAAGTCATAAATGAAAATACACCACATAGAATAAAACCATACCTATTAAAATTAAATCTAACTAATTATGACAACAACTACCTCAAGTTATTCCTAAACCACAAACCAAACAAACAAAAACATTATTAATCTACAATTATAGATTCTCCCTCCCACCCATTAAACACATTACTACTTTCTTACATCTTTGGACTTTCACAATATCCCATGCAGTGCATCATGATATATGATTTGTGTTCATACAACTTCTAGAATATCCTATGTCTAACATCCTCATTTTTAATCCCCAAAATAATGTTGTATATTGTAAATACAATGTATGGTCGTGGGCCAAGTGATATAAGATGTAAACATTGTATATTGAAAATAATAAAATAAAATGTATCACAAACTGCAAAGGAACACAAACGGACATAGACAGAGTCATGGGAGACTAAGTTTTTACAAGAGAGGGGGGGTCCGAGGGAGAATTATTCATGCCTATTAATCCCAAGCCACCTTTCTAAAAGTTATTTTATATGAACCTTATTTTTTTCCTTTTGAATGTTTTAAAGCCCTAATCATTGAATACATGTAAGAGGGTTGGTGGGAAAAATCACCTCACATAGTTATTGAAAGCATGTGTTTGAGTACAATCAACGTTGGGGAATGTGAGAGTCAACTTGCATGGGTAAAAGAAAGTTTGAATGGGGAAATAAGGCATTTTTCACAGTTGGGAAAAGGAGAGAAAGAGAGTTTTGAGTGTTGGAGCTTGAAGATAGTCATAGTGGGCATGTAAGACAACTTGTTGGAGTTGTAATTTCATGGAGAGTTAGGTTGTAGGCATGTGAGTAAGATTCTAAGCAAGAACTTTGCAAAGTGAGCAAGTAAGTTGTTATTGTGAGAATTCATGTTGCAGTTGTAAATTCCTAGAGTCCCCAACAGAGAGAGTTCCTAACCAACATGTGCTAGAGCTGTGGAGGGAAGTGAGATAGCCTGAGGGACTGCATGGTAGAGAAGGGGATCATATTCCTTGGGTTGTGTAGGTTAAGGGAAAAGAAAGCTAGTGGATTGGAATGGTTGTAGGAATTATCTTTTTATGAGGGGAAACTAATGATCCTTGGGAACCATCTTCTTCTTGTGGATTCATAGCTACAACTCGAGGGTGACTTGTTGCTGAGAATTGGAGCAACAAGTCTACATTTGGGTGGAACATCTGTCCTCTACAACTAGTTGCATATTTTCTTACAAAGATACGTGTTTTTATCTTTATTCATTGTTTTTATTTATGGGTTTTAATTGTTGTGCATTCTACTGTGTTATGAGTATTTAGATGTTGTTGGGTGCACATACAATCGAATTGCATTCAGGTTTTTAAATATTCTTGTTAGTTGGATATATTTTTATCATGTTGCATGCATTTAATTTAATGGGTATCAGAAATTTTCGTTGGGTTAATAGTGGGTATGCTACACTATGCAAACCATCTTATCCAAGCAATTCTCCTTCAAATCTATTTTAGTTTTTTACAACCTCTTTTCAAAGGACAAGATTCCCTTCAAATCCATATTAAATCTAAATTGGAAGTAAAATTTTGTAACTATTTTATCATAATTATGGAATATATTTTTTTGTTTTTGATCAGTTAAGAGTTTATTTTCTTTAAACATAAAGAAACATGTTAATGACTCAAAATTTAAAGGTATTTGACAAGAATGAAAGTCTACCCCTTATAAATCATCATCATCATATTATTTTAAATAACCAAATTTTATCTAAATACAATAATCAATAATGTTGTTGCAAAGTGAAATATTGAACTTATACTAAAAACTATAACTAATTTTAAATAATATAAACTTTTTCCCATTTAAAAATTTAAAATTAAATACATTTTTATTAAATTTCCATTTCTTTGGACTTTATAATAATAAGTGGATATTTTTATTCTATTTAATTTCCATTTAATTTTGTATCCTAATTACTTGTATTTAAGATATAATTTGTATATTAATTAAACATTATAGTGGTATTAATTATATATAAATCATTAATTTTAAAGCACCTTCTACAAAACACAAAAATATGATTTACGACAACCTATTAATTCAATTTTGGGAGTCTTCAAGAAGGAGAAGTCAAACCTTATTCATATAACACCAACTCAACTTAGGTAAAACCCATTTTTTCAATGCAGTTAAAAACCATTATTAAATTATTAAATATAATAATTAAGTGAATTTTGGTTAAGTATTTTGTTGTGTTTATAGTTGCTTTTGCTTTCTACAATTTAATATGAGGGGAAATGTTTAATTCCATATATGCTTAATATGGAATTTACAAGTGAAAGAATTTTTTTTCAATCTCAATCATAAATAAAATATTTTAACATTCTCTTTAAGTAAAATATTTTTATATCAATTTTATATATATAGTAATTGTAAGTTAAAAATAAATTTTTTGATGTTGATTATAAATAAAATATTTCAATGCCTACTTTAAGTAAAATATTTTTATACCAATTTTTATATTATATAAAGTAATTGAAAGTAAAAAAATTGTATTCCATAGGTAAGAGCTTTGTACATCCCAGTGTGAGGGAGATGTCTAATTTTCCAGTCCTTAACATGGAGTTGACATGTGGTATTTAAAAAATTATTAATAACAAAAAACAAATTCAATGTCCGCCATAAATAAAATATTTCAATGTCCACCTTAAGGAAAATATTTCAATATCAATTTTAGTCAAATATGAGGGAGATGTGTAATTCATTTTGTGCTCAACATGGAGTTGACACATCACACACACACACACACACACACACACACATAGCTATTTAGTATGAGGGAAATGAGTAATTCCTTATGTGCTCAACATGGAAGTTTAATTCTTTCTTAACTCCAGACCTCTCATGTATAGAGAGGGATCAAGTCTCTTGAGGTGAAAACCTTTTTTAGATTGAAAAAAAATAGCGGAAATGTTTGAACCTTAAAGGATTTAATCCATTTTAATCCACTATGATCACTATCAAGACAGAATTTGATGAAGGAGATTGGAGGTGAAGCTCCTCCACTTGCATCTGCGACGCTACCACTTCGTCTTGCAATTGACCCACCATATCTCAATGTTTCACCAAAGTATCCAC
>ML782078.1:300468-348755 GCA_009831015.1 Picea engelmannii | reverse complement strand
AAGAGGACCATGAACATTGCTTTTAGATTCAAAGTGTTATTTCCGTTGTTATTATTATATCATTTCAGTGTTATTGTGGTGAATGTTCTGGTTATATTGTTGTTATTCGACCATTATTAGCATTTTATTTATGTTTTGCATACATTTTATATCTGGTATATTATAAGTGGTATCAGAGCACTTTCCTCGGCAGAAAGCGTGGGTTAAATTTTTTTCAGGGTAGAGACGTATTCTGGTGTCTTTAAGCCACAGAGATATGTCGTTACGCGCATAAACCCACGGTTGAGGGATTCATACATGCAGGAAATGCAAGTGGTACTTAAGCGCACATCTGTTGGCCACCCTTGTAACCCTTGTTGGTACCCCGTCGATTGGTAGCGCATCAGACAACACCTGTGTATGGATCGGCCTAGATTACCTAAAGCCCTCTTTAGATAAACCGATCGGCCGCCTGACTGCTATAGTGTCACCAAGAACAACACTTGGGAAGATACTCTCTAGTACCTGGGTAGTCGGGTAGTACGGCTAAGGGTACGGTCTATCCTCCTTAGTTAGTGCCCTGAGATATTGGGCCGAGTACTACTGTTGGACCCGACACGTATATCAGAGAGCTATAGCACAGGGAAAACCCTTGTCTGTAGAACCCTTGAATACCTAACCCTTGGGGACAGAAACATAAACAAATTAAAACAGACAAGATCTATTGTCGTGCAACTGTGTTCAGGTTGCCAAGTAAATACACATTTCTTTCTGGTTAAGCATTTGGGCATTTCCTCTCTATAGTATTCTTCAGACTGGAGTATAACTCCGTAAAAAAAACGTCTGGAAATTTTTTCACCATTATTTCAGACCTATTCCATTGGATTCATCTCTTTTCCCTTATCACATTCATCCATATCATTTTTTCGGCAAAACGTTTTTACCCCACCCGCCCCTTTTCAGTTCCCCCATCCTCATGGCCCATACTCGTAGACAAGACTTGGAAGCTTGCTTCAACACCTTGCAATCTGGTCTCATTGGGACCCAACAAGAAGTGAAACAACTCAGTGCCAATGTTTTCGCCATCAATACAACCATGCAGTCCTCAATGGACGAAATCAAACAAGACCTCACCACCCAACTTGAATCAGTCTTTTTGGCACTCTACACCAAACTGCATATCCCTACAGAAAACCCTTCCTCTTCCTCACCCCCACATATTGAAGGTGACCATTCCTCTCATTCCCATACCTTGCAGAACCATCACTTTCAACGTGACCTACGCCTTCCATGGGTGGATGTGACCAAATTTGATGGCTCGGACCCCACTAGTTGGGTAACCCAAATGGAACATTACTTCTCTTTATACAACATTACAGATGACTTGGCCAAACTCCGGTATGGTGTTCTCCATTTAGATCAAGAATGTTGGCAATGGAGAAAAATTTCTCGTCAAGGGTATATTGCTTGGACACAATTTGTGGCAAAGCTTTATGAATGCTTTGACACTGACACCAACCACTTGGGTCATTTGACAAAGCTGAAACAATTAGGAATAGTGGAAGACTTTATAGCTGCCTTTGAGCACCTGGCTTTTAGAACAGAGGGCATGTATGATGCCTTTTTTCGAGAGTGTTTTATCAGCGACCTTAAGGATGAAATTCGGGCCCATGTCCTCATGGCTCGGCTTGAGAGTTGGGTGGAGGCTACCAAAAGAACTAAAGAAGCACAACGGGTTGTATCTTCTCAAAACCGCAAACCCTCCTTCATCCCTCGCCCTAAACCAGTAAATCCCACTACTCCCTTTGCTCCACTAAAGGTCCAAAAATTGACCCGAGCTGAAATGGATGAACGCCAACTCAAAGGCCTTTGCTATAACTGTTCTGACAAATATTTTCCGGGCCACAAGTGTAAAGAACAAAATCTTTTTATGGCCATCTCCGAGGAGATTTCGAAAGAAGATGAAGAAACCCCCTCTATGTCTGAATCACCTAAATCCACTGACATAACCCCTCCCTCATACCCTCCCAAAGTAGAACCAGTCATTTCCCTCAATGCTCTCACTGGCTTCTCCGCTCCCCAAATCCTCAAGCTAATCGGTTACATCAAGCATCGGAAGGTCATCATTCTGGTTGATAGTGGCATCACCCATAATTTTATTCATCGCCGCATTGCCCAAGAAACTCATTGCTACATCCATGCCATCAATAATTTTCAAATCATGATTGCCAATGGTGGTTCTATGAAATGTGGAGGGCGTTGTGAAAATGTGCATCTCCAAATTGGTGACTACCACCTAAAATCCCATATGTTTGCTATCGACATGGGAGGTTGTGACATTGTGCTGGGTGCAGACTGGCTAAGGAATTTGGGTCCCATTCTCATGGATTTTAAAGACTTAACCATGCAATTCGACCAGGAGGGCCACCAATATAAGTTCCAAGGCATCACCTCTGGTTCACCTGAGATCATTAGTTCCCATCGCATGAAAAAGATACTCAAAAAGGGTCATTCTGGTGTTATCGCCCAACTCCATTCCATACAAGCAACAAAGACACCCTCGGTACCGCAATACCTCCAAGCCATCCTTTCTAAACATCAATTGGTCTTTTCCACTCCCCAAGGCCTCCCTCCTTCCCATGGTGTTCATGATCATTCCATTCCCCTTGTACCAGGAAGCCTTCCTCCCAATATATGTCTGTATCGTCACCCTTTTCCCAAAAAAATGAAATCTTGGCTCCATGAGGAACTTCGATACAAAGGCCGTTTGTATTTAAGTAAACAATCAAAGCTTAAATCCACGGTACTTTCTGAGCTTCATGCTACACCCACAACAGGGCACTTCAGGTTCACCAAAACCTATGACAGGGTCAAACGTTCCTTTTTCTGGGATGGTATGAAACAGGACATTCATAATTTTGTATTTGAATGTGATGTGTGTCAACGCAACAAGGGAGAAACAGTCAAATCGCCGGGCACACTACAATCTCTCCCGATTCCACCTGCTATTTGGAAGGATATCTCTATGGATTTTATTACGGGCTTACCCAAATCAGGAAATAAATATGTCATCATGGTGGTTGTTGATCGCCTTTCCAAGTATGCTCATTTCTGCGCCCTTCAACACCCATTTACAGCATCCACGGTGGCTCAAATCTTCATGGATCAGGTCTTCAAGCTTCATGGAATGCTGCACTCTATTGTTTCTAATCACGACCCAACTTTCACAAGCAATTTTTGGCAAGAATTGTTCAAGATACAAGGCACAGAATTGCATCTCAGCACATCTTATCATCCCCAGACTGGTGGCCAAACAAAAGTTGTCAACAAGTGTTTGGAAACATATTTGAGGTGTTTTGCCTCAGAAAAGCAAAATCAGTGGGCTCAATGGTTACCCCTAGTTGAATGGTGGTACAACACTTCATACCATACAACTACATTCATGACTCCTTTTGAAGCGGTATATGGACAGAAGCCACCTTCAGTTCTCTCATACTTATCGAGTGCCTCGAAGGTCCAAGTGGTTGACCTAACACTTATAGCTCGAGAGGCTATTCTCCATACCCTCAAAGAGAATTTGGTCATAGAACAAAATCGCATGAAGCAACAAGCAGATCAAGGTCGCTCTGAACGTCAATTTGCAGAAGGGGATTAGGTGTTTCTTCGACTGCAACCTTATAAGCAAACTTCCCTCAAGGCCAAGCATTGTCAGAAGCTAGCACCCAAATTTTATGGTCCTTATACCATGCTCAAGCATGTGGGACAAGTCGCCTATTAGTTAGCTTTTCTCATCCATTCAAAGCTACATCATGTTTTTCATGTTTCACACTTAAAGAAGGTGATTGGAGCTAAGTGCCAAATTCAAACCAACCTTCCAGAGTTAGCTGAAGAAGGATCCATTTGGCTACAACCAGAAGCAGTTTTGGACCAGCGTGAGCATCGCCTACGTCAGATAACCATCAAAGAAGTGCTAATCCAGTGGAAAGATACAACTCCAACAGACGCCACTTGGGAACCAGCTACCATTCTGCAACAATTTCCTCATCTTAAGCCTTGAGGAAAAGGTTGTTTTTAAGGGGGCAGACATGTTAGGGTCCTAACTCACACATAGGTAGAACAATATATTCGGATGTAATAAAGGTCAATATTAATAAGGCCTTTCAATAAAATAGAATAAGGTGGATGTAAAAAGACCTAATAGAAGCTTCCACTTCTAGAAGGATCTCCCTATAGATGCTTCTTTTTAGTATAAATAGGAGTCGAGGGTATGAGAACCCTAGCTTGGATATTATTGTAATAGAGCTCTGCTCAACTGGAGGTTGCCCCCTCGAAGAGGTCCGTGAACATTGCTTTCAGATTCAAGGTGTTATTTATGTTGTTATTCTTATATCATTTCAGTGTTATTTATGTTGTTATTCTTATATCATTTCAGTGTTATTTATGTTGTTATTCTTATATCATTTCAGTGTTATTGTGGTGAATGTTCTGGTTATATTGCTATTATTCGGCCATTACTAGCATTTTATTTATGTTCTGCATACATTTTAAATCTGGTATATTACACCATCTCATCCTCCTCCATTGGCCCTCTCCTACTAACCGCATCCTGCACCATTTTCCATTGCAACAACCTTCACAGAAGTGAGAACCCTTAACCTAAGATAAATGCACTAAAGACTATGGATTGCACCACTGATCAGAAGCAGAAGGCCATTACAAAAAACCAACTGAGATAAATTCTCACTAAGCTTAGAAGGAAACTCAAAAATCCAGTGCATAAACCTTTCCCCATAAACGACAGTCCTACAGAAGAAATAACTACCACTAACTGACCTTCCCATGGCATACCAATCCAATCTATGGTCTTCCATCAATTTCATAATCCAATGTCCAGACATATTTCCTTCCCACCAATCATACCAAATCACGTCCAAACTCGACTTGATTAACCTCTCCATGCAACAATTACGAGTTGCCATTAAAACCACACGCGAACTCCCATGGAAGTTGATGAAGGCTAAGCAATTATTCATGAATTCTTGTACCTCTTAGCCCCTTCCATGATCTGCAATGGTGAGAATCGAACCTATAATTGACATCTCCTACGGGTGCATATCCATAGACCTCCTCCTATGCACATTCCACACACAACAAACCTTGTTCCCATGAGTCTTACCCCCACGAATTCGCTAGACCTTCACTAGTTTCCAATCAACTCAGAATGCTAGGTTGCTACAACCCTCACCTGCCTTAGCATTCTTTATATCAACATGTTCCCCTCTGCATGAGTCCACCAAGTCCACAATACCCCTGTGGGTCCCCCCACCAAATGAAAATGCAAACATTAAGGAGGGGGAACAAAACTAACACCCCCATTTATACATAAGGATATGGGGGCTAATCTTATGGCCTTATTGGCCATTTCATTTGCTTGTGTATTATTTTCCCCGAGAGCGAGGCAAAAATGTGTGGAGAAGAAGCTTAGAATGAGTCTGATGCGATCGATGAGGACCTTCAACCCCATGTCCTTCAGTTCCAAGCTCGCCACAAAATATCTTATTCTGTTTTTTGAATCACCAACAATGTTCAATTGGGATATTTGACGATCTTTGGCAATTTGGAGCCCTTTTAGAACTGCATAAGCCTCAGCTTTGTTGTTTGAAGAGGTCCCTAGATTCCAATAGAACTCGACTTCCATGATTCCTCTGGGGCCAAAAAGCACCCCCGCCCCTGTCTCCCTTGTTTTCTCTTAAAATTTATTTTTTTTAGCAGAAGCTAATGGATTTTTATTCATTAAAAAGGGCACGGTCGAAACAACTTAGTACGAAAAAGAGATCCAGATAGAAAAACAAAATTCCAAATCTGTCAGAATCTTTATCTACCATAATACTACCCTTCTACTTTGACTTAGTCAATGTCTAACACTACTATTATGGTGAACTGTGTAATTTAGTTAATAGATACCATTAATACAAATTGTAAGACAAAACATACATAAGTAGTTGAACCTGGATCCTACCCAAAGAAATTTCCTGGCTTGCCAATTTTTCTCTTAAACTTTATTAATAATATTAATATATATAATTTTAAATAAAATTATTCTTAGAATAAAGTTTAATAATATTAACATATATAAAATTTTAAATAAAAGTATTCTTAGAATACTATTTTTATGCTTACAAATAAATGCTAAGCATAATGATAATATTAAAGTTGATTTTGTTTAAAGGATTTAAATAATGAATTAAATCTCCTATTAAATAAGGATAATATTGAAAACATTTATCATAATTGTATGATAACCCTCTCTACTTTTATTAATAATTTTTCTATCGAGGTGTTGTGTAAATAGGAAAATAGATTGACCAACTCTTTGTATGATAAAGAGTGTAAGATTGCTAGAAAAACCATTAGGGATGCTTCTATTGAGTCATAAACGCCGACAAGATAAATACGTACAAAACCTAATTAAAAAAAAATGGTATTGTTATCGCACAATTTGTAGTTTGGGAAAATCCCAACCCAAACAACAAGTGTGTGACACAATTGGGAACACCTATCACTGTCACCTCAATATATGTTCCCCTCATTTTAGTGAAGGAAAAATCCAACGCAAAGGAGGCTTCATGGGTGACTCTAGGGGGATTGCAAGGGGAGAAGCAAGGAGCTAGAAGAACACCCCTAATTAAAAAAAAAAATTGGTATTGTCATCGCACAATTTGTAGTTTGGGAAAATCCCAACCCAAACAACAAGTGTGTGACACAATTTGGAACACCTATCATTGTCACCTCAATAGATGTTCCCCTCATTTTAGTGAAGGAAAATTCCAACACAAAGGAGGCTTCTCGGGTGACCCTAGGGGGATTGCAAGGGGAGAATCAAGGAGCTAGAAGAACACCCCTATAGTTCAAGGTCAAGGTGAGGCTTGAGGTTTGGGAAAAGAGTCTTTGGAGTTGGTAAATGGTTTCCAAGGTTGTGTACCTACAAAACAGTGTTAGACAAGCCAAGACAAGACAATATATGACGATATAAGCCTCAAAACGAATCGAGAATCAGCAAGAAACTTTGTTGTCCCAAAATTGCAGCAATATGGAAATTTATATCAACGGTGAAGAAGTTAAGCCGCAAATTAAACCATCAAAATCAAGTATATAACGTTGGAAAATAAAGCTAGCAATCAGTAGACTATCTTCCAATTTTTAAACCAAGACTTTGATAGCAAGAGAGGGATGTTAATGAGTGTTATCAACAAGTATTTATGAAAACCCAATGGTTGTAACAAACTTTTTCTACAACAACAAATTCTAACCACTAAAATCAGCAAGCCACCCAAACAATAGCTCTTAAACAATAGATCAATTATCACAGCTTGCAAGTGAATTTAAGCAGTAGAAAAGTGAATAAAGAGTAAGAAGAAGTGAGTTTGTTGCAGCCCTATTGGATGCAGGTTAATGTTTGTTACATCAACTCAATAACTTGCCAAATAAAGATTCCCTTAGGGCACGAGATAACTTAAAACATCTAAAATTTAGATCCAAGCTTGAAAAATTCAATATCTCAAAATTCACATTTACCAATGCAACAATATTCAATCTCCAATGCAAATATTAGTTCCTTATCTATTGGGTGATGGATTCTCTTCCTTGGAAGAAATTTTAAATGAAGAGGAAAGAAAGATCTTTTTTGACAGTTAAACCCTTATAAAATTTAACAACAATACTTCCAAAAAGTCTAGCTTAAAATCCAAGATGAACTAGGGTTTTAATGATTTTTCTAGGGGTGTAAACCCTCTTATTTCCCAGAGAAAACAAAACCTAGCCAAGAATTGCAACAAGGGTGTAGATCTTCTTACTCCTTGAGGAAATCCTTGTATCCTTTCAATGACAAAGAAAATTGAACCTTGGTGGAGGGTGTAATCCCTTTTACTCCTCCTAGGATTTTAGATATATTTCTTGAAATTGAACAAGTAAAATGACAATAAATTGCAGAAAATTACTCACCAATTCAAGAGATAGCATAAAACATACCCTTACTACCTATATATAATCCAAAAAATGTCAAAGAAACACCACCAAGAGAGGTCGATATCCTTTATTCCACCAACAGACAAACATTCCATCCATTTTGCACAAGAGACGAGAGATAGTGAATTTCCCAAGAGGGGATGAAATTTCAGTCCAAGAGTATGTAATTCTCAAGTGATGAGAAGTGAAAATGAAAAAGAGATGGCCTCTATTTATATGAGACCATGTAAGCCATTTTTTCCACATAAAATTGTCAACAACAAATTAAAAGAGATCTGACCCCCTTTATTTTCTCTCACAACTTACAAATATAAGATTTTCATAAAGTAAAACCCTCAAAAGGGTAATGTCATGCCCTAGAAGGGTGATGTTGAGCCTCAAAATGAAGATCATTGGGCATCCAAAGGCTATGTGTCAAGATCTCATGTGTTAGAGTGTCATTTCATGTATCTCCTTCCTTCAAACCACATCACATCACCTTCGGAACCATCAAGCCCACAAAAACCCTAGCCTCCAAATGACATCAAGGGCTTAGGAAGTGACATCCTAGGCCTCCAAAGGCCAACGTCCAAGTGAAAAGGGATACAATTTCATCCTCAAATGTTATCAAATTGCCTCCAAAGGAAACTTCCTCTATCCTTTGCACACAAAGGCTCCAGAGAGATTTTCCCAACCTGATGGGTATGGTGTCCATCCTAGGGGTTCTCAACCCCTCATGAAGGTCAAAATGGAATAATTCCTCCATGGATACCTTTCACTTGGAAAGGTCCCACAAATACAAACAAGTATACCCTCCAAGGGTCCAAAATTCACATGTATCATGCCAAGTAAGCCACATTTAATAAAAGAACCACTATAACATGTGCATTAAATCCCCCCTTTTCAAACTAAACTAATTCTCAAAGACCTTATAAAATTTTCCAAATTTAAGTATGGGAGGGTTGTCATAGTGCCCTATTTGGTAGGCCAATCCCCAAGTCATGGTGTGTTTCCCAAGAAGACCCTCTCCAAGTCATGTAGTGAATATGAGGTGGATGGCGGGTATGACTTTTGAGCATGGGGTCCTTGACATATCAAGGGCTCATATTGTCTCATTTATGGGTGCATTTGTGGAGGGTGTGTTGCATCCTTCGTTTTCAATGCAACATCTTTCCAAGCCCTTATTTCCATTCATTTATTACGGTCCAAGCATTGAGTGCTATGTGCAATGGATAGTAAAGATCACCACAATTCCACTTGAAGTTAGAACACATTGAGTGCCATATGCAAGGAAAGTAAAAGACACAGTAAATTCATTCCCCCATCAAGCGAGACATTTATTAATTATTCGTTTAAAGGTCCTTGATTTTTATGGAGAATCATTTCATTTCTCTCACGACCTTAGAGTGAGCATCTAGAAGGATAATTTAAGGCTTTTAACTTTTTCTAGCTACATCACCTCTAGGCCTTTAGCCCCTTCTTCCCATGAAATGAGGTACAAGCCCTTCTTGGGGTCAATGATCCCAAAAAACCCAAAATATGAGGTAAAAAAATGGAAAAGGTGTGGAAAGTGGTAGGTATGTTCAGGAATGGTACGATGACCCTTCAAGGAGACCCCCTAGTAGGAACCATTTTCCCGGGGGTGACCCACCTACTAGGAAACCATGTCAACCACCAAGGCGAAATGAGGCAAAAGGCATAATTACCAAGCAATTTTTTTCATAATCAAGAAAGTACTATTTGCAACATGATCAAATGCTTCAATTATTAAAGTGACACTTACCATGAGACTGGACTTGTTACCTCATGAAGCAAGACATGTTGTCCTCTCATGGCCAAGCTGGTGTGTTGGACGTTATTGTGTTGGTGTCAAAGAATGGTGATGTGTGGTGGAGAGGAAGGGCTTTTTCTGATCAAAGCGAGCTCAACTGATCATCTAGCTCTCGGCACTCCATTTCTTCAACCTGTAGGCCTCAATACATCATATCCTTAGTTACCCCTCACTTGGGGGGGTAACATTTGGCTCCTACATGGGGACATGTGCTCATTGTAGAGTATATGAGAACTTCAATATATCCTAGTAAGACATGTGATTACACATAATCAAGCAATATATTAGAGCTTCGAGGGGTGGCTTGCTCACCATTTATTCATATAATCAAAACTTCAAAAAAACTGAATTAACAACTATTCCTTAAAAATAAAATTTTGCATTTTTTTCAAAAATGTCTCACTAACATGTAACATGATTCAAACAAATGCATCATAACAATTATGCATAAATGAAACAAACAATATGTGAAGCAAAACATGAAAATAAATGCAACTATAATAGGATGAAAACATAAATGCAAATGCAAGAAAGCAAATGACCTACCTACTTACCTAGGGCATGAATCCCATGAAGATCGGGTCCCATCAACATAGGGTCAAAGGATAGACCCATCAAATGGTAATGGCATCTTCCTCCCATCCATGGCAAATAAATAGTAAGTTCCCTTCTTAGACTTCTTCTTGACGATGTAAGGGCCAAGCCATGAAACTTCACTCACCTTATCATACTTAGGCTCTCCCTTTCTCTTATCCCACATGAGTGCAAGGCTTACATAGTCAAACTCAACATAAGGTATGTCTTCAATGTAAGGATGTTTAGGTGGATTTTCCTTGACCATGTCCTTGATAGAATTTTCTCTCTCTTGATCCTTCTTATCTTCATCCTTCTTGAGTATCCTAGTGAACCCTGGATCCTTTCCTTGGTATTCTGCAAGCTTCTTCTTATACTTATCTGTCTTTGGAAGTAGTGTATCAATACAATCTTCTTGTGAAAAAGGTAAATCCTAAGGGTCATACTCAATTAACGAAGGTGCCACATCATACTCACAATCACTCCAATATTCAAGGATATTTGGATCAACCACATGATTCTTTGCAATATGTTGATTGTACAGAACCTCAAATGTCCCATCCCCCATATGGATATGTGCATGAGTGAGGTCCATACTGAGAAAACTTCCAAGGGTAGCATACCAACTTCTTGACAAGAGCATGCCCCAAGCATATGGTACATCAATCACAATTATATTCATGATGAGGTTGATATGGGGGAAATGTTGCAGATATGCCTCCACATCTTCTATGAGACCATATGTACTACACTTTTACCTTTTTTGAATCAATACCAAAAACGTCCCCATAAGGGCAATTTGTCTACAAACCAAGTTGTTTCATGACCTTTAGAGACATCATATTTGTCGAGGCTCCAAAATCCAACATACAATTGTTCAAATGAAAACCATTTATGCCCAAGGAAAGATAAAAAGGAAGATTGTCCTCTCCTTGGCTCCCATGATACATAGTATTTAGGATCATTGAAGGATCCCCTGCTTCGTCTTGTATCTTCAAAGTCTTTGGGACTTCTTTCCTTATAGAAGGAACCTTGCACATCTCTACCAAATGTATCGACATATTCATTTTTCCAATCATAGTTGGTACATATATATTCAGGAAAATATCATCATCTGTCGATGCAGGTTGTGGAAGAAAGCCACAAATTGGAGGTGGAGGCACCTCCTTTGTTGCTTGTGGTGGTGGGACTGACACTTTGTTTCTTCTTGAGTATGTCAAAATTTCCTTTTTCCTCAACTTGTCCATTAAGTCTTCATCCATTTTGTTCAATACTTCCAACCGAGCTCATCTAGTTTCTTGCCTCCTAATCTCTTCAAGTTGTTATTCAGTGATGCCAATGTGTTCATCATCCTGAAGAGTGAAAAGTGTATCAATGAAGTTAAACATGTCCATAGTTCCTAGATCTTCTTATTCTTTCACTTGTCTTGGACACTCATTTTCTGAATGAGGCTCCTAACAAGACAAACACCATGGTGATCCCTCCATGTTGACCATCCCAACAGGATTCAAGGTGTCAGGTGCCTTTTCCTCTTGTTGTGGCCTTGGCTTCCAACTTGTGTTTTCTTGTCTGATGAACCAATGTCTTGGAGTAGAATGATGCTTCTCCAAGGTTGTCAACCTATTCATGATTTGACTTTGGATCTGGATGAACTAGGCATTCATTTGATCAAAATTTTTATCTAAGAGTGTAATTGGATCCTACACACTATTGGTTGAAGTCTTCATCTTTGGTTCTACTTTGACATGAGGGAACTAAAAAGGCTCAATCCTTGAGTTGATTATATTTTCTTCAATCTATGTACTATACTCTTTGGCCTTTTCCAAATTTTTAGGCATCTTTTCCTTCATAATAAAACCAAACTGTCCTTTGAAAGAATTCAAGTAAAGAAGGAGAATGACTGCTTCCAGCAAGCATAAGTCCTTCAGGATCTGATTGTGAAAGTTTTCAAATTGAACATCAAATTCCTTCATAGATTCCTTCTCTTTCTTCTTGATTTGGTTGAATTGAATTAATAACATTCCTTTATATTTCTTTGTTTTCCATCTACCTTTTAACAACTTAGCAAAATCTTCATAGGATGTCAAGTGATTGTTGGGAAAACCTTTATACCACTTTTTAACATCTTCATCAAGAGACATAGCTAGTAGCTTCATCACACCATATTCATGTTCTATACCATTGTGTTCCATAGCCAAACCAATGGCATTGAGGTGTTCTTCAGGTGTAACAACATTGTTTCCGGTGAACTTGGGAAACCACTTGTGAGAATATTCAGGCATGGTATTGGGATACCTGGGGATGGTGGCCATATTCAATGGCTTGTAAAGGTTTTCATCCCATGGTCGAACCATTGGAGAAAGGGGAAAGTTACCTTGAAATAAGGTTTTGACAATGGGAGAGTTATGAGGAGGCATTCTTCGGTAGACCTTGGAAGGATTAAACCTTCCTTGGGAAAGTGTCTTTTGGAAAGACGAGTTCTTAGGTTGTGGAGTCGCCGGATGAAATTTATGAAAATATTATCAAAAATGAAAAGGGAACTTCCCTCAAATGGAGTCACCAGGAAAGATATGGGTAAATCCTTTGGGATAGACTTGCCAAGTGTCATTATGGTATCAAAAAGGATTCAAAATCTTCCCTGTCAACGATGCCAAAAATTTTATTGCATAGTTTGTAGTTTGGGAAAAGCTCAACTCAAACAAAAAGTGTGTGACAAAACTGGGAACACCTATCATTATCACCTCGATAGATGTCCCCCTTGTTTTAGTGAAGGACAAGTTCAACACAATGGAGGCTTCTAGGTGACCCTAGGGGGATTGCAAGGAGATTCCAAGGAGATAGAAGAACAACCCTATAGGTCAAGGTCGAGGTGAGGCTTGAGGGTTGGGAAAAGAGTCTTTGAAGTTGATAAATGGTTGCCAAATCTATGTACCTGCAAAACAATGTTAGACAAACCAAGACAAGACAATATATGACGATATAAGCCTCAAAACCAATGGGGAATCAACAAGAAACCTTTATGTGCCAAAATTGCAGCAATGTGGAAATATATATCAGCAATGAAGTTATAACAACTACACATTAAACCATCAAAATCAAGTATATAATGTTGGAAAATAAAGTTAGCAATTAGTAGACTATCTTCCAATTTTTAAACCAAGACTTTGATAGCAAGAGAGCGTCGTTAATGAGTCTTATCAGAAATTATTTATGGAATCCAAATATCTGTAGAAATTTTTTTCTATAGCAGCAAGTTCTAACCAATAAAATCAGCAAGTAAGCCACCCAAACAATAGCTCTCAAACAATAGATCAATTATCACAATTTGCAAGTGAATTTCAGCGGTATAAAAGTGAATAAAGAGTAAGAGGAAGTGAGTTTGTTGCAGCTCTATTGGCTATAGCTTAATGTTTGTTGAAAAATCTCAATCACTTGTCAAATCAAGACACCCTTAGGGAACAAGATAGCTTAAAACATGTAAAGTCTATATCCAAGCTCGAAAAATTCAATATCTCAAAATTCATGTTTACCAATGAAACAATATTCAATCTCGAATGCAAAGATTAGTGCCTTATCTATTGGGTGATGGAGTCCCTTCCTTGGAAGAAAAGTTAAATGAAGAGGAAAGAAATATATTTATTGAGATTTGAACCCTTATAAAACTCAACAACAATCCTTCCAAAATGTCTAACTGAAAATCCAAGATGAACTAGGGTTTTAATGATTTCTCTAGGGGTGTAAACCCTCTAACTTCTTAGAGAAAAAAAGAAACTAGCCAAGCCTTGCAATAGGGGTGTAAATATTCTTACTCCTTGAGGCAATCCTTGTATCCTTTCAATAACAAAGAAAATTGTTGGCCCTTGACCAAGTTTTGAGGAAACATTGGTCGTGTTTGACCACTTTTGGGACTTCGATAGGCTGGTCGAAGATGGAGTGCCCAGGCAGAGTGGATATCGCGGGATCTCACTTGTTTTGCGGGCTTGTGGACCCAGCAAAGGGTTTTCAGGGTTTATGTAATGGGTTATGCGATGTCATCCCATGGTTTTACCCATGTTTTAGGCCTTTTGTAATTGTATAAATAAGTAGTAGCTAAGAAAGGTAGATGGCAATTGGCTTAGTGCATGACTAGTGGTGGGATATGTGCACCATATATTGTAAGTGTTAATGTTGGCTCAGTGCAAGAAGTTGAAAGTGATTTGTGCAGAAATATTGTGTAAGGCTTTGTTCTATCAAGGAATTGGATCTGTGCCTTGACCTAATTTTGAGGAAGGTGGATCTAGTGCGATGTGTGCAGATCACCTGTCCACTGCGGAGTTGGGCTTTGTGGCTTTGTGCATAGGAGTGGATGAATGTAAGGAGATCGAAGACTAATAAATAATAAGAAGAAGTTGGTGGACGTAGCCCCACACTGGGGTGAACTACGTATATCCTACATTGATGTGCTTTCTGCAATGTTGTTGATGTGGTTTATGTTGTTTATATATTAGTGTATTGATCTTTATATATGTTGGATGGATGTGTGGATGCTTAGTGCTATATTGATGGTAAATGAATGTTAGATCTAATCTAATGCTATGTTTTAAGAGGTTTTAAGGGCTTGATCTTGATTGTTACTGCGCTAATCTGTAATAAGGGTTAATCTGCGATGTCAATGGGATTCAAGAGATAATGCATGTCATTGTTTAAGTGTTTTGTTAAGTGTTGTAATCACATATCTGTGTCCCAGCCTAGTTGTAGATATCTGATTCTTGCAACCCCTCTGCCTCTACCTCGGGTGAGACTTCATCTGCTTCACAGGTGTTGCCGAAAGGGCCGATAGTTAGGGTTTTTTTGGTGCATTGTTGAAGCGTTGAACACTGGGTCTGCCCCTGTGCCAACAAATGGTTCTGTTGTTGGGACTTGAAACTATGATTGTTGGGAACTGAAGAAAAGAGAAATCTCTGTGCACAGATTTGTTGTTGTAGTGCACAGTAATCTACTTGACTTGTGAAGCTCTGTGCTAAGAAAAGAAACCGAATCTGAAAGAAAG
This sequence comes from Picea engelmannii, assembly GCA_009831015.1. Lineage (NCBI taxonomy): Eukaryota > Viridiplantae > Streptophyta > Pinopsida > Pinales > Pinaceae > Picea > Picea engelmannii. Next base: position 333,339 of record ML782078.1, on the reverse strand, counting down.
AGGTAAGATCTTAAAGCTCTGTGCTCTGGTGAAGGTAAGATAAGTGGAAATTTTTTCTTTAAAAGTATGAATCTAGGTATGTTTGATTAAAAAAATTCTAGTCTGAAAGCTAGGGCATAGTTAGAAGAAAGAATTGATCTGAATAAATTTGATAGAAATAGAGAAAAATATGTTATTCCTATGCATAGAAAGAATTTTTGGACTAATAAGTGGATGCAGGCACCTAGAAATAATTTTTGTAGATTGTAGGTACAACAATGTGATCTCAGTGCGTAGTACAGGAAATATTAGGGCTCATTTTAAAAAAAGAGAGGATTGACATTGTGTTATAATTGCAGAAGACCGAGACATCTTTCTAAAGAATGCCCTGGTATAGGTCCTATTTGTCTTTGTTGTAAATCTATTGGTCATGAGGTTGAGGATTTCGCAAGGATGATTGCTAAAGTTGAAAAGATGAACATGAGACAAGAAAACTATAAATAAGGTCAAGAGACTAAGGATATGTTAAAGAAACATATATAAAAGGAATCAGAGACTATGTTAATATAGTTAAAAGAAGAAATGGATGATCATAGAGACATCATTTTACCAGAGATCGTGAAAGAAAAATAGTGCATAGTTACAAGAATAGAAGACTTCGACATAGACTGTATATTGGATGAAGAAACACATGTGAATATTATGCCAGAAAGCACTTGGAAAATTTTGGGAAAGCCTGCTATGATACCTTCATTGGGAAGGATAGGCTTGTTTAAAGGAAAGATGATAACCCTGTGTGGAAGAGTTAATAGCATACCTATGATTTCTCATGAAACATCGACTGAGGAAGAATTTGAAGTCACTAAGTTTATTGAGAAAAACACCCCTTTTTCACTTTTATTAGGAAAGACTTGGATTAAGAAGGATCAAATCATAAGGAAAGCAGAGGAGGAAGCCACAAAAAAGAAAAAGCAAGAATTAAGGGACTTCATAGCCAGAAAAATAACGCGACTAATAGAAGAACAAGAGGATCAGTTGAAGCAACAAGGGCTAGAGAATTAGTTGTCGAAGTTGAAAGAACACAGGAAGACTTAAAGAACATGTCCATGTAAGAAAGAAATATATCCACCCCAAAAATAGAAAAAGAAGGAACATTAACCACCGAATCTATAAGAGCACATCAGCAGTGTGAAGTCACCTTACTAGGAGAAGATAAGAATAAGAATGGAAAGATGAATCCAGAGACTCAGATCATATGAAATAAGGCAAGGAAGCTCAGTAATAAGAAAGCCAAGTTAGCAAAACTATGGGAAGTTCCATAACAGACTTCATAGGAGGCAGATCCGCAGAAGTTGAACCTCGTTGGAATAGCATAACCATGCAGAATGGGACTTCACCACGATGAAGCTATATGACCGTTGGAGGCGCCTTGACCGTTAGAATAACGCTCCAGAATGGCTAGAAACACATTTATTGACGGAAAGACCGCCATAGGACCATTGGGACCGCGCCATAATAGATGGATTTGTATTGATTGAGGCATTACTACCCTTTGGAGGAATCTGTTACGGCACTTGTTTATTTAACCCATCGAACGCTGTGTCGAGACCACGTTTTGCAAACCATGATTATCCGAGCTAACATAGAATCCATTTTATTGCGCTATGATTTCTAGAGCTTTCCATGCATTTAATTACCTCACTTGTCTATTCGCCTACCCGAGTTAGTTGATTACGAGTGTGCATGTCGGGCAAACGTAACACAGTAGAGAAGTTTGTGGAGGATATTCTTGTAGACCTCATGGCTGAGAGAGTCATGTCTGTAGGACTACAAGCATCATTGACTGGATGAATGAAATCATCCCCTTCGACTGGACGTCGTTCTAGTCGCACTACTAAGAAGAGAAGAAAACACCATGATGATCTGGCTAACGTGAAGCAGATCCCGTTAGTCTTGTCAGACTACATCCCGCCTTTGGCTGGCACGGTTAACCGCGACAACATCCCACAAGATTTCAAATACATGTTGATCATTGCATACCTCCCGAAGGGGACACACACATTTGGACCCTAGCTAGGACATATTATAGCTCTAAAGAATAGTGACTTCAACCTCGGAGACCAGAAGAACTACGTGATTCTCGCGCCACATCAGTATTCGATGAAGACGACTAGGAAGAAGAAGAGCATAGTCTCCCAGCTATGGATAAAGGAGCTTGTGCAATCGAAAATCATGAATGTGATGAAGATCCCTCAATTTGGCCGACATCAAGAGGTTAACGCCTGCATTACACTCCTCATGCTGTGCTATCATGGAGGCTATCTATGGCTTGATAGGCGTGTCACTGTGGATCCGACACTAATCCACCTCATCATAGGACTGAGCATGCAGGGACCAGACCCTCAACAGTTCTACCCATGGAAGGCTACAGATCACACCCTGGCACAGCGTATAAAGGAAGACTATGGCGATGTAGAAAAGAGAAAGCGAGGCTACAAGGTAGCCTCCATCCAAGATGGTGTAGTGCACCTAGCTTGTCAACTTATAGCTAGTAAGATCATGAGAAAGAACCATCCAACACAGGTCACTGGATTTGTAGTAGACCTCATCGAGAAGTGTGTAGAAGGAATGAAAATGAACTGGGCGAGCTACCTCATCAACAAGTTGGAGAAGGATTGTTGTGAAGCACAAGATCAGGGATATGAGTTTCATTTTAGTTGGCTACTGGAATTGATCACATTTGTCGCCTGGAAAATGTCGGAAGGAGCAGCCTTCCCAAAAGTTGAGCTATCAGAGTAGTTGGTCGCGAGGTTCTCCACCTTGTGGTACACGAATGATATGGAAAAGCATCAAGTTGAGGCAGCTCGAGCTAAGCTCAAGGCCTTTGAAGCAGTGTTTCCTAGATCTAAGTGACTCGGGATGAGTCACAGGTGAGTGTTGGGGGCCTGTTGGCCCTTAACCAAGTTTTGAGGAAACATTGGTCGTGTTTGACCACATTTGGGACTTTGACAGGCTGGTCGAAGATGGAGCGCCCAAGAAGAGTGGAGATCACGGGATCTCGCTTGTTTTGCGGGCTTGTGGACCCAACAGAGGGTTTTTAGGGTTTATGTAACGGGTTATGGGATGTCGGCCCATGGGTTTACCCATGTTTTAGGCCTTTTGTAATTGTATAAATAAGTAGTAGCTAAGCAAGGTAGATGGAAATTGGCTTAGTGCATGATTAGTGGTGGGATATGTGCACCATATATTGTAAGTGTTAATCTTGGCTCAGTGCAAGAAGTTGAAAGTGCTTTGTGCAGAAACACTGTGTAAGGCTTTGTGCTATCAAGGAGTTGGCTTTTTGCCTTGACCTGATTTTGAGGAAGGTGGATCTAGTGCGAAGTGCACAGATCACCTGTCCACTATGGAGTTGGCCTCTCTAGATTTGTGCACAGGAGCAGATGAATGTAAGGAGATCGAAGACTAATAAAGAAGAAGAAGAAGTTGGTGGACATAGCCCTACACTGGGGTGAACCATGTATATCCTACGTTTATGTGCTTTGTGCGATGTTGTTGATGTTGTTTATGATGTTTATATATTAGTGTATTGATCTTTATATATGTTGGATGGATGTATGGTTTCTTAGTGCTATATTGATGGTAAATGAATGGTAGATCTGATCTAATACTATGTGCTAAGAGGTTTTAAGGTCTTGATCTTGATTGTTACTGCGTTGATCTGTAATAAGGGTTCATATGCTATGTGAATGGGATTCAAGAACTAATTCATGTCATTGTTTAAGTGTTTTGTTAAGTGTCGTAATCACAGATCTATGTCCCAGCCTGGTTATAGACATCTGAGTCCTGCAACCCCCCTTGCCTCTACCTCAGGTGAGACTTCTTTTGCTTCGCAGGTGTTGCCGAAAGGGCCAGTAGTTAGGGTTTTTTTGGTGCGTTGTTGAAGCATTGAACCCTGGGTCTACCCCTGTGCCAACAAAAATTAAACCTTCATGGATGGTGTAAGCCCTTTTACTCCCAGGGTTTTAGATATATTTTTTGAAATTGAACAAGTAAAGTGACAATAAATTGCAGAAAATTACTCACCAATACAAGAGATAGCATGCAACATGCCCTTACTACCAAGATATCATCCGCAAAATGCCAAAGAAACATCACCAAGAGAGGTCTCTAGCCTTTATTCCACCAATACACAAACATTCCATCCATTTTGCGCAAGAGACAAGAGATAGAGAATTTCCCAGGAGGGGCCGAAATTTCATTCCAAGAGTATGTAATTCTCAAGTGATGAGATGTGAAAAGGAAAAAAGAGATGGCCTCTATTTATATGAGGCCATCTACACCAATTTTTCCACATAAAATTGTCAACAACAAATTAAAATAGGGTCGACCCCCTTTATTTTCCCTTACAACTTACAAATATAATTTTTTCATAAAGTAAAACCCTGAAAAAGGTGATGTCATACCCTCCCTAGAAGGGTGACATTGAGCCTCAAAATGAATATCATTGGGCCTCCAAAGGCCATGTGTCAAGCTCCCATGTGATAGAGTTTCACGTCATGCATCTCCTTCCTTCAAACCACATCACACCACCTTCAAAACCATCAAGCCCATCAAAACCCTAGCCTCCAAATGACGTCAAGGGCTTAGGAAGTGACTTCCTAGAAATCAAATTCCAATGTCTAGGTGAAATGGGATATGATGTCATCCTCAAATGATGTCAAATTTCCTGCAAAGGCAAAGTCCTCTATCCTCTACACACAAAGGCTCCAGAGTGTTCTGCCCAACCTGTGGGGTATGGAATCCATCCTAGAGGTTCTCAACCCCTCATGAAGGTCAAAATTGCATAATTCTTCCATGGATATCTTTCACCTGGAAAGGTACTACAAATAGAAACAAGTACACCCTCCAAGGGTCCAAAAGCCACATGTATCATGCCAAGTTAGCCACATTTAATAAAAGAACCACCTGAACATGTGCATTAAATCCCCCCATTTTCAAACTAAACAAATACTCAAAGACCTTATAAAATTTTCCAAGTTTAAGTATGGGAGGGTTGTCATGGTTCCCTATTGGGTATGCCAATCCCCAAGTCATGGAATGTTTCCCAAGAAGACCCTCTCTAAGTCATGTAGTGAATATGAGGTGGATGGGGGGTATGACTTTTGGGTATGGGGTTCTTGAAATATCAAGGGATCATATTATCTCATTTATGGGTGCCTTTGTAGAGGGTGCGTTGCATCCTTCATTTGCAATGCAACATTTTTCCAAGCCATTATTTCCTTTCATTTATTATGGTCTAAACATTGAGTGCTATGTGCAATGGAAATTAAAGAGAACCAAAATACCACTTGAAGTTAGAACGCATTGAGTTTCATATGCAAGGAAAGTAAAATACACCACAAATGAATTCCCCCATCAAGCGATACATTTATTAATTGTTTGTTAAAAGGTTCTTGATTTTTATGGAGAAGCATTTCATTTTTCTCAGGACATTAGGGTGAGCATATAGAAGGTAAATTTGAGGCTTTTAACATTTTCCAACTACATCAGCTTTGGGGCTTTATCCCCTTCTTCCCATGAAATGAGGTACAAGCCCTTCTTGGGGTCAATGAGCCAAAAAAACCCAAAATATGAGGAAATGAAAGGGAAAAGGCATGGAAAATGGTAGTGTTGGCACAGGGGCAGACCTAGGGTTCAATGCTTCAACAACGCACCAACAAAACCCCAGCAACGAAACCATTTGTTGGCACAGGGGTAGACCCAGGGTTCAACGCTTCAACAACGCACCAACAAAACCCTAACTATCGACCCTTTCAACAACACCTATGAAGAAAATGAAGTCTCACCCGAGGTAGAGGTAAGGGGGGTTGCAGGACTTAGGTATCTAAAACCAAGTTGGGACACAGATCTGTGATTACGATACTTGATAGAGTACTTAAACAACAATATGCATTAGTTCTTGAATCTCATTCACTCCGCAGATAAAGCCCTTATTACAGATCAAGACAGTCGAAATCAAGATCAATCCCTTAAAACCTCTTAGCACATAGCATTAGCTCAGATCTAGCATTCATTTACAACATTAAGCACATCAGATGTATTCATTATACATAATAACATCAACACTAAGAAAATAACCACATAAACAACATCGCACAAAGCACATCAAGACACAAGATATACGTGGTTCACCCCAGTGTGGGGCTACGTCCACCAAATTCTTCTTCTTCTTTATTAGTCTTCAATATTCTTACACTCATCTGCTCCTATGCACAAATCCATAGAGCCCAACTCCCCAGTGGACAGGTGATCTGTGCACAACACACTAGATCCACCTTCCCCAAAATTAGCTCAAGGCACAGAGCCAACTCCTCAATAGCACAAAGCACTTACATAAAATGTTTGTGCACAAAGCAACTTACAACACACTTGCACTTAGCTCTGAAAGCCCTTAACACATTTTTTCATAAATCCAACCAGATCTGTCTACACAAAGCACTTACAATCTCTTGCACTAAGCCAACATACACTAGTTGTGCACTAAGCCAATTACAAGTCGTTGTTCTTACATCGATTAGTTACTTATTTATATCATTAAAAAAATGGATAATCATGGGTAAACCCATGGGCCAACATCCCTTAACCCATTAAGTAAACCCTAAAACCCTTTGTTGGGTCCACAAGCCTGCAAAATGAGTGAGATCCCATGATATCTACTCTGCCTGGGCATTCCATCTTCAACCAGCCTATCGAAGTCTCAAAAATGGTAAAATATGACCAATGTTTCCTCAAAACTTGGTCAAGGGCCAATAGGACCCCAACACTCACCTGTGACTCGTCCCGAGTCACTAAGATCTGGGTAGTGCTGTTTCAAAGGCCTCAAGCTTAGCTCGAGCTGCCTCAACTTGCTGCTTCGGCAGAGATTCCTGCTCAGCGAACTCCTAAATCACCTGCTCTGTAACAGGCCCTTCTAGGCGTTGTTCTACTATCATGACCATCTGGTCCAGCTATGAGCCTTGTCCTTAAATTTCTTCAAAAAGCATGCAGGCTTCGTCCTGCACTGAGTGGAGTCTATGTGTCACCTCCATGACTTTTCTCTAGATGGAAGTAACCTGCTACTAGACTACGCGTTGCTCCTGCGATCACTTCATTTTGTCAACTGCAGTAAGCAACTTCATCTATGCTTGCACGGTGGATGCCTGATGCATCGCCTCCTATAGTTGTGCTTCCAGTTTCTTCAACTCCGGATCTTCTGCAAGGCACTCATAGGTTTTCACACTCCAGTCACTCAACTTCTTACATTTTAAGATGAGGGTACTGATCCTTCCAACTGCACTTTTGATAATTTCTTCCCTCTTATCACACACTTCTTGTAGAGTGCTCGGCACTACTTGGATATCTAGCTCCATTACTCTCACTTGAAATTGTTGAATGGCCTCAACGAGCTTCCCCACTTGCATCTCGGCTGACTCTTCTTCCTCCTATGCCAAGCCCAACACAGAGAGAAATGATTTAGTCACTGCCTCTTTGACCACAGTCTGCTCTGTGAACAACTGGTCTTTTTCTTTCTGCATCCTCACTTTATCCTCCTCGAACATCGCTCTAATTTCATCTTTCTCCTTCTGCGCAACTCGAAGTTGCTATAAGACATCTTCATTTTCATGCTTCAAGGCCTCTATGGCCTGCTCCTTTTTTTGTTGGACTCAATGAAGTCGAACCTATGTTGTATCTGCTAATCTTCATAATTGGGTGGGCTCATCCCCCAATTTTGCTAATTTTCGATGGAGGCATAGTAGGTACTGCTCAGCTTGAATGAATATCTTGTTGTATGTCTTTGAGCTCCTTCTCTATTCTTTCATATAGTGTTTCTTGCTTTGCTTCATGTCTCTGCAAGATATATTTTGAAGTGTCCTCCACAACTGTGATGATAAGATCGACATCATCCACGGTGAGCACATTCTTCGACTGAGGCTTATTGGCTTGAGTCTTCTTTCTTGCTAAGGGTTTATGCGGAGAAACCTTCCTTTTCTTTGATGTTTCGACATCTGTAAGGGGATCCTTTGGCGGTGTAACTTTGCCTTTGTCTTGATTTTCTTCTTCTTCCCCTCCTTCTTCTTGGTTCACTTCGTCTCCTCCTCCTCCTGCAGGTGAATCAGGCCTACTTTCCTCCGACGCACTATTCTCCTCATCAGTTTCTATGCTCTGCACTTCCTCCTTTTTCTTCTTTTTCTTCATGCTATTTTGTCCATCATGCTCAACCCAGGTGACCAATGGACTTCCGATGATGTCGGGGTCAGAGAGTTCTACATCTTCCACTGGTACAAGAAATTATGCTAGCCATTCTTTAGTTATCTCCTCTATATCTTCATCGGTCATCTTATAATAGGATTGCAGTTCCTCCTTACTTTCATCCCTGTGCGCAATGATGTAGATAAAGTGTCGATCTATGTGGAACTTCGCTAGCGGCCTATAGTGGTGTAGTGTATTTGGGGTCATTTGTGGAAATGTCTCAATAGTGCGCTTCAGTTGTAGTTATTAAGCATGGAACACCACGTTCGATTGCCACTGCTTCACCATATCATTCATGTACGACAAGGTGGAGAACCTCACAGCCAACGACTCTAATGGCTCAACTTCCGGGAAGGATTCTTCTTTCGACATTTTTCGAGAGACAAATGCGATCAATACCAGTAGCCAACTAAAATGAAACTCATATCCCTGATCTTTCGCTTTGCGACAATCCTTCTCCAACTCGTTGACGAGGTAACTTGCCCATTTCATTTGCATTCCTTCTACGCACTTCCCTATGAGGTCTACTACAAATCCGATGACCTGTGTCAGACAGTTCTTTCTGATTAGCTTATCGGCTATAAGCTGAAAAGCTAGGTGCACTGCACCATCCTAGATGGAGGCTACCTTGTAGCCTCACTTTCCCTTTAATACATTGCCATAATCTTCATTTATTCGTTGTGCCAGGGAGCGATCGAAAGTCTTCCCCGGGTAGAACTGCTAAGGGTTCAGTCCCTGCATGCTCAGTCCTGTAATGAGATCAATCAGCACCGGATCCACTATCATGTGCCTATCAAGCCACAGATACCCTCCATGGTAACATGACAAGAGGAGTTTAACGCAAGCATTAACCTCTTGATGTCAACCAAAGTGAGGAATCTTCATTACATTCATGATCGTTGATTACATGAGCTCCTTTATCCACGGTTGGGAGACTATGTGTGGCTTCTTCCTAGTCGTCTTCATCAAATATCGATGCGGTGCAAGAATCGTGTAGTTCTTTCAGTATCCAAGGTTGAATTTGTTGCTCTTTAGAGCTGGTATGTGTCCTAACTGTGGTCCAACTACCCAGATCCCCTTCAGAAGATAAGCAGTGATTAGTGTGTACTCAAAATCCCATGGGATGTTGGTGCGGTCAAGGGATGTTGTCGTGGTTGACTGCGCCAACCAAAGGCGGGATGTATTTAGGAAAGACCGACGAGATATTCTCTGCATTAGCCAGATCATCGCAGTGTTTTCTTGGCTTCTCAATCATGGTTTGGCTAGAATGACGTGTAGTCAAAGGGGATGCTTGCAATCCCCCAGTCGACGACGCCTATAATCCTATGGACATGACTCTCTCAACCATGAGAGCCATGATAATTTCCTCCACAAACTTCTCTAACACGCTATGTTCGCACATTCACACTCGTAATCAAATAGCTCAGGTAAGCGAACAGACAAGTGAGGTAATCAGACAGATGGGAAGGTCTAGAAAGCATAGCGCGATACAATGGATTATGTTAGCTCGGATAATTACAGTTTGCAAAAATTAGTCTCGACACAATGTCTGACGGGTTAAATAAGCAAGCATCGTAATAGATTCCTCCAACAGGTAGGAATGCGTCCATCAATGTGCATCCATCCATTATGGCATGGTCGCAACAATCCAATGACAGTCTTTCCGTCAATAACTATGTTTCTAGCCGTTCTGGAGCATTATTCCAACGATCGAGGCACCTCCAACAGTCATATAGCTTCACCGTGGCGAAGTCCCATTCTATGTGGTTCTGTTATTCCGGCGAGGTTCTAGTTCTGCAGATCTTTCTCCTGCGAAGTCTTCTCTAGGACTTCCTGTAGTTTTTCTAACTTGGCTTTTTTCTAACTGATATTCCTTTCCTTCTTTCCTATGATCCGAGTCTCTGGATTCCTCTTTCCATTCTTATTCTTATCTTCTCCTAGTAAAATGACTTCGCACTGTTGATGTGCTCTTACAGATTCTGTGGTTAATGTTCCTTCTTTTGTTATCTGGGGTGGCTATAATTTTTTCTTGCATGGATGGGTTCTTTAATTCTTCCTATGTTCTTTCAACTTCGACAGCTAATTCTCTGGCCCTCTGTTGCTTCAACTGGTCCTCTTGTTATTCTATTAGTCACACTATTTTTTTGGCTATGAATTCCCTTAATTCTTTCTTTTGTCATTATGTTGCTTCCTCCTCTACTTTCCTTCTGATCTGATCCTTTTCAATCCAAGTATTTTCTAATAAAAGTGTAAAAGGGGCATTGTTCTCAACAAACTTAATGACTTCAAATTCTTCCTCAGTCGATGTTTCCTGAGCAATCAAAGGTATATTAGTAACTGTTCCACATAGGGTTATCACATTTCCTTTAAACAATCCTATCCTTCCCAATGAAGGTATCATAGCAGGCTTTCCCAAAATTTCCCAAGTGCTTTATGGCATAATATTCACATGTTTTTCTTCATCCAATAAACATTCTATGTCGAAGTCTTCTATTCTTGTGACTATGTGTTGTTTTTCTTTCATAATCTCTAGTATATTGATGTCTCTACGATCATCCATTACTTATTTTAACATAGTTTGAGCTTTCTTTCTTTCTCTTTCTGGTTTTCTAACATATCCTTAGTCTCTTGACCTTTTTTATAGTTTTCTTGTCTCATGTTCATATTTTCAACTTTAGCAATCATCCTTGGGCAATCCTCAACCTCATGACCAATAGTTTTACAACAAAGACAAATAGGACTTGTACCAGGGCATTCCAGCAAGATGTCTCGAGCTTCTACAATTATAACACAATGTTAATCATCTTTTTCTTTTAAATGAATTCTAGCCTCTCCTGTACTGCGCATTGGGATCACAATGCTGGATCTGCAATCTGCAAATCTTCTTTCTAAGTTCCTACATTTACTTATTAGTCCAAAAATTATTTCTATGCATAGGAATAACATATCTTTCTCTATTTCTATCAAATTTATTCAAATCAACTCTTTCTTCTAATTGTGCCCTAGTTTCCAGACTAAGAAAAAATCTATCAAGCCTACCTAGATTCATACTTTCGAAACAAAAATTTCCACTTATCTTACCTTTACTAGAGCACAAAGCTTTAAGATCTTACCTCTTTTCTTCAGATCTGGTTTATTTCTTAGTACAGAGCTTCGTAAGTCAAGTAGAATATTGTGCACTACAACAGTAGATCTACGCACAAAGATTTCTCTTTTCTTCAGTTCCTAGCAATCACAATTTTAGGTCCCGACAACGGAACCATTTGTTGGCACAGGGGTAGACCCAGGGTTCAACACTTCAACAACGCAGCAACAAAACCCTAACTATCGACCCTTTCGACAACACCTGCAAAGCAGATGAAATCTCACTCGAGGTAGAGGTAGGGGGGGTTGCAGGATTCAGGTGTCTACAATCAAGATGGGACACATCTGTTATTACGATACTTGACATAGTACTTAGACAACAATATGCATTAGTTTTTAATCTCATTCACTCTGCAAATAAAGACCTTATTACATATCAGTGAAGTCACAATCAAGGTCAAGCCCTTAAAACCTCTTAGCACATAGCATTAGCTCAAATCTAGCATTAATTTACACAATTAAGCACATCAGATGCATTCATTATACATAATAACATCAACACTAAGCAAATAACCACATAAACAACATCGCACAAAGCACGTCAAGACACAGGATATACGTGGTTCACCCTAGTGTGGGGCTACGTCCACCAACTTCTTATTATTCTTTATTAGTCTTCAATCTTCTTACACTCATCTGCTCCTATGCACAAAGCAATAGAGCCCAACTCTGTAGTGGACTGGTGATCTGTGCACACCGCACTAGATCCACCTTCCCCAAAATCAGGTCAAGGCACAGAGCCAACTCCTCAATAGCACATAGCACTTACATACAAGGTTTGTGCACAAAACAAATTACAACACACTTGCACTTAGCTCTGCAAGCCCTTAACACATTTTTGCACAAACCCAACTAGATCTGTTTGCACAAAGCACTTACAATCTCTTGCACTAAGCCAACATACACTAGTCGTGCACTAAGCCAATTACAAGTCATTGTTCTTACATCGCTTAGCTACTTATTTATACATTTACAAAGAGGCCTAAACATGGGTAAACCCATGGGACGACATCCCATACCCATTACATAAACCCTAATAAACCCTTGATGTGTCCACAAGCTCACAAAATGAGTGAGATCCCGTAATCTTTGCTTCGCCTAGGCGCTCCATCTTCGACCAGCCTGTCGAAGTCCCAAAAATGGTCAAACATGACCAATGTTTCCTCAAAACTTGGTCAAGGGCCAACATGTAGGTATGTGTGGGAATGGTATGATGACCCTTCAATGAGACCCCCTAGTAGCAACCCTTTTCTCGTGGGTGACCCACCTACTAGGAAACCATGTCAACCACCAAGGTAAAATGAGGAAAAAGGTATAATTTCCAAGAAAATGTTTTCATAATTGAGAAAGGACTCTTTGCAACATGATAAAATTCTTCAATTATTAAATTGACACTTACCATGAGATCAAACTTGTTACCTCATGAAGCAATACTTGTTGTCCTCTCTGGGCCAAGCTGGTGTGGTGGTTGTTGTTGTGTTGTTGTTGAATCATGGTGATGTGTGGTGGAGAGGAATGGCTTTGTCTACTCAAAGTGGGCTCAATTAATCATCTATCTCTTGATGCTACATGTCTTCAACCTATGGGCCTCAATACATCATCTCCTTAGTTACCCATAGCTTGGGGGGTAACATGTACTACATAAATAGAAATCAAGAGAAGCGTTTGCACCTATCTAAACTAAATCCTAGGAAATTTCGGAAGAAAATTCTGACTTGTAAAACTAAAGAAAACTATATGATTCCCTTGAGGGACTAAAATTATTACCTTAAAAGTATTTACAAATCCCTTGATGTCATGGACAACATTCAAACCCTTTCTACATAGGAAGAATATTTTTTTATAGAAGACATAGAGTTTGGTGTTAAGTAGCTCACAAATGGGAAATATAAGGACATCAAAGGTTACCAAATGGAAGTATTAAAAATTAGAGGGCCTATCCTCATCCCTCACATCCACAAGCTCTTCAATTTAGTATTCAAACAAGGTTTCCCTAAACCCTGGACTCAAAGCCTCAATGTACCTATTTTTAAAAGTGGGGATAAAAAATCTCCCTCTAATTATAGGACCATTATGATTAGCCACTTTTTAGCAAAGTTATATGGAATTATTTTGGAAAAGAAGATTAGCATATGGATAGAAAGCCACAGAAAAAGAGCTACAGGTTAGGCCATATTTATGAGCTATCATTTAACTATGGACCACCTTGTTATGCTTAGGTTCATTACAAAGGAATGTCGCAATAATAAAACCAATCTCTTCGGTTGTTTCATTGACTTTAGAAAATATTTTTATGCATTACTCAAGACTAACCTTTGGAATACATTAGAATACCTAAAAATTCCTTTTGAGTTGAGAGTTGCTACATAAGGTTGTACAAGAATGTTATTTCCAACAATGAGGGATAAGGGATAGCCATAAGAAATTAATAGGAGTTGTGCAAGATTGTCCCATGTCCCCTACCATTTTTGGAAGATACATTGACAAGTTAGAAAATTGATTGGAAGAAGTAGGTTTTGTCGCTATAACTCTATATGTGTAGTCATCATCATTCTTCTTTAAACTGATGATATTGTTTTGATGGCAAGGATTCCCTATGATCTCGAAAAGCAACCAAAAATTCTCAAGGATTTCTACTCTAGTGCGGATATGACTGTTAACTCTAACAAAACAAATTTTATGACAATTAAATCCCAAAAGATCACTTACAGTAATTATGTGTATGAAAACAACAACTTGGACAAAGTGACTTCATACAAATAACTTAGAATCAATCTTCATCACAAGATTAACTAGAACTATAGCATTGAGAAAATGATAAATGGAGGGTGGAAAGATTATTATGGACTTAAACAGTTGTAAATTAGTATACCTTTGGATATGAGATAATAAGAAACTCTTCTTTCAGACTCTCATCACTCTTGTTATCTTATATGGTTGTGAAGTTTGTGGCTGTAAGATCTCTAGAGAATCATGGAGAAAGATAGAGCAAATCCAAAAGTTTTTATAACTATAATCTCAAAATTAAAGGAAATACATATTATCTTATCCTCCTCATGGAAATGTGTATTTCCCCCAATGAGAGCATGGCTATGACTAGGTACCTAATGTATAAGAACATGATAAACAACATGAAAAATAATCTTGGCTATGACTAGGTACCTAATGTACAAGAACAAGATAAACAACATGGAAGAAAAAAGGCTTCCTATCCAGTCAAAACCACTTGTGGCTCAAGCAAGGTTGGCATAAAGATGTCAAGTCTTGGCTAAATCATTGGGGATAAAGGAAGATGTCACTCTACAGAATAATGATAATATTAAAAATATTATTACATCTAAATTTAAGGAGAAATTGTGGTTCGCTATTGTAAGGAGATGATCAACCCTTATCCAGAAGATCAAAAGTATCTATTTGTTTTTACTATTATAAAGAAGAAAATCAGCATTGCTAAAATAAGAACAAACTCTCACGAGCTCAATAGTGAAACATGGCATTGGCCAATTCCTAAAACGTCGTGGGTTGAAATAATTTGTCATATTTGTGATACTAAGAGGATTGAAGATGAAAAACACTTTCTCTTAGAATGTCATGTATACACTCACATTAGATCATGATTTCAAAATATATGTTATAATATCGACCTTCTCAACCTTTTAGCTTATCAAAACTATGGTGATTTAGGAATGCTTCTCTTAAATATTTTTTAGCACAAAAACATTATCTAAAGAAAACCAAGTAATTCCTTACCTTTCTTAAGGTTTGATAGACCAAATTTGGTCTTAGTGGATGTTAACCACCACCACTACCACCATCATCATTATCACTAGGGTATTTTTTAAGGATTCAAATATTATACCTATGTATAGTATTCTATGTGACTATTTCGATTCGAAAAATCATGCATATAGATATGTAGGAAAATATTCAATAAAAAACATATAATTTGCTATTAAAACTTGTAATCTTTTGATGAATATTATTGATTTAATCATATTTGTGTAAAACATAGGCGAAATTTTAATAAAATTGGTGAATACTTTTTTCAAAAGATGGCCAAAAAATAGCCAATTGGTGAAATTTTGCCCCTAACAAATATCCTAATTATCACCAATATTATTGAATAATAAGATAGTGGTTTGTTTATGTCTAAAAAGTTTATTTGTTCTTGTTTTTTAATCTAAAGTGGCCCAATAACAAGTCATTAGTAGGGGGTCTTGGTTCATGGAATAATCAATCTTATTTATGAGACCATCGGTGTTGGGTTTTAACCTCACTTTGAGGTCATTAATATAAACCTCATTATGAGTAAGACTTCCAAACCTTCCTCTTGAATCCATATTTCTTTCTTGTAATTTTACTATCCTATGTTTATAAACATATGAGATCTCACACACAACTTGTACATAAATTAACATTTTTATAAAGTTGAGTAAATGGCGTCTTGATAAAATTGTATTGGATAGAGGAAATCATAGCTAGGCATAGACATTGAAATACGAACACATTGATTTCTATTGCAGAATTTGTTTTGAGAATAGACATGTAAAAGCTTCGTGTTTAAAAGTGAAGGATCATTAAGGTAAAAAGTTGAAGAATGAAAAGTCCTCCCAATGGGAGGAGCTAATGTCGAATTGTGATGGAGTTACACCAAAAAATGGAGGCAATATTGTTAAGGACCTTATGGAACCCTTTGAGAAAGGTGATATAGAGATATATATCATTATGACATTTAGGAATCATCATGTTTGCAATGTGTTTCTATACATAATGGTTGTTTTGGGAGGGTAAGAAAAGACACCAATTGGATATATTAGGTCAAGGAAGGGAACCAATACCTCTATCCTTAACATGTGAAGTAGAACTGTTAAGAATATTATAATCTCCTTCAATGCCCAATCAATTGTTTTTTTTTTCTAAGCTAAAAAAAGGCCTTCTCTTATATACAAAATGAGTTTTTACATCAAGATATTGGGGGACTTACCATAATGGAAACCAAGTCCCCTTCCAAAGCATTGTCTTAAAAAATAGATATATTAGGCATCATTAAGCTTTTCAAACAACTAAAGTTCAGACAAGAAAATAAATGAGATAACAATCTATATTTGTCCATAATGTATAAACTATAAATGAAAATAGAAACCATAGTCTAACTAGCAATTATTCCTTTGGAGAAGGGATGGTCTCCTCCTCCTCCACCTTCGGTGTCGATTCCACTTATACATCATCAGCCTGAGTGGACTTTGAGGGTTGTGAATCAGTGTCCACCACTATTTGGTTGTCCCAGGTCCCAATCGAGCTCGAAGATCCCTCCACTTGCCTACCTTTACTAGTCCCCTCTTCCACCTTTGACACCTTGATATTTATGACAAAAATTTATTGGCAAATTACCTTGAAATTTCCCTTGACAATTCATATTGTATGAATGATTTACTAATGTTCCTCCTCTTTTTTCTCCAATGCTTGGGATACCAGAGTCTTGACCAACTATTTAGTTTCCACAATCCTAAAGAATTTTGTATCTTGACTCCTAGAATACATTGGATCATCCACCCAGCCTTGGATTTCCTCCATAATTTTGTCATCCCAAGTCAACTGGAACTTATCCCTCACAACCTCCTCCACTGCCTCTACTTCTCTCTGAGCTTCCTCCAAACAGTTTTCTAAAAACTGATGTTTGGATTCCTGTGCTTCATTCTTTTCTCTAGTTGTGGAAGCCATGGGTCTAGATGATGAAGCTTTCTTATCACTCCCCTTACCCTTATGTTTCAAAGCAATCCCCCCTTTTCTTGATCCTCTATCCATCTCTATGACTAGAGAAAATAACAAAACCAAATCAAGGATGGAACCCAAACTCTACTCGACCGACCACGATGAAATCCACTTCACTATTGGCCACAATGGAGACCCTCCTTGAGCACTCCCAATTGCAACTAAAAAAACCAACCCCTCCTCCTTGGAATGAGATTGGAGACCAGAGACTTTGAATATAGGAAAAAGGTACATAACACCAAGAAACAACACTCTGGTTAGGGAAAAAAGAGGTGGTGTAATTGAATGAAACCCTCTAGCAAGCCAAAAATTCCTACCCCAGTAGAGCCATTCTAATCTACATAAGGCTCCCAAGCTAACCTTCTCTAGTGCCTTGATACCAGAGAGATATATCCCAATGTCTTCTTGCATTGTCATGATTTCAAGATCAATCCAACCTCCTGTCATCAACATATGAAACCCCCTCATCAAGACCATCCTATCCTTCTTTAGTTCTCCTCATGAAAACATAACTCCTCCCTTCCAATCACTGTACTGGTGATCTCTCGTAACCACACCATCCTTTGTTAATGATCTTGCCATCATAATTTTAGGCATCAAATCATTGTCTTGCTCCCTCAGCTAGTGCATATTTATAATCATCTCTAGAATTGGAATTGGGAGCGAAGTGCCTCCTGTTAAGATCATCAACAAGCTCAACTAGCATCAAATCCTCTATGTTTGGCTCTCAACTTGATGAAAGGTTATTCCATGCCAAAATTGTGTCCTAGCATGTTATGTGAGTTCCCAAGGCCCCACTCGTTGACACCCCATTTGGGGAATTCCCAATCACTTGTTGGTTAGATGGATATAGAGGAAAAATGCATGCCACTTGTTGGATAGATAGAAGTAGAGGAAAAATGCATCCCAACAATATATACAATATAGAAGTTGGATACTTTTTGAAAATGATGAAAATCAATGTAGTAAATATGTGTCTTTTGGTACATAAATTCTAAAAGTAAAGAACCAAATACATAAAAAGGGGATAAAAAAGTATATAAAACTTTAATACTAAATTTGAGGAGATAAAAAATTGAAAATCAAATCTTAAAAAACAAAAGTATATATGTATGTTGGGACATGATTTTGGGACCAGTTTTGGGAGCTGCGCAACATGCACATAAGAAGGAAAGACACATGGCACACTTTCGAGACCAACGCGTGCATAAAGGAAGGGAGACCATTCAAGATGTTAGGAATTTTGGGTCCATTGAAACAGGCTAAGCCCTAATGTGATTGTATAAATATGTGAAGGTTTTGGGATAGAGAGGTAGCTTAGTATGTAATGAAATGTAAGAGAGCAGAAGTATGCAATATATGCGAGGATGTAAGAGTGAAGAGAGATATAGATAGATAGAAGGAAAGGAGAATGACAAGGGAATGATGCATGAGTGCAGTACACATATTTTGTAATGAATGATCTGAATAATATAATAAGAATCCGACCATTGTGGATGTATCCCATCTTGGGTGAACCACGTTAAATATGGTGTCGATGTGTCATGACGTGATTTTTGTTCTGGTTATTGCATGCATATGATATATGTTTGTTATTCTAAATATGTTACAAGTTATTTTGTTTCTGCACACATGATAAATGGTATAATGAACTAATGTTAAGTATAAGGGTTATGAGGACTGCCTCACATCCCTTCATCACTGCGGAAATATGGTCTCTACAGTTCCCATAGATACCTCGGGTGAGAATTCACCTGCTTGTGGGTGACGCCGAAAGGAACGGTATTTGAGGGTTTTGTTGTTAAATTAATGTTGAACCCTGGGTCTGTCCACTGTGTGCCAACAAATGGTTTCATTGCTGGGACCAAGATATGTGATCGAGGGGAATGTGGAGGCCGACTAAGGAATAGATCGAATAGTGGTTAGAGGCAAAGGAGTGCGAGTTTTCTAGAGATAAGAATAAGAACCTATGGATAAGCTCGAAGAAGTGGCTACAAAGGTATGTATTTACAAACTTACATGAGATTTTCTTTGCTGATTTTCCTATAGTCTTGGTTGAGTGGTTACATAGGTTAGTTGAAAATAACGAAACATTCCACACCGTTCTTTCAAGGATTTGGGCCCCTGGGTTGACCCACTAAGTTAATACCATAAGTAATCAGATCTCCCGCATAATTGATTTCTATCTAGATAGTGTATTGGGGAATTATATTATTGAGTTTTCTATATATTGTACCCAGTCATATAGTGTTGTTAAAAGAGAGTTCTTTAAGGGTACGCATGGAATATATTTGAAATCACTATCTACTTGGGTCAAGATGTTGTTGTTTGATAAGGGGGTTATGAAGTTGGAATCCGATCACCCTAGTAGCTAGGCACCTTCATGAGCATAGGGGGACTGGGGGATAACCAGGGGATGGTATGCGAATATGGAAAATATGGATGCAAGAATAAATGAGGAACATATGGACTGAAAATGTTGAGAGAAGAATAATGTGGGATGGAAGAAGAGATTGGAGTATTGCGCAGTGGAAAAATATTTCAGTACAATAGGAAGAGGACTATGGTTGATAGAGAAGAGAAGCATAGTCAGATTGAGGAAAGAGACATTGGTGTGGTAATCCAGATCGATGGAGTACCATGCATAGAAAAGGAAAAGGATCTTCAACTCAATCCAACATAAGAAGATCCCATTAGCATCACTTAGGCCAGACTCTGCGTCGAACCCACGACCCTGTGTGCATCTATAAGATCTTAAACTTTGTCATGAACACTTACAGTGAGTGAAGGAAGCAAGGATAGCAATAAAGGTTGATCCAAAAATATCTTTTAATGACTGTGGTTGAGTTTTTAATTGCATGTGATTATTAACCATTTAAGAAGCTAATGAAACAGGATGAAGATGAGAGAATGTATGATAGCCATAACAAAAAATACATATCTGAACTGAAGCAATAAGAAAAGAAAACCATAACAAGAGAAGTGATAATGGAGTTCAACATAAAATTGCCTACGTCTCCGGGCCTTTGTCTCAATGGGGGAGGTTTCTTTATTTCTATTCAAAGCTCAAAAAGTACATTGCAGCAGTGCAATTAGGCTACAAGAATGATCTAGTCATGTTCTTCCTGATCTCTAGAACCCAACAGAAAAAACGACATGGAAAACGGATGACCGGAGCTCCCAGAAATGCCCCACAAGCATCTACTCCTCAACAACTTCCCTGCATAAAAATGGCTTTGGCTTGGATTCCCTTCAGCATAAATCCACTCTGACTATCCCCCATGGCCTCAAACAGGACTGGTTTTTATATATCTGAAGTTGGTTATCCTTCCCCAACTTCCTCCCAAAATCTGGGCTCAAAAAGAGCCCAATATCTCCCAACAATGGCCAAAATCCACTATTACAAGCTTAAAAATCATAAAAAATCCATAATAATATGGTAAAAACCCACTTTATGTTTAATATTGGCATAATCTCCTTTTGTTGAGCGCGTGCCCCCAATACTTGGTCATATGCAATAACAATATGGCTAAGCGCTAGCCCCGTAGGGGCTGCGTGCTGGCCTCTCCTCCGAAATATTTGGTCGTATGGTGCATAAAAAGGGAAATCCCCGAAACTAGGGGCTAAAACCATATCTCAGTGCCAAATATAATGAACCATTCCTATGGCGTAGCAACCGGACCAGAGCCTGGGAGGTATAACCACGCGCATATGGTGGAAGGTGTATGGCTTAGCCCCAGCCCCTTTCCGCCCCAACACATAATACATACACTTTAAATAAAGCGGTTTACATTACATAACAACTATTATGGCGTGTTGGAAATTAGGGCCTTTGTAAAGGTTCTATGCTTGTTGGGAGAGGTCGTGGGTTCTAATCTTTCTACTCCACAATAATTTTTGCAAATGAACCTAATGTCCAACCAATGGGTGCCACATGGCAGCCCATGTCTGGGCCACGTGGCATCCCAACATTTGTTGTCCTCGATGCCATGTGTCGACATGCTATAGGTCCATGTCACTGTCCAGTCACCTCACTGTTGCGCTGCCACATGTCACTTCTTCCATTGCCACGTGTCACCTCCAGAGAGTGCCACGTCACCTTTTCACTGTTGACTTTTTTTTTACTTTTTAGCTGTTTGGGAAAACGATCAGAGTGCGATAAATCTCGCATACGACATTCATTTGAGAAATAAAATATACTGTCAGAATTAGCGCGATGAGACGGACGCAATGGAATTGGTTTCATCTGATTCCGAGAACTTTTATTTTTGAGCCTTTTCTAGACCTGGAAGTCTCTTATATCCGATTATGGATCAAAGGTAGTCAAAGTAGTGGAAGTAGTATGCCAACCCAAAATCAGTTAGTGACACTGAGGAAGAATACTATGCAATACACAATGGTGGGGGAAGACCCCACTTTGAGAGTGCATGTCTTTCACGGAGCAGGGACATAAGATCCATAACAACACTTATTTTTCTATGAAGCAATATGGACCATGAAGCAGGTCCAGGATGACGATACAAAAATAAGGCAGTTAGTGACAACATTCAAAGATCACAAGTTACTCTGGTATATGAAGTATCATTCCACTGTGCCTACGGGACAAGCTAGAACGTTGGCAAACATCAGGCAAGCCTTGTTAAAAGAATTCCAGAAACTGAAGTTCGATTCGCAGTGTATTACAGAAATAAAAGAGATTAAGAAATTGCATAATGAATCAGTATGGGATTTTGATCAAAGATTCAAGATATTGATGGATCGGTTGACTTTCCAAATTCCAGATGAGTAGCATAAGGAATGGTTCATTGCGAGATTGTTACCACATATACATTGCCCATTGACATAACAAAAGGTTATGTCGCATCCAGAAGCACTAGAGATCATCATGAAGTTGGAAGCATCCCATGTAGGATAAAATTACGCAGTAATGGCTCAGGTTCAGTCGCAGTTTGCAACATTGACGATTCAATTGTAGGAGCTTGCTAAAGAGAAGGAAAAGCACAAAGAAGTATGGTGTACCCCATGCAAAAAATAAGGTCACCATAAGAACGAGTGTCCAAACTTTAAAGAGTATTTGGCTACAGGAGCCCTGAATCTATTGGCCTCAGGAGGAGGGGTACGGTGTGAGATATGCAAAACGATGGGTCATCATCCAACCACTTGTCCGTTGATGCAGAAGTATTAGAGCACTGCCAACAATTTACTTTGTAAATTTTGTAAGCCAATAGGACATGAAGAAAATGATTGTCACACACTCGATCTCATGAGAGAACGCACTGGGAATGCATACAGAGTTCAAGGGGAAGAAGGACCAGAAGGAGGACTACCACAATATAATACTCTGAGAGGATATAATCAAGGAGGAAGAGGAGGATTCAGAGGTAGGGGAAGAGAAGGATTCGACAGAGGAAGAGGATTGATTATATGTTATAATTGTAACTAGCCTGGGCATTTGGCGTGAGATTGTATGAATCCTTGTACAATGTGTACATACTATAGACAGCTGGATCATGTGACAAAATATTGTCCACGGGAACCAAAATGGTCAGATGATAGCAATAAAAGATTTCAACAATAGACCAAGAGTAGCAATAGTTATGCGTGGAGGAGAAAGAATAGGAGATTATGTGAAAAAACAAGGAATAAGGACTGACCAGTGGGCCAGGAAAGTAGCAAAACCTCCTCAGACATTTGATCCTAAAAAAAAAAGAGACACATATAGTCAAACAAGGAAGGGATTTTTAGAAATAGAATGGGTAGCAATGACTTCGCAACCTGTGTATGACATGCCACCTATGTTTGATATGCCTTCATCCTATGACCACTCAATGATAGAAAGGATGGTTGAGAAGGTAAGTGCCCTGAAAATTTTCTTAAATAGTTTCTTAGAATTAATGAAGGATGAAAATGCATTAAACGCATTGTGTGGGATGATCGATCAATGTGCGCAAGATAAAGAAGCACTTGTTGCACAATGAGAAGCTAACTGAGTATAGTGCAATAAGAGGATGAATAGGGAATTTCGACTTAATGCATAGGTAGGAGACAATGATATGGATAATATCATCTTGGATTTGGGATATGATGTGAATGTCATTCCGAAGAAAACATGGGAAATGATGGGAAAACAAAAGTTGATCTAGTCACCAATTCAGTTGAGGCTAGCAAATCAGTGAAATATTTTTCCGATTGGAAGACTAACCGGGGTGAATGTTAACATTGATGGAGTGCGCAACACAACAGATTTTGAAGTAATCGAGATAGTGGATGGTAGAAAACCTTATCCAACTTTTCTTAGACTCGATTGGGATTTTGATAACTAGAACATTATTGATATGAAAATGAGACAAATGATCTTTGAAGTAGCAGACTTGAGAGTTACTGTGCCATTGGATCCCACGAAAGGAAGACGATATGTGGAACTAGTAAGGGGAAAATAAATCAATAACCCTTACAATATGAGTGCACAGATAGATTATTATATTAATCATATTTCTTAGGGTGTACTCAATTAGAGAAGTATGAGTTCTTGCATGCCAGATTCAGAAGAATCCCCGGAACATTGGTAACAAAGATTACATGAAGTATATACAAGGAGATGTGCTTGTATTACCCACACATTGCATTGGATTGGAGTTGAGGTATGTGATCCCCCAAAGTATGATGGAATAATAGATGTAGATATGTTTGTCAAACAATTTGAATTGCAGATACTAAATCAACATAGATTGTTGGATTTAGATATTGTGTTGAAAGCGACTCCATCAAGAGGGTGGGTTGTGCATAAGGATAGAATAGATAATTGGCAGCAATGTAGAAGGCTGTTACAGGTCAGGTTCAAGAAAAAAATGAATATATCATGTAGAAGTATACTGGGTTGAGTTGTCCTACATATCATATTACACAGTGCACTACGACATGGAGCTTAGTACCTAAGAAAGAATGGACTCACTTGTTTGTACACATTCTAGACACAATCCCGAAGAACTGGTATTTAGAACTGGAAATATGCAGAGGAACACCATACTATGAAGACTTGAATTGCAATTTCAAGGTAACTTTCAAGTTTGGAGATGATGCCCCTTCAGTAGAAACAACTCTACATATGATCAAGAACAATATCTTTACATCAGAAGACTCGACAATACCAACAACCTTATTTAGTGTGCCCAAATATTTTGCGACTGTTCAAGAGGTTTTGGAATGCTATAATGTTGTTGGAGAAGACCAGGAGGACAAAGACCCGAGAAGTTTGCAAATACCAAAAACTGAAGGAGAGCGCGTAGTAGAGTGTCTCGAGCTTGAATCTTCCAATTATGCAAAGTTGTTGAAAACACGCAAGGTGAATATTGGTACGAAGGATAATCCCAAGTTCACAAACATTGAAGATTACTGGAATGAAGAAACTATTGAGAAGATTGTTGATTTACTGTGCAAATACTAGGACCTTTTTCCAACTACATTTTCAGAAATGAAATGGATTTCTTGGGAGCTAGGAGAGATGATGATCCCTTTGAAGCTGGATTCCAAGCCAGTGAAGAAGAGACTATATCGATGAACCCAGTATATAAGCATAAAGTGAAAGAAAAAATAGATAAGATGTTGAAAGTTGGGATTATTGAACCTGTCGCAGAGTCAGAATGGATCATCTCGATGGTGGTTTACAACAAGATAATGGGTGGAATCAAAATTTATGTGGATCTACATAAATTGAATGATTCTTGCTTACATAACTTGTTTCCTACTCTGTTTACAGATAAAGTTTTGGAGAATGTAAGAGGACATGAAGCTTACTCATTTACTGATGGATTCTCTGGATATCACCAAATTAAGATTATGTAGGAGAATAGGCATAAGACAACATTTGCGACAGAATGGGATGTTATCATTTTACAGTCATGCCTTTTGGATTGAAAAATGCACCAACAATATTTTACCAAGTTGTTGTCGCAACTTTTAAAGAATTCATTCATAAATTTATAGAAGTATATTTGGATGATTGGATAGTATTCAGTTTGTTGAAGGACCATACTAAAACTCTATGCTTGATGTTGGAAAAATGTAGACAGATCCATATTTCCTTGAACTTGAATAAGTGTGTTTTTTGTGCACCATTTGGTATCTTGTTGGGTCATGTAGTATGTAAACAAGGACTTTTAGTTGATCCTGTGAAGATTGTTGTTATTTTTTATTTTCCACCACCTACTTCAGTGCGACAATTGCGAGAAACATTGGGTCACATGGGGCACTACAGGAAGTTTATTAGGGGATACACGAAGATCATAGCCCCACTGGAAAAATTGTTTAATAAGGAGGTTAAATTTCAATGGAATGAGGAATGTCAACAAAGTTTGGATACCTTGAAGATAAAACTGGTTATTGTGCCAATTTTAGTATTTCTAGATTGGAAGAAGGAATTCCATGTCCACATATATGTATCATCTATAGTGTTAGGTGCAATTCTATCTCAGTCAGAGGAAGGAGGTTTGGATCGTCCCATTGCATTTTCCAGCATAAAGTTGTTGACTACTAAACATAATTATACTACTATAGAGCATGAAGGACTGACAATGGTGTATGCACTACATGAGTTTAGGAATTATCTGCTAGGATCACATTTTAAGATGTACATGGATCATTATGCGCTGATATACTTAGTCAATAAGCCAGTGTTGGGGGGGAAGATATGGAAATGGTTGTTATTATTTCAGGAGTATGATTTTGAAGTGATTTTCAAACTAGGAAAATTAAACTTAGGACCTGATCATTTGTCACACATACTAACAAGGGAAGATGCAAGAAATTTGGATGACAATCTACCAGATGCAAACTTTTTCATAATACATATGGTCGATGATTACATTGCAGACATTGTCTATTTCCTGAGCACACGAGTAGCCCCACCCGACTTTACAGCTGCACAGAAGAAGCAATTAGTAGTAAAGGAAAAAAATTATTATCCTATAACGGGGAATTTGTATAAATTAGGCGTAGATGGTATTCTTTGACGATGTGTATTAAAGCATGAGAGGCCTATGATATTATCAAAGGCACATGAAGGAATTGTGGGAGGCCACTAGGCAGGGAAAGCGATAGATAAGAATATTTTGCGCACAAGACTTTGGTGGTCCACCCTTCATAAGATGATAAAGAGTTATGTCATACCTATGATGTATGTCAATGAGTTGGGAAGCCATCCAGAAGAGAAGAGATGTCTTTAGTACTGCAAATTACATTGTAGACTTTTGATAAATGGGCAATTGATTTCATTGGACTAATCAACCTACCAACAAAAAGGTCAGGAGAAAGATATATAATCATTGTGACAAATTACTTGACCCAATGGGATGAAGCAGAACCTGTCATAGATTGCAACTCGGAGACTGTTGCACAGTTTCTATTTGAGAATGTTGTTATGAGGTTTGGATGTCCAAGAATCCTTATGAGTGATCAAGGAACACATTTTTTAATTAAACAATTGCTTCTTTGACAAAAGAATTTCATATTTATCACAAGAAGAGCACACCTTATCATCCTCAGGAAAAAAAAACAGTGGAAGTGTTTAACAAGATCCTAGAGCATGCGTTGACAAGGATATGTAATGCAAATCGAGATGACTAGGACTTGAGGATTCTTGTAGTACTTTGGGAATATCAGAATACATATAAAAAGTTGATATAACATACACCATTCCAATTAGCATATGGTCAGGAAGTATTTATTCCTATGGAATTCATTGTACCGAGTCTGCACATTATCGTGCTAACAGAGCTCACAGATTCTGGCACATTAGAGAAAAGTCTGTCACAACTAGTGGAACTAGAGGAAGACCACTTTGTCATAGGATTTCATCAACAAGTTCAGGAAGTGCGTGAAAAGGCATGGCATGATAGACATATTAAATAGAATAACTTCCAGATAGGAGACTTGGTTTTTCTCTATGAAAACAAATTTTTACAGCACCCTGGAAAGTTCCAAATGCACTAGTTGGGTCTGCATGTCATAAGATCTGTGACAAAGTCAAGTGTTGTTAAATTAGAGAAAATGAATGGGGAAATCATGGAAGGATTGGTCAATGGTAGTCGGCTAAAATTGTATAGGGACAACCGTGCTTTTGTGCACGATCCTAAGTGCGCAATATGTGTACCATAGTGTAGTGTCCCCAAGGCCGAGCCCCGTTACAAATCATGATATATGAAATGAATTGTAAACATGTTCTATAGGCTGGTGAGCCAAGTTTTGTATAAGCCGGTAGGCTTATGTGTTTGTTAGGCCAGGAACCCTAAGTGTTTGAAGCCAGGAGCCTGCTGTTGTACTTGTATGTATGCAGAACAATTAATAAAATATAAACACCGCCAGGTGCAGACCGACCACGATGAATGAGTGAAGGGGGACTGAGCGTCTACATAGTGGGCAAGGAATTAGGGGCTGGAAGGTGGGAAAGGGGCTAAGTATTGAGCCTAGGGGCTAAGCCTAGGGGGCTTAATCCTGAGGATAATATTTTATTATTATTCCAAAAGATTTGTGCATTTTATGTCTTTATCCTAAGTCCTTTTGGAAGGACATGTGAATTCCCAAATGGTGGGAGGAACGTGTGCTGGTGGAATGCATGCAGTTCTAGGGGTGACAAGTGTCCACCCTGATGCATGCAAATAAAACAGACGAAGTAAGCTGTGGGGGGGGGCCTCTCTCATCGATTCGACCCGACTGTCCTGAGGGTGATCGGTGCGAGCCAGTCTATAGGAGTTCCTGGTGTAATTCTGATATGGGGAAAGAAAGCCTGTGTTTGTTCTAAAGAATCCGTGTACACCCCTATCCGGAGTCGTGGAGTCTGTGCCTGTCTCTGAGAAAACCCGTGCACACATTCCCTGAATGGGAAGCCTGTGCTGAATTCGAGTGGAAGAATCTTTGTTTTTCGGGGAAGCTGAGCTAGCCTGTGCGTGGAGTCCCTGTTCCGAAATAAGGACCGTGAGATCATCCTGTGACTGCTGAAACGGTTTGGGGAAGCCTGTGTCTGTTTTCCCCGTGGGTTGTTGTGACCACGCAGTAYTGGACTGCGTGAGGCTTGTTGGCCTATGAGCGACTCCCTCCAGGTGAAAGAGTGTGCAGAGGAAGGAGAGAGCTCCTGGAAGGAACCTTGTAGCTGCCATAGAGCCCGGGGACTTCTGATCCGGTCTGTTCCTGCAACCCAAGGTAAGGGAGATTGGCAGCCGAAGGACTGTCCAGGTGACAGAGAAGGTGCGTTCTCCTGGGGTGGAACAGGCATGTGGGGAATGAGGGTCTGTGGGCAGTGAGCGTGGGAGATTCCTGGGAGAGCATTCTGTCCTTGTGGTTGTGTGACTGTTTTCCCTGTAACCTCAGCTTGAGCCTAGATTCCTTGCCTTAGGGTGGAGCTTAGTCCCAGCTCGGGGGTGACCCACTGTTGAGATGATGAGCAGTGTGGTCTAAGGCTGGGAGGTTTGTGGAAGGCCTGCATTTGGTTGGTGGATTTCACCACTGTCAAAAGATAAGTATCTAACTATGTTATTATCACATTTTGGCATGATTGTGTTGTATATATTATGTATCATGTTTTCCGCTGTGTATATGAATTAATATGAAAAGCTAATTGCTTGCTGATTATGGCAGTAATTCATATGAATACTCTGTGTTGAATGTGTTTAATTGTTAAATGCATGTGGAGTATATACTGGACTGTATGTGTTATGTAAATCCAACGTAAGTGTGTACAGATTGTTACATAGTGCGTTAAAAGCCTTGGTAAGCAAAAAGGTACACTACAAATTGGTATCAGAGTGCGAGTAAGCCCAGAGTTCCGAAATGGGTGTGCTACAAATTGGTATCAGAGCGCGAGTAAGCCCAGAGTTCCGAAATGGGTGTGCTACAAATTGGTATCAAAGCCAAGGTTTCGACATTGAGCCTAGATGGGCCAGTGGAGCGGTCTTTGGACCGAGAATGCGAGGGTAAATTGGGTCTGGAAGGCCAATTTCAAACCCTGGTTTGCTCCAAAGTGTCAAGGAGTTGCTAGACGAGTTTTTAAGCTCAGGAGGTATAGCGGCGTTATGAGACCGTAGCCAGTGTGGCATAAGTCCACAGAGAGAGAGGACTCCACACCAGAAGTGTGTGGGAGCATAGGAGAGAGTCTGCTAGTAGAGAGCAGAGGAGAGAAGGAGCTGAGACTCTGTTAAAGTCTGAGCTCAGGAACACCTTTGTAAAGAGGCATTTTATTAATACAAACAGAAGCAGTTTTACCTGGATGTTTTTCTGTGTTGAATGAATGTCTTGGTGTGTTCTATTTTATGCTGTGAATTTATGTTGTAGATGTAGTTGTGCATTTTCAGGATTTGATTTGGTTTCAGGCTTGAGAGGTCTTTGAGGCTTCATACCAGGAGGGTGTGATAGAACACTGCAGGTTCTGATAGCCATGCATAGAAGTTGCATATTTGAACTCCGCGGATTCAGACAAAGACGTGCCAGGTGGGCACATAGCTGAAATCAACAACTCAAAGGGAGAAGACCTTGAGGTTGTTGAACACCTCAGGAGGGAAGGTTGCGTATGAGAAACACAGTTGCAGACAGAATCTCTAAGGAGTTATGTGAAGCTCTTCCAAGTGGGCATTGAGCATATGCACAGTGGTGCATTGGGAAGAACTCGGTTGTGAGTTCTTAAGAAGTCATAATCACTGAGGATTCTTGACGCTCTGCCTAGTGGGCATTGAGCATATGCACAGTGGTGTTGAGGAAGAACTCTGTTGTGAGTTCAAGAAGAACCAGAATCACTAGGGGATTCTGAGAGCTCTGCCAAGTGGGCATTGAGGTGCAAGGAGTGCACAGAGGACAGAACTGTTGAACATTCTGTGAAAAGATACTTTGCCAGGTGGGCATTGAGACATTGTGCAGACAGGCACAGTAAGAGAAGAGAACTCTTTGAGTTCTAGAACTTAGAGGAAGAATCCACTGAAGGATCTTCACAGGGTTGCTGAACACCCTGAAGGCTCAGCAGGAGGTTGCTTGAGCAGGAGGACAGCCAAGAGGGCATCAAATTATCCATCTGTGGGAGAAAGGAAAGAAAAAGAATTGAGTTTCTGTGGAGGTCGAAGCTACAGGAAAGCTCAGGACAGATAGCACCTCTATGTGCATGTGAAGACTCTGCAGAGGCACAGAAGTCAACGAATCCCTTGGGGATTCAAGGATAAGCTTAGGAGGAACAACATCATTGAGAGCGCAGGAGAGGACTCAAATTTGTGGAGCTCGCAGAGGAGAAACAAGCAAAGGTCGAGACCTTTGAGGACTTGGAATTCTTCCAAGGCCGAGAAAAAAGAGTGCAAGCTCAGGAGGGAGCACATCAGTCTTCAGATCAACGGCAGAAGGAGATCTGGACCGTTGGTTTTCACGTCCAGGGAGCAGCAGGAGGAGCGCAAACACAGGAAGAAATGATCTGCACCGTCCGATCTAGAGCGAAGAACCCGTCAACCGTTGGAATGGGTGAAGATGCTTGGAGTTTAGTCTATGGAGTGTGCGCACAGGAAGAATGGAACTGGACCGTTGGATCTTGATCCAGAGACCCGACAGCCATCGGATCTGTCGAGAGTTGCACGGGGGTTAAAGCCTTCGTGAACAGCAGAGGCAAAGTCCCGACAAGAGGCATGGCCATCGGGATATCGACATTCGTGAAATCGGGAGTCACGATGACATGAGATCGGGAATTTTCATGGTGAAAATCCTGGAATCGATTGGAGCCATCCATCAGTTGAGACATGTGGCAGAGATCGAGCGACCAGTCGGTATATCGGCTACTGGGGTTTTGAGTTGACAGAGGATTTCTGTCATCAAGGCATCAAAAATCCCGAAATAGCGAGGTTGGATCAGGGTCGTCCATCTGTTGGGAACACGTGGTGGAGATCCAGACCATCGGGGAAAGTCCCGAAAGGAGAGAGTCCATCAGCACATCGGGATTCGGTAGATCGCGAATCCCGAGGACAAGACTTCTGGAACAACAGAAGTCGCGAAATCGCGAGAGGTGATCAGGACCGTCCATCTTGAGGGGACGCATGGTGAGATCTAATATCTCAGGAAAGTCCCGAAAAGGGAAGACTCCATCGGAGTTTCAGGACTCGGCAAATCGGGAGTTCTGTGGACAAGAGATCAGGAATTTCCATGGGAAAATTTCTCGAAACTAATCTGAGCCGTCCGTTAGTTGGGACACGTGGGCGAGATCGGGAGCCCATCGGCATATCAGAGATTTGAAAAGCAAGAGTCCGAGGCCCTTTTGAGTCGCGAAACAGTGAAAGGATTTTAGCCGTGGATCTGAGGAAGGACGCATGTCACGTGATTATCCCAATCGGGAAATTGGCCATCGGGACTCACATAAGGGAGCAGTTTGACTTGGCATTGGGCGAAGTCCGAGGTTTAATCTGGACCGTTCATTCATCTGGGACGCGTGTCAAGAATCCGCAGAAAGTTGGGGATTGACATTTCACGGATCCTGAAGACAAGAATCCCTTGCATTTCAGAATTGCGAAGTTCGAAACCCCGAAAGGAGACAAGGATGCGATCTTGTGAATTAATGGTCACATGGGCCAAGAATTTAGCCAGGAGGGCTAATGCATAAAGGTCCATATCGGCGAATTGGCTCATTGGAGATCGGTATTTCGAGAGGACAGGAACTCTTGTCATCGGGGATCACGAAACCCCGAAACCCAAAGTCTGAATCGGGGAAAAGTCATAGGTACGTGTAGAGGCCATAACAGGGAAAGAAGGACCTGTGGATCGGGTTTTCAACTGAGATTCCAGAAGGGATTCCAATGAGCCACTTCGGCTCACGATTATGAATTGAGAGAGCGATCCAGAGAGCGGGCGAGGTGAGGTTGTAGCCTTGCGCCTGCATCAAGTGGTTGTTGGATCTGACTCATGTAGATTTCGGAAAACTAGAGACCGGAAGAAAAGAAAGGAAACTGTTTTTCAAAACCCTGAAACATGAATTGTTGATTCGCGAGGAATTGACCGGAACCGTTGAACCCGGAAAGATGTGGACCTTTGATCTGAGGCAACAGGGGTTTGGGAGATCAGACCTCGGGAGAAAGGAGGAGAGCTAATCCTCGAATTTCGCTAGAGGTCACACCGGTGGAAGTTAAAGGAAGAGCTAGGACGCGCTAGACTCTTGTTTTAGATTTCGGGGATAGAGAGAGTCGAGGGTGACTCATATCGAAACACCCGATACGCGAAATCCTGAAACGCTTTTTGGATAGGCGTGTGGTCATAGCCAGTGGCCATGTAGGAGAAACTTGTAGGAATCCTGGAAGAATTGAATGCTTCTAGGATCCGCAAGAAAAAGGGGCATAGGGAGAAAGAAGTTGTTGCAATTTGTGGCAATAAGTATGTTATGGCTTGATTGGCCATCCCAAGGAAATAATGCTTGCATGTCGCAGGTGTTGTTGGTAATTTTGCTACCTCATGAAGGAAGCAACAGAGAGCTGAAGCGCTGGTTATAAGTCTGATAAAAGAAGCATGAAATCTTCTACTGCTATCAGATATTCAGGTAGTGTAATTTTTAATGGCAGTCATGCAGGTATGAGTTTTATCACTCTTTTTGCATAATTGTTGAAAGGAAATTATGGTAAGAATTTCCTTAGCCAGAGCTATGTTATTAAATCACATGATTATATTATTTGAATGCATACCACCGGA
>ML782078.1:267843-297768 GCA_009831015.1 Picea engelmannii | reverse complement strand
GAATTAATATGAAAAGCTAATTGCTTGTTGATTATGGCAGTAATTCATATGAATACTCTGTGTTGAATGTGTTTAATTGTTAAATGCATGTGGAGTATATATTGGACTGTATGTGTTATGTAAATCCAACGTAAGTGTGTACAAATTGTTACATAGTGCGTTAAAAGCCTTGGTAAGCAAAAAGGTACACTACAAATTGGTATCAGAGCACGAGTAAGCCCAGAGTTCCGAAATGGGTGTGCTACACATAGTATCTATATTATAGTATCTATATTATAGAAAAGAGAAAGGAAATAAAAGGTAATAAAAGAGCTTGAGGCAAGCCACCATAAAAATTTGAAGAGACATGAGACTTGAAGTTCTAAATCAGGCATTGTTCAAAGGGTCAAATTAGCATAAAAAGAGGTGAAAAAGAAAATGTTGAAGAAAGGAATGAGAATTGTATTGCACGCAGAAAGGAGAATTGAAGAACTGGGATAAGGACCTGCGTAGAGGATGGGAAAGGCATTAAAGAGAAAACATAATGGAGAAATGATGGGAACACGTAGTCACAAATGAAAAGTGACAACAAGATTTTGACAGGCTGGAAAATCTAGACCATGATATGTCAAAATATATGAATTTAATGTAGAATTCAGAAGGAATTGAATGCGAACACAATCAGATGGGAATGAGAATTTTGGGTGTGAAGAGGAAACAAATAGCTGGAAACAACCTATAAAAGCAGACAAGGGCAGGAAAGAAAGGATTATTGTTGCATAGGAATTTGAAGAGAATAAAGAGCCAAAGAAGAGCCGAGTGAATTGCAGACAGAGATGAACTACAAAGAGCTATGGCACCACCAAAGACAAGAGCATCCACATCACAGACTAAGAAGCCACATAGTAAGCAGAAATCAATACCGATGCTGGAAGAAACCCCGAGAGCAGAGACATTAGATCTAGTCAACTTTCCCAGGGTGTATGTGCCAACCTGAAAGACAACAAAAAATCAAGTGAGACTACCTAAGGAGTCGAAGTACGACCTGGTTACACTGTTGGTTCCACTTGGGGTCACTATGGAGGGAGATATGCTAGGCGCAGTAGGAAGCCTAATATTTTCAGACCACGAACTTGCAGATCTAAAGGAGTTTCCAGAGTTAGCGCCATAGAATTATCAGTCAGACCAGACTCACTCATACTCACAGTCAAGCCGCAAGAGTGGGAAACAGGACTGCATTGAACATGCATGTTGAATTTTTTGGAGATCCCACATTTTGGCAAAAGCGCAAAAATCAACATATGCTTCAAGTTATTGTTGAGTTGCATCCATGGAGGTTTCCTATGGTTGGACAGGCCAATGTTGATTAACACACAACTTATTGCATGAATTATAGGATTGTTGTTAGTAGGGGAAGACCCACTACCCCTGCTCATGGATAAGACTCACAAGAGAGCACTAGTAGAAAGGATGAAGGAAAAATATGACACACACATAGGAGCGCACAGATTGGACATAGCAAACATCAATGATGATTCTATTAGGTTTGCGATGCAGGTGTTGGATTGAAATTTATTAAGGAAGTTTCACAGAGCTTAGGTGCTATCAGGAGTAATGGAAGCAACGAAGAAGTGTGTAGCAAGAGTCTAGATGAACTGGGTAAAATCTTTGGTAAATCAATTCTTAACTGACTGTAGGGAAGCACATGAGAAAGGAACGAAGTTTCATTATGATTTGTTGTTGATTTTGATTGCATTGGTTGCATGGAGGGAGCCAGAATAAACCAAGTTTCTGGAAGGTATGTAACGACCATTCTTGGCAGAAAGATATATTTTGTTGT
The DNA here is from genome assembly GCA_009831015.1 of Picea engelmannii. Taxonomy (NCBI): domain Eukaryota; kingdom Viridiplantae; phylum Streptophyta; class Pinopsida; order Pinales; family Pinaceae; genus Picea; species Picea engelmannii. Next base: position 295,949 of record ML782078.1, on the reverse strand, counting down.
GGCATACTGTGCACAAGAACATGAAAATGGATAACAGCATCACCTTCTACATCTATCAAGAGACAATCCAAAAATGCATTGAGGACACATTGTACATTCTACCCCCGATAGTTGAAGTGTACAAAGAAATAGTGCGATTCAAGGCAGGGCTGCACCATATGTACATACAAGCAAAGAGGGATCTAGATCAACAATGGTTGTCGACTAGCTACGTACTAACATAACAATATGTCAACCATATTGTCAATGTCTGGGAAGCAAAGTGGAAAACCCCAGTGATAGAAACAACACAAAAGGAGACACAACAACCATAGAAGGATCAAGAAGAAGAACAAGAACATGAAGACCAAGGGAATGGTGCAGGCGACACTGAAAAAAAAACATTGCAGACTGGAGAGAAAATAAAAGAGCACTCGAAGGAGCGATCATCACATAAACATAAGAAGAGGAAAGCCTTCAAGGAAGTAGCCATCCAAGCCTTGAATGAGGATGACTTGGAAAATATCAGAGATCATATCAAAGAAGTAATAGAAGAAGCATTTTCGCGAGCTGCACAAAAACAAGAGGAAATGCACACGACTGTGCATATGTAGATAGCTGCACTACGCCATATTTTGGAATCAACTAGGATAGTGCCAGCCCAAACAACAGAAGAAGAATAGACGAAGAGCACAAAAAAGACAACAGAGTCACGACTGAAAACACACAACCACCATTAGCATCAACAGAGCATTGGATAATGAAGATATCAATAGGGGCCATAGAGTTCCCCACGATAGAAATGCAGGAGCATGCACAAGCATTAATCCATATTGACTTAGTGTTGTCACAACTACTAATGAACGTGTTACATAACTTGCAGACAAGTGTTACACAGGAGATCCAGTTGCGCGTAGATTCAACGTCTATGGAGTTGGCCAAAGTAAATGTAGACAACGATGCACTACAAACAGAGTATAATAAACTCATGATGGAACAAGATGAGGTCGTGCAGAAGACAACAAGGTTGCAATAGGAAGTGCGGGAGGTATACACCAACTTCCTAGAGGTACCAATGGAAGTTGATACTCCATTGGAAGAGCAAGTGACAAAGATAAGCAAAGTCATTTAAGGATTTCACGCAAAGATAGTATATCTGGAAGCTCACACAATGCCAAGTACCCCACCAGAGGAAAGGGAGCAACTGGAGAAGACAACAATAACGACCTTGGAGAGCATTAGGAGCTTGGACGAGGAATGTGTGAAGCTATATGAAGAGAGTACACAAGTGTGGACTCAATTGTTGGAGAATGAAGAGCTACAAGCATTAGAATAGAGGTTACAGACTACACAGGAGAAGGCACAAAAGATTAAAGATACAATGAGCACTTTTCCACCAACAAAGCGAATGACTACAATAGTTCAGAATAGGAAGATACACCAAGAGATAAACCAAATAAGAGTCGAACAATAGACTCTCGCATAGAATCCTGAGCTGATATAGAAAGAAGCCTTTTAGATGATAGAAGAACTTGTAGCTGCACAAGGCATAATGAAGCAAGCAGTGAAAGATAGTGCCGAGAAATTGAAGACCCCCATTACTATGTAGACAACAAAGGGGATTTTGACACAAGAGGCACAAACAAAGGAGAAGGTTGCAATTGCAAAGTAAAATTTTGAGAAGTTTGTTGTGACATGGAAGGGAGTGCAACAGAAGGCCTGAGTGGCTCGAGATGAGCCACATGTAGTGTTGTGGGCCTATTAGGACAGGATTTTGGGACTAGTTTTGGGAGTTGTGCAGCGCGCGTAGAAGAAGGAAAGGCAGTTGGCACACTTTGACGACCAGCGCGCGCACAAAGGAAGGAATATTGTTGAAGTAGTTAGTCATTTTGGGTCCATTGATACAGGCTAAGCCCTCATGTAATTGTATAAATATGTGAGGGTTTTGGGATATAGAGGTAGCTTAATATGTAATGAAATGTATGAGAGCGGAATTATGCAATGTATGCGAGGATATAAGAGTGAAGAGTGATAGATATAGATAGAAGGATAGGAGAATGACAAGGGCATGATGTATGAGTGCAATGCACATATTTTGTAATGAATGATCCTGAATAATATAATAAGAAGCTGGCCATTGTGGACATAGCCCATCTTGGGTAAAACATGTTAAATATGGTGTCTATGTGTCATGATGTGCTTGTTGTTCTGGTTATTGCGCACAAATGATATATGTATGTTATTCTGAATATGTTACATGCTATTTTGTTTCTGCGCACATGATAAATGGTATACTGAACTAATGCTAAGTATATTGTTTATGAGTACTGCCTCACATCCCTTCATCACTGCGAAAACCTGGTTCTTGCAGTTCCCATAGATACCTCGGGTGAAACTTCACCTGCTTGTGGATGATGCTGAAAGGGCCAGTATCTGAGGGTTTTGTTGGTGAATTAATGTTGAATCTTGGGTCTTCCCAGTGCGCACCAACAATGTATATATATAAACTAACATATTTCTAACAATATAATTTATTGAGATTTCTTTTTTATATATATATATATATATATATATATATATATATATATATAATATAATTATAATTTCAATGTTCAATATATTTTTTCTATAAATATTTTGAGTATAATTATAATTATAATTTCAATATTTAATACTTTAAATAAAATTATCTCTGTATATAAAAGCTAAAAAGAGTTGTATCTTTATATTATATAAAAAATGATACATATGTTTTTGGTGAAGGCTTTTCACAGGTGAAACCAAGTTATCCACTAGCTAAACAGAAGAATACCCGCCCATAATTTTTGGAATTATCTATCCATTATCCAATATACAAAAAATAATAACAATATTAACTAACATGTCATAACTGAAAATAAAACTATATAACAATATAAATTCTGGAATTAGATAGTATGAGGCATAATAATAGAAAATTCTGGACTTAGACAATATGAGGCATAACATTATCTTTTGTAGGTTGGTCCTCTGGCGTTTTAATGTTCACTTGTTCACCCTGAGCCATACTAGAAGGTCAAGGGTCTTCATCTAAACAAATGGAGTTGTCTTGTGTTCCCATTGAGTCACGAGATCCCTTCTTGAGATCCACATCATCATTCTCATCAAGCACTTGAGAAACAACAATCTCTATCCTAAACACAACTTTGCAAACCGCCACAAATTTTCCATCCAACAGGTCAATTTTATGAAGGACGTCTCGTTGTTGCAGGTTCCTCTCCTCCAGGACTTGGGATATGAGGGCCTTCACCAGCCAATAAGTTTCAGTTATTCAAAATAATTTTTTGTCTTGGGTTTGAGAAAGACTTGGGTCCTACAACCATCCCTCGAATTCCTCTTGAATCTACTCATTAGACGTATCTCCTTAATACTACCCGCCAATTCAACTTTGACAGAGTTAGTTAATTTGGAGTAAAATAAGTGTATCGATGCGTGGGCACCTTTCTCAACCTGAGTTACGTATTTAGGTTTCCTAGGGGTGTGTTCCTTCAAAGTACAGACTCTGGGTTTCTTCTCCCAATAATCCCCCACCATGGGAATGTTCCTCTTTGTCATAGTCATTAGGTTTGGGCTGAGACAATAGAAAAACATAGATGTAGGTTGAAAGAGGGAGTAGGTTGTAGAGCTAACCCCTCTATTTTCCAGGTTAGGGGAGAGGTTGACAAGCCCCGATATGATACACCTATCCACAATTACCCACAAAGGATAAGGCAACAAGAAGTCAAATTGGGGTGAGATGTATTCATGTCCAACCCTCCCACACAACCAGGTTAGGGGAGAGGTTGACAAGCCCCGATATGATACACCTATCCACAATTACCCACAAAGGATAAGGCAACAAGAAGTCAAATTGGGGTGAGATGTATTCATGGCCAACCCTCCCACACAACCACAAAACTATAAGCTTTATAATAACAAGAGAAACCAAAATAAGCAAAGTGAGGTACCTGGTATTTGATCGGTTCCTTCCATTAATGTGTTCAAAAGATCACCATCCCGCAAATCCTTGCCATTTTCTTCCAACAAATCCAAGATCCTTGGAACAACATTTGGCTTTCTCTCCCTATATTCTTCCATTCCCACTGAAAATCCCATCATCCTCATCATTCACATGATTCCATTCATCATTTCCAAGCCTAGTATGCTGCCACAACCAACAATCTACCCATGATATGAGTGGAGTTTTCCTCCATGTACCCTTGATCATCATTTCACAGGCTGGGAATTTTAGGCTTGTACTTTGCTCGAATGACCTTATCTCCCACAGAATGAGCAGGATTGGTCTCCCCCTCTTCTCCACTTAATCACTTTGTACTTCTTGATGGATATGCAATCAAATGACACACAAGAGGTGTCATGGCCCTTGCCATAAACACCCCATCCAATATCTATAATTTCTATTCAAAGTCTACACACACATATATTCTTAGGATATAAAAATGTGTTACACCTTTTGTTATCTCTATGCAATTTTCAAAAAGAGGTAAGCTAATAACAACTTAAAATATCAATATTCTAAATATATTTTATTTAATTTAATATAATTATAATATTTTTTATAAAATAAATTTAAGATATTATAAGGAGGTGATCTACCCTAATTTAGAAGATCAAAAGTGTCTCTTTGTTTTGACTAACTTAATGACGAAAACTCACATTGTTAAAATAAAAACAAACTCTCATGAGTTTCATAGTGAAACAAGAATTCTTAAAACATTGCGGGCCCAAAGAATTTGTCATCTTTGTGATACTAAGAGAATTGAAGATGAAAAACAATCTCTTAAAATGCCCTACTTACATCCACAATAAATTTGGATTTCAAAATATTTATGACAATATTGACATTCCTAACTTTTTTAACTCATAAAAATTATGGTGATTAAGAAACACTTTTCTTAAAGATTTTAGAATACACTAATAAAATTTTAAAGCAAACTAAATAATTCCTTTTTTTCTTAAAATTCAATAAACCAAATTTAATTTCAGTAAACCTTAACCTTTTTATATTTTAAATTTTCCCAAWTTTTTTTCAAAAAATAGAATCACCCATTCAAAACATATATATAGATTTTAACACTCACCTATAACACATGCTGCCTTGTTTTACCTTACTCTTGCTTAAGGTAAAAAAAACCATTAGAAAACCACAAATACCAAGAAAAGGAAAAGAACATGAGATATTGTTTCCATAAGATTGGCCCATGGGATACTACATTTGAACTTGAATCCACTCAAATGTCATCCGTTATGTACACATTCTTGATCATTTATCAATGTGCACTGCCAAATGCAGTGAATTCATCCAATTAGATTGGAACATGTCGGGACTTGTTCACTGTTAATAGAAGTTATATATAATTTTCAAATTCCAATAAAATATATCTAAATAGTGTATTTTTTATATAATTTTCTGTCAATTTTAAAGAATAAATTAGTTAATGACGTAGAAGAAAACAGCAAATTCAAAAAAATACCACATGAAGATGTACATGCAAAACTCCAAATTCAGCTTTTACTCACATGGGGGCGGGGAAACTCAATATTAATTTTTACTCTTTATGTGAAGGCAGAGGAAGCACACCACATGGCCCCAAATTTTCAAACTTCTCAATAGCTATCCATATCGACATTGAAAGGTGAGCACATGGTAGTTGCAGATGGCGGACCACTGTGCTTAACCGGGAACCGTGTGACACATACGTTATTTATCTTTCTTTCCTCAAACTCCATTCCATCTTTTGGCTAGATGTGCAAGAAATTTATGCAATTCATTGTACAAAGTTGGAAAAAACTTGACTCAGACCATGTGAGATCTCTGACCGTATGAGCGGCTTTGAGCTTCCCAGCCCCACATCCACCTGCTCATCTCGCTTCTCTAGTCTCGAAAACTTTCTCAAAGGTTATTTAGACCATCCACGAAGACAATTAGTATGGTTGTTCATGACCTCACCATTTGGAATTCTGTCCTCCTTGCACAGTTTCTCTGACTCTGGGTAGTGTTTGGTCAGAAATAGATACTCAATCACTATATAAATCTGAATTGCAATCACGCTTTCAACCACCATACCTGCAGCAATGGCCATAGCTGGATAACTTCCCTTGTATGCAATCCAATGTCTGTCTATTGCTTCCTTGTGTAACAAAACCTGCTGTTTTGGGTTCTTCTGATGCCTTATTTTGAAAGGAAGTTTCGGCAGAGCAGCAGAAAGGGGTGTGGTTTATAGGCGTGTGTATAAATGTTTTTGAGACCCACCCACCCACCAAATGATTTTAATGCTTTGGTACCATAAGTAGTCTAGAGTGCCACCTCTCTCAATCCCCTGGACATCCGTGAGTCACCAAACTGGTGTGTTTTTCTCGTGAATCTTTATCTTGCAATGGAAATTCACATTGTCTGCGTTGATTTTAAGGTCAAGGGCTTCATTTGAGTATTGGGTTGTCTGTCTTTGATGAAGTCTGGTCATTTGGAGCAGAAAGATGAATTGGGTTGTAAGTATTTGAGCAAAAATGAGCAGACAGTCTCAGTGGGTCGTTGTTGCTTGAATTAAATCCAAGTGGGCTATTAGCATTTTGACAAAATTGAGCACAGAACTGAAGTGGGTATTGGGAGATTCAGCCAAATAATGGCGTTTTGTTGATAACTGTGTCCCTGGTCTCCTATTTGGTGTCCTATACAGTCCCTTTAGGTCAATTCAATCATGTATGAGAAAGCATGAAACCCGACATGGTGTTTTTTCAGTAATTTACAGAGATACGGGGAGCGATTTGAATGGGAGAGTGCTGGCAATTTTGTGCACAGCTATGCTTATTTGTAGCACACGTCGTAGAATCTTGCGTTTTCCTTAAGCTGCCTTGAAAATTGGAGATTAGTGAAATCCTGTTGATAATGGCCAGAGGTGGAGAAATGCATACTAAAGCCATGGCTTCCAAATGGGTAGTCTTCCTCTGTACTGCAAGCTTCTGTGTGGGAATGTTTTTTACCAATAGGTGAGGAGTATTTCTTAAAACTGTTAATTGATCTCTAATTCTTTAGAACGCAGAAAAGGCTGTGTGTGATGACAGCTAATTCTGACCAGGCTCTGTGTGATGACAGCTAATTCTGACGAGAAACATTACAATTGGGGGTTTGGCCAATTGGTGGCCAATTGGTCTTTTCTCTGTTTTGGTTTGGGTTTGTTGATTTGGAATCTGGATAGGTAGCAATATGCCATTAATTAATTGCTGTGAGGTGTGACTGAATCTTGATAGGTAGCAATATGCCGTTAATTAATTGCTCTGAGGTGTGATTGGGCTTGTCTTTAGATGCCAGACATACATCAATGATAATTTTTCTTTCTTCCTGGCTCCCTTATTTGTAGATTAACCGTTTTGTTTGGCTAGGGCATACCTTCCCTGGGTGCACATAGGAGAACTAATGGATTCTTACCATTCACCTCCTTGGTGAGTGTACTTGGTCATCTAGACCGCTATCTACAAAATCAAATCATAAGCTGCTGAACTTTCAAACTATGTCAAAATTTGCTGAACTTTCAAACTATGTCAAAATTTGATAAGCAACCGGAGCAAACCTATGGCGAGAACGTTGGCACCGAGAACGTTGGTGCCACGTTGGTGCCTCATAAGTTCCGATTTACGTTTGAGCCATGAACTTTGTGAGCGCAAAATAAAAGCTTTTTGTATTGTGATCAGACTGATTGTTTTCTGTCTATACTGATCTGATTGTTGCTTATCTTCCATATAAGGGCAATGGATCCCATATGAAAAACATCTGGATTTCAGGAACTTTGTCACATGTTTTGTACATTAGGGTTGTTTTCATAGTTCCAGATTAAAAATTTAAGCTTTTGAGTTTTGAATGGGTAGCATTGGTTTATTTCTTTGTAGCATCGTTATAAGAAAAGCTTCTCCAGGGGGGGTCGGGTGAAGATTAACTATTTTAGAAACATTAAAATATCTTGAAAAAATTGTTGTTTTTTTTCTTGCATTTTTTACGTTTCTTGCGGCTAAAAGAAGTTGTAAAGACACCATATATCTTGTCTTAAATTTTTAAGATACCCAATCTTCAGTTAAACATGAAAAATCTCCTAAATGCCCTCTGTTTCTTTTTGCTATGATATACCCAATCTTCAGTTAAACATGAAAAATCTCCTAAATGCCCTCTGTTTTTTTTTGCTATGATTGGCAGATAGATCCTTTTTCATTGAGCTTTAATTAGCTGGCTTGATCAAAACTGTGTTCAGTTTAATGTTTTTTGAAGATGAGTGGATTGTAAGATTCTACATCTTTGTATATGTTTGCTGCCTTAGTTTTTGTCAAGTTAGTGGCTTTATTACTACTCTTGATCTTCAAACATGTGATCCATTTAGAAAGCTAAGTAAAGCATTGTAAGATCACGTCTGACGATGCAGTTTGCCTATGTTATAAGTCCACAATAAACATAGTGATTGGGCATCATCTTCAAGGAGCGCATTTCAGTATTGCGCATCATCTGCAAAAAGTAGTAGTGGCATTCCTCAGTTACCTGTAAGAATGTATGTTAAAATTCCGGAGGTTTATATGTTGCCATCACTTCAATTACAAGAAATTGATCATTATGTGCATTTAGAACGTAAATGCTTTGCAATCCTTCAACAACAACTAAATATAATTTTTTTGACTGGTTTTGATGTCCTTAAATTTGACCGGAAGTATGGCAGACAAGACATGGTTGGTTTCATTATGGAGCACAAGACTACTGCCATGTTGGTTTGGTTGTGTACAAAGTTAGAAAAAACAGGGTCTAGACCCTGAAACACAAGAGTTGTTTAAATTCAAAAGGAAGTATGTGCAAATAGCCCCGATGATTTTCTTAACGATATGGCTAATTTTCAACAAGAAAATCGAAATGCATAGCATTCACATACTGTGAAGGATTTTAAATTACACGCAGATATTGTACTGTCACGAGGAAGAATGTTTTTGAAATGGAAATTTGAAAGAGATTAGTCGTTTAGTTCCAATAGAATATAAACATAGAAATCTTTGCCGAGTCAACCAACATGTTATACTACTCTCGTGATTGACTGGTTAATCGGTGGCATCTTTACTGTTTAACTTTTCTTCACTCTGCTTGTTTGCCTTTCTTAACAGCCAGGTAAGTTAATATCTCTCTCTCTCACACACACAGCTTCAATTCCTTAATTGTTGCATATACATACAGAACTTGAATTTACATACTTCAATGCATGATTATTTTATCGTGTACCTGGCATATTGCCTCTATGTCTACAAGACTGCTGTAAGAGATTTGTGTTTTTCATAGTCATGTTCTATAATATCAGCAAATGAAGGGAATTTGTGGGATAATTTGATTTTCTCTTGCAATATTTCCAGAATGTGGAACATTCCAGAAGCTAAAGATGTAATTAAATTTAGCAGAGAACTAGGAGATCAGCTCAGGCTTGTTTCTGAAGGATGTGATCCCAAACCAGTGAGTGTTCCTTGGCTAAAAGCAACTTTTTCAATAGTATTGTTTGATTTTAGTTTAACTAACGTTTGTAATATGTATTTTTAGAGACATATATCAGTTTGTTGTGGTTATAAGCCTTATGATTTCCTGCTGGACATGAGAAATATATTAACTCATATGATACATCATGTCTACCAGAAGCCTGTGGATTCCAGGCAATATTTGGGAGAAGTTTCAGAAACAGATCAAACTATAGAGTAAGTTGCATGCATCAGCAGTTCTCAGGTTTTCTTTTAGTGGAGTTACCATGTTATATTTTCTGTCTTTTTGTGGGATGTGGTATAGTGTTTTCATCTCCAAGGGTCTGGATGGACATTGTTTTAATGAATTTTCATCTAAGTTCTTTGTATAAGGAGGGGACACCTAGTGATGCGTTATTTCTTTTGCAGAAACATTGGTAAAAAAATCTCAAATTTGGAAAGAGAGCTAGCAGCAGCAAGGTCTGCACAAGTATCCTTACTGAATGGTGCTCCGATTTCAGAAGAGCCCATTATTGCAGATACAGCAGAACGGCCAAAGGCTTTTATGATCGTTGGAATCAATACTGCTTTCAGTAGCAGAAAGCGCCGAGATTCAGTCCGTTCAACATGGATGCCACGGGGTACTATTTCATTTCTGTTGGAGTAGGGACTTGCATATGATCATGATCTTTAATGGAATCATTGAACTAATCCTTCCATTCAGATGTGGATGCCAATGTTGATTTCTTTGATTATGATCAAACAGGTGAAAGGCGAAGGAAGATGGAAGAGAAAGGCATCATTGTCCGTTTTGTCATAGGTCACAGGTATGCTCTTCGGTTATATAAGCTCATTAACATTGATCGGTTTGTTTTGAGAAAATTAATGTATTTATGCAGTAAAGATCAAAAAGGTCTCTCTGGTAAGGTCAAGTTCCCAAAGTGATTGAGGTTCAGCATTGTTATCATAACTTATATCCATGGTGTTACGATCTATTTTGTGTGTATGTCTGATGCAATTTCATCTGCAATCATACCAGCAATCGTTAGTTAGCAAGTGAACTCCCTCAAGAGTAAATGTAATTAGTTACACGGAATACAGTCCCTTTTTCAAAGCAGCTCTTTGTGTCCTTTATTTTTCTTGCCTGCTTTTCACCGGCAATGGTTCCATAATGATCTTTTGGTTTGCATTAAAAGGTCATCCGATCCTTTTGTGCATTGCTTTTTAGTATTGTTACTTCAAAAAATGTCTGCAAAAAAATTGTTCTAGATATCCTTTGAAATCAAATTTTACATCTGTAGGAACAAGACCATAATTTAGTCAATCCATGTGGCCTAGGTTGTAGGTAAGTGGAGTATTTATATCATTACTTATATCAATAGAGATTTTAGTGATGTCAAACTTGTGATGAACAGATTTATCAATTTAGTTATTTCAATCTTTTTATGAGCAGGTCTAACTGATGCATTTTTATGGGCAAACAGTGCTACGGCAGGTGGAATTCTGGACAGAGCAATTGAAGCTGAAGATATACAACACCAAGACTTCATGAGATTGGTACATGATACATTTTCGTTATATCTGACACTTTTTACTATACTTATTTCTATTATAGGACTGATATGAAATCATAATTTTCTAAGTTGTTCATTTGCTTTGAACAGGAGCATGTTGAAGGGTATCTTGAGCTGTCTGCTAAGACAAAAATATACTTTGCTACGGCTTTTGCAAAATGGGATGCAGATTTTTATATAAAAGTTGATGACGATGTCCATGTAAATCTAGGTGAGGGTTTGATCCCTTATTTTTCTATCTATGTGTGAAGGTGGGTGTTTCCCCCCGTGCCCTGATAGGGCCTTTCAGAGACTTATTTCTCGAAGTATTTACTTCTTGATATAATCAAATATTTTTGTTCTCTTCTAGGGACCCTTGCAAAAGCTCTTGCAAGGCATCGATCTAAGCCTCGAGTGTACACAGGATGTATGAAGTCTGGTCCTGTCCTGGCGAATAAGTAAGTAGCAAAGGGGAATATTTATGTTATTCCAAACTTGGAATTGAGAAGATAAAGAACTGTGTGGAATTATGCAGCATCTGTTGGTCAACTGAAGTTTGAAACCTTGAATTTAAGCTTCTTCGTTGTTGTCATTGTACTTAAGTTACTCCATAATTGGAAAAAACTTTTCGGCTTGCTCTTATGAACTATGTTTTGGTATATCTTATGACAGGGGGGTAAGGTACCATGAACCGGAATACTGGAAATTTGGCGAAGTGGGGAATAAATACTTCAGACATGCGACTGGTCAACTTTATGCCATCTCGAAGGATTTGGCATACTATGTATCCCAAAATCTGTAAGCCCTTGAATGTTTCTTCATAAATCTATAAAGTAAAATGAAGTAATGTTTCAAGGGCAATCTGTTCAAATATGATTCTAACTAGTTCATGTTTTGTGAATCAGAGATATATTACATAGATATGCAAATGAGGATGTTTCTATTGGATCCTGGTTTATCGGATTGGATGTGAAACACATTGACGATCGGAAAATGTGTTGTGGAACTCCTCCAGGTGTGTAACTGCATTTCCTTTGTTTGCTACAATGACAGAATATTGTCAATACTGATGCCTTTATATCATCATCTAAAACAATTTACATTTTCTGTTATGCAATTCAGATTGTGAATGGAAGGCACAGTCGGGCAATGTATGTGCTGCCTCTTTTGATTGGAGTTGCAGTGGCATTTGCAAGTCTGCAGAGAGAATTAAGGAAGTGCATCGCCGCTGCAAGGAAAGCGACAATGTTGTATTTAATGCATCTTTGTAGGGCTTAATCTCAACTACCAAAGGAGTTGGCATGATCATTAGCCCATCAAGCATGTATCCAATGACTGCATGATTGGAAAGGAGAAGCAAGATTCATACTAGTTGAGACTACTACCTATGAAATTGCATTAGTCTCAAGAGTATAAATAGTGAAATTTGTTTGATACCTATATATGAGTGCCATTTGTATGCAACTCAAGTTAGTTTTGGATAAGGAGTATGTTTCCCACGAGGCAAGGATTTTTACTTCTCTTGCCATGGAGACGACCATAGACAAATAACCTGGGCTTCTACTTCAAAAGGAAGGTACGGAACTCACGTGGATCATTATTTTAGAAGGCATCTACTAGTCTGTGAGCAATTGCCTTAATTGCTCGGAATTAACATACTGACACTCACAGGCAGTTCTAATGACTGATGTTGCATTCACCTGGGTATTTAATCTGACATCAACCTGTATGATTTCTACGCTGGTTAAAGCATCCAACTCCTTTAGCCAAAGCTGAAGATTCATTTATGATGAAATATTGTATAAGAGTTGGGGGTTATTGTCTGGCAGTAACCTTATGCCATACATTAATGCCTCATTCTGTTATATGTAATACCGATCATAAAAGGATATTATCCTCTAGAGGATGGCTGTATTATCAGCTATGGAAAATTAGGTGGAGAAATGATCATTGTTATTCTAATGAGGACTTGGAAAAATCACGATACAAATATCATTGATAATGCTATCTATCCGATCAATTTATTCTTTGTTCAAAGGACTCTGATCTGTAAAAATTAAGTGGTATAGCTTACCCACTAATGGGGAAAGAAAATCAGGCAGGAAACCATCTCTGCCTTTTTGACAGATCTATTTCATGAGTTTTGGGCCTTCACGAATATGGGGAAGGATGCAAATTTTAACTTATCGAAAAAATCACAATATAAATATAATTGATAATGCCATCTATCCCATCAATTTATTCTTTGTTCAAAGAACTCTGATCTGTGAAAATTAAGTGGTATAGGGTACTTATTAATGGGCAAGAAAATCAGGTAGGAAACCATCTCTGCCCTATTGACAGATCTAATCTATTTCATGAGTTTTCGGCCTTAAGTAATATGGGAAAGGATGCAAATTTAACTTATTCTACTTTGTATTGGGTAAAAGTGATCACTATCAAAGTGAACTAATACACTACATTGAAACCTGAATCAACAGTGTGCTTTTTGGAATACTTAAACTGGTGGTATTTACTAAATTTACTTCCTGACTCGTAGACATAGGAGTAGAAACAGAAATATTTCTTTGAAATACACTAGAAGGTGGTACTTACTAAATTTACTTTCTGACTTGCAGGCCTAGGATTAGAAATATTTCTACTATAACTTGAGAAAAGTTGATTGGTCAAGGATGTTGAAGTTTTAACAAAATATTGTAACTTTGTAAGGGATGTAGTGGGCAACATAAAATGTTTGATAAGACTTAGTCTTACATTCAAAGACTTAGGGTTAAATTTAAAGGGATTTAGCTGAAGTCAATGATTGCATTGTTAAGAATATAGCTAAGAAAGTAAATAATTAACAAGATCAAGAAGGTAAAGAAGACGGGCTGAAAAGACATGAAGCCAATTCAATTAATATGTACATCAATAATGTATATATAGTACACATAACGTACTAACACAACTGTCCTCTAATGGTATGACCGTTAGGGTAAGATAATGAACCGAGATTAGAGTTTTCAACATCTTCCTTAATCATAAGTTCGTTCTTGCTTGGAAAACCGCCTCTTCTTGACAACTAGTAATGTGTCAAGTGAATATTCAAAGGGTTTAAGATCTTCTCTGAACTCTGAAAAAAATAGCAGAAGATGAAGGCTTCTACTAAATTGGTGGTTTCATGATGACTACAAACCAATCTAGTGGTTTCGAGATGACCACAAACCAAATGTCTAGCAGAAGCTGATGTCTTCTACTAAATGACATGGTTTTAAGTTGACCATGAACTAACCAAGCAAAGGGATGAAATCTCAAAAAGAACAACCTAAAAAAGATCAGCTACACGTGTCGATGTAACAAGCAGAACTTCATGCCTTCTACTTAATTGGTGGTTTAAGCTGACCACAAACTATCAAGAGCTCAAGGGTAAAAAACTATGAATGGTTTTAGGATTACCACAAACCATATCAAAAACAATATGTTCAGGAACAAGGCCACATACTAGAAACTAGGCTACATACTTGATCATTTGTTCACATTCTCTAAAACTTGGAACCTAATTGAAAACTTTAGATTTACCCTCTGTCAGGGACAAGTGGTTCAAATTTCCTTGACTATCATTCACAAGTATGGCCAAGAAGAGATCCAACACCTGTATAAGCTACTAGAACGATGTGTATGCTTTCACAATGCATACACGGATGGAGATCGAAACATTGATCTTTCATATGTCCACCTTTATCAACGCAAATAAGGCTTCTTGCAATTCCACCCTTTTACAATAATCCAACTCAACAATAGGAAATTTAAACTCAACAGAAGGGTGTTGGCTTCAACAAAAAATGCACCCAATTACAATCATAATTCAATTCAACGATATTTGATACTTACAAAAGAAACAACAGTAAGTTGAATTATTCTGCAAAATTTTCGATGGTGAGGGTATTGGCTTCAACAAAAAATACACCCAATTACAATCATAATTCAATTCAACAGTATTTGATACTTACAAAAGGAACAACAATAAGTATCACAAATTGCAATTCATAAAACTCTGAATAGACACTAGTCTAGAAATTAGGAGTTGAATTATTCTGCAAATTTTTTTATGGTGTGTATGTAAATCATTGTAGACGAAGGCTCCAATTGCGGTCTTTCTCCTTGCTTTCATTAATTAGTTTGAAATTTCTTAAATGAAATCACTTTACTTCATATTGTATCGATATAAAAGTAATTAAATATCAACTCATTTCCTCACCATCAATTACAAATCACTTGATGCAAGCTTAATCCCTTTAACATAAAAAACTCTTTAAATAGGTGATCAACTTAGTTTTAACACCAAACCCTTGAGCTTTGTAACTCCAAGCCAATACAAACAAAGGCTTAACCCTAAGACTATAGGGTCAAATTAACACCAAACCCTTGAGCTTTGTAACTCCAAGCCAATACAAACAAAGGCTTAACCCTAAAGACTATAGGGTCAAATTTTAAAGACTTTACATTCAACTTTTAAATACTTTACAAATATCGTTCAAAAAAAATTCTAAAATTCTGAATATGTCATTTTGTAAAGAAAAAGATTTTTGTTTGGACAAATCGCTCCTGCAGCAAATCAATGGATATAACTAAAACTTTTTATATACTATGGTAACATATTTTAAAACCTACTTCTACTTGTATCTAATTTTACAAATCGATAAGGTTAATTCCAAACCAAAAATACTCTTAATCTTATAAAGTTACAAAAATCACTTTCTTGGAAACATGAAAAGCCTTTAAAGAGTTTTGGGTGTTTAAATATAAATGTAACAATTCCATTACCTTATTATGAAGTTTTGTATGAATTATGTTTATTTATTAGTATTTAAAACAATGTAATGAAATTTCTAATCTTGATGTTAATTAATTTGTGTTTGTATATGAAGTGTCTAACTATTTAATGGGTAAAAGTTCACTGGATAAGTTATATGAGAAGGGATTGGCATATATATATATATATATATATATATATATATATATATATATATATTATATTATATTTATTATATATATATATTATATTATATTATATTATATTGTTTGTATATGACGTCTTCAACTATATTTTTATGTTTAATGGGTGAAAGTATAATATATAAGTTATATGAGAGGATGGTTGGATATGATATATACATTTTTTAATTTTAAATTTATTAATTATAAAACACTTATGTTTTTCTCATTTTTTTTTATTTTTTTTTGAAATATTATGACTTCAAACTTCACACAAATATAATTTTGGAGTAACTTTAATTCTTCTAAAATTATAGTTTTAGTTGAATTTGTGATAAATGTCATCTCTAATATATTTGTATAAAAGAATTCCCTCCAGACTATTATTATTGTTCACAAAATTAGGTACTCTCTAAATTTGATGATCATAACTTTTGTCTAATCAATGTTTATTCACATCTTAGAGTTTGCACATAAATCTTTGATGATGTGGAGTTCCTTATCCATATCGAAGGGGCTCCTTGTGAAAAGAATAATATCATCTAAACAAAGAAGGACGATGACTGTTCCTACAAAATTTGTTCCAATGCAACCTGTAGATTTTAACCTTGTACAATATTTTCTGCAAACAAATTTTCAGTAAAAGAACAAAAAAGATACAATGGAAAATACAAACATTACACAGATTTTTCCCCTGGAAACCCAAACCGGGAAAACCAAAATATTCTATATTCATTCATAGTGATACATTGTTTACAATACAATATACATATAGGAGCCAACGACATCCAAAACTCTAACCCAATGGCCTGGATTAGTCAACAACTCTAATTCCTTAATCAGAAATAGAAAACCATCTGCAAAAACCATGTGCCGAAAAATCACCCAACAATGGACATGAAAATCGAGGCAACACGAAAAATGAGGCAAAAATGTGACACATTTCTCGAGGCAATTTTTTTTTCTCGGGGGCGTTGTCCCTGAACCCCCACACAGAGGCTTTCACTCCCCTCAAACCCCCCAGCGCAACGCAAACACTACTACACGTGCAAAGAATATAACACATACCCAACACAACCTACTTTCTCTCAACAAACCTATAATATAGGGTAGGGAACAAATGACAACCTTTTTTTTTGTGAATTCCAAAACTATTATATTAAAAATACAATGTTAATACAAGCATAAAAACTAGAAGTGTATGGTGGGATACTCATCCCGTTGAGTTTGACAAAAAAAACCTGGAAACTAAGGCCTGCCCTGTCTGGGAAACCAGGCTGATAAAAACTTGACAATCTTGCCTGCCCTTTGAAGGGAAACAAGGTTTACAAAAGCAATAAAAGTGTCCATGGAAAATGATACTAGACAAAACTGTAAAACCTATTAATAAAAACAAGCTCGAGAATTAAACATTCGTGCCAAGTGCATTTGGAAGGTCGTCCGGAGGGATTTCTTCCACCACGGAACAACCACCGAATTCATTGTCACTGGAAGAGATGGAGTTGTATGAGATGGGTTCCTTGACTGAAGGCCCACACTTTTTATGAAGGGAGTTGTCTGCGATCTCTCCTTGCCAGGGTGAGCCGCTTCCTTCCTCTGAGATCTAGATTTTATGAGCATAATGAAATGAATACAGATTATTAAAAGATGCTTAACACCGAATAATAGAGATACAGTAAAACTAGTTTTCTATTCAATAAGGAAATAAGTTGAAACTGTAAAATGCAGCGGAAAACAAGCTTGTTGGAATGGTGGCAGCTTATCTATGAGAAGAGATGTGATGACTTCTCTCATTCGCAAAAACATGGTTACAATGAGGCTCTGAAGGCCTTTTTACAATATACAGGAATTCCAAAAACCCTAGACATCCAAAAACCTAACCCTAGGAGATGAAGCGCCAAAAGTCATGTGGGCCCCGTTTGGGTAAGTTAGTACATCAACTTCCCGGGGTCGTAACTTTTTCATACGATCTTCATTTTAGGCGTACAATAGCTCGTTGGAAAGGTCTAACCGAGAAGAAAATTTTTCGACTGAATCAAGTTTGTGGCGTTGACAGTCATCTAGGCCCCAAATCCCCCCAAAACATCATTTAGGGCCTCAAAACAACCCTGGAAATTTGGAACCTGAAAAACTGTCGAAAAACTGCCAAGGTGGAAAACTGTTTTTCGAGACAGTGGAATAGGTGGGTGGCCATTGATATCCACCTGGATCACTCTGCCAGGGTGTGTCGCTATCTTCCTTTGCTACGAGCTTGCCTTCCTGTTCCACGAGCTTACCTTTGTTTTTCGAAGGAGTCGAGTTGTTGGGGTGGGATTCTGAAGGAGGGGGCTGGCTCTGGGGGGGTGAGGTGAGCAAGGCGAGTTGGGAAGGCTCAGGACGAATACAAACGACAGGCTGAGGAGGGTGCAAGCTATAAGAGTTTTTACTACCCAGTAGCTGCTACGATGCCTAGGGGTGCGTTGAGTGGCTGGGAGAGTGCCCGTTAGTTCTTCCTCCTATTCATCGAGCAACTGTCGAAGAGATTTTGGCACAGAGTGGTCATAACCTTCCTGGTTGGCCATGACGGGTGGAGGATGTGTATAGGATGCACGACCACCACAACCTCCTCTTCCCAGAGTTGGGGTGGTGCGCTTGTGGGGGGGAATTTGTGGGAGATGGAGCTTGTGATGCACGAGAGGGAGGGTGAGTCGAAACCGATTATAGAAACCAAAGTCACCACAGGCTGTGAGGGCATGCTGGAGTTGGTCAGGGGAGATGAAATGACAATTCTCAGAGTGGGAATTTATTAAGTCCTGGACGTTCAGAGCCTTCATTTTTTGCATGCGCGTGAACTGGGTCAATGTACGGTTGCCTTGCGGGAGCCAAGCTAGAGTAGGTGGAGTATTTAAGGCCCCGTGCCTTGGGTTTAGAAGTGTATTAATGCACATTATTGGAGGGAGAGGTGGAGCAAACTTTTATGTTGAAGCATGCACTAGAGAGGTTGGTCGCCAGGTGTAGCTCGGGGACACCCGCATCCAGGGGGAACAAATGACAACCTTACTTAACCTTTATATTACAATTAATTTCTTCTAATTGGAGCTCACTATTTTGGAACTTAGCAATTACTTTCTCATACAACCTATTCTCAACCCAAAATGAACCTTTAGACTTTCCATAGATTATTTTTATATTTAATGGGTGAAAGTCCAACATATAAGTTATATGAGAGGATGATTGTAATCTCGATGATGTTAATTAATTTGTGCTTGTATATGAAGTCTCCAACTATATTCTTATATATAATGGGTGAAAGTCCAACATATAAGCTATATGAGAGGACAGATGGATAGGATATATATTTTTTAATTTTAAAATTATTAATTATAAACCACTTATGTCTTTGCTCAATTCCCCTCTTTTCTCTTGAAATACCACAACACCAAACTTCACAGGGATATAACATTATTGGAGTAACCTTAATCCTTTTAAAATTATAGTTTTAGTTGAATTTGTGATATATGCCATCCCGAAGATATTTGTATGAAGGAACTCCCTCCAAACTATTATTATTGTACACAACAATAGGGTAGGTGATTTGCCTAGATTTGACGATTATAACCTTTGTCTAATCAATGTTTATTCACATCTCAATGCTCACACATAAATATTTGATGATGTGGAGTTCCTTATCCATATCGAAGGCGCTCCTTGTGAAAAGAATAATATCATCGACACAAACAAGGATGATGACTATTCCTACTAAATTTATTCCAATGCAACCTACTTTCTCTCAACAAACCTGTTATATAAGGTAGGGAACAAATGAAAACCTTACTTAACCTCTATATTACAATTAATTTCTTCTAACCAGAGCTCACTATTCTTGAACTTAGCAATTACTTTCTCATACAACCTATTCTCAACCCAAAATGAACCTTTAAATTTTCCATAGATTATTTTTGGGCACCATGTCAAAAGCTTTTATAAAGTCAAAAAAGTAACAAAGTAGATGGGTTTTATTACCTAAACATTCCTCCACAATAATCATAATGGTGCTTAAGTGGTCTAAGGTTCAATGATAACTTTAAAAACCAACTTGGCCTTTATCCATCTTTCTGTGACTTTCTAACAATAAACTAAGTTTCTTCTCGAGAATAATTGACACAATTTCACTATAAGAGGAAAAATCATATTGGTTCTATAATAAGAGGGACTATTTTTGTCACCACTTTAAAAGGCCGTAGTCTAAACATTCTACTTTTTGACTCTTTTTCGAGGATATTATCAGTTCAATTTTATCTGAAATCCAACAAAAAATTGTTGGATATGTAAATTCGAGTGGTTAAGTCTGCATAATCCGAGTGCCCTAGGGGTTTTCCAGAATGTCGAATCCATTTATGCATTCATAAATGCAAATCAAACAACCAAAAATTATAATTTCCCACAGATTTGTATCACAGACTTTCGATGAAAAATGTCAAAATGTAAAATGTTTAGATGATGCCCTTTAAAAATAGCAACATAGATATTTTTAATTCAAAGTTTAGAAAAACCCTATTTGACATTTAATTGAAAAAAAATGTAAATAATGAAAATATAATTTCCATTTTTAAATATTTCCACTTGATAATCTTTAAATGTGTTAAAATTTTCATTTTACTAAACATTTAACTAAAAACTCAATTTCCTTTTAAATTAAAAACCTTTTATGTTAAACACAAATTATGTAATCCACAACATTATGAAATTTATCATTATTTTTATAATATGAATTTCAATCACTTATAACCATCATTTACTTTTATAATATGAATTTCAATTACTTATAACTACCATTTATAAATTAATGAGATATGAAATTATAACTACCATTTAAATATTAATGAGATATGAAATCATTTGTAAAACACAAGCATATATGAATACTTTTATAATATGAATTCCAATTACTTATAACTACTATTTATATATTAATGAGATATGAAATCATTTGTAGAATAAACGCGTATATGAATACTTGAAAAGTGTGTGTTCTTTTTTTTTTATTATTCAATAAACACACTATTTTGAATTTCAATCACTTATAACCATCATTTATATATTAATGAGATATGAAATCATTTATATTTTAAACATATATAAATACTGAGAATTGGTGTGCTGTATTTTTTAGTATTTTTTTTATTCTATACATACACTATGTTTAAGTAGAAAAACTGACCCTATATTTCATTAAAAATTGTTCCTTTCACCTAATTAAAGGAATATAAGTGTGTTTATTGTGATACAAATTAATATAAAAAAGGAGAATCCAAGATAATCACATAAGAAACATCTAATATAAATAACTAATATTTAAAAGTTGGTTATATCAAATCATTTATAATAAATTAATTCTTCACTCAAGTATGGTATGGTGGTAATGGATTGGTCAAAGTTCTTTTTAGTTATAATAGTTAGTTGTGGTTGAACTTATCATATTTACATTTTTTTTAAGTTATAACTCGTCATATTTTTAGTTATAATAATTAGTTGTGGTTTTCATATTTACATATTTTTAATACAAAGTATATATTTACACATTTTTAATACAAAGTATATATTTACACATTTTTAATATAAAGTATTTAGTAGAAATTTTATATTTTCAAAACTCAATATTTTTAGCACAAAATATTTAGTGGAAATTTTATATTCCCAAAACTCATCTAACTCTGTATTCAAAAGTTTTTAAAATAATACAAAGTATATATTTACATATTTTTAGTACAAAGTATTTAGTGGAAATTTTATATTCCCAAAACTCATCTAACTCTGCCTTTTTTAAAATGTCCATTGACATTTATATGAGTATGAATTGCCTTCTCTTTGATGTTTGTAAAGGTTGAATGTATGGCCTTTTATTATTTCTCTCATCTTCGGTGAAGGTGATTTGGAAAGTGCATTGGGTCACTACTTGGCAATTATAAGTGAACTTGTAGGTGAATGAATTGTGATGATCAATATTCATACGTAACTAATGCATACCTCCCGACCATAATGAGAATGTGAGTGTTTAATAAGTAATGTTTCAATCTTAAAATTTGGCAAATCAAATAAATTATTTACTTAAAATTTGGCAAATCAAATAAATTATTTAAATTCAACATACATATGTGCACATTATTACAAGCATTGTAAAACATCAAGTTCCTAAAATTGATTAAAGTAGCTCTGGTGCCCTCTAGGAGTGTTACAAGTTTAATTACACTGAAATCTTTAGATGTTTAATAAGTTTCATGAAGATATCAGCATTTTTTTTTTCGATAGTTGAATCTTGCAATCTTTGGTGTATATTATTTGGGGTGTGGAATTAATGAAGATAAATATGTAGAATATTTTGTTTATTGGGTTTCAAATGCAATTAAGAAATTTTCACCTCTTTTCTAGAGGTTTCTTAGATCTTAACCTTGTGAATTTTCAACTTTAGGGTTGTTATGAAATGTAAGTGAAACAACAACAACAAAGAACTATATTTCATTTCTTAACAACCTCAATCCACTAGGGAATTCAAGAGAAACGATACCAATGTGTTCCAATAAGTTTTATCACTCTACGGAAATCTTACCATGCATATAAAAAATCCAAAAACACTTATGACAACTATAAATATAGCAACAAAACTGCCCTTATATTCTTCAATATAAATGTTAAATCACTTAACACATTTACCCTTGACTTATGTCAAATAAATAAGACATAAATAGATGGAAAATACAAACCATGAAGAATATATAAGATTGGAACAATTTATATGAGTATTGGATAGCTAGAAACTTCATGAATATGCAAAAAAGATGAATTTCATGTACATATCATAGCCTTATCATAAGGATAGTACAATCCTCTAGCTCTCCAAAACCCAAACTAAAGAAAACCAAGAAAACCCTGGCGCACACTAAGGAGATCCAACAAGAATGCCTCATACAAGCATGTTCTCCAAGGCAAGATGTCTCTTCTTCTTCTTCTTCTTTTCACCAAGTACAACCTAAGGTTTCATCTCAAACCATAATCTCTAAATCTCCAAATATCCAAGGGATGAAATCTTAACCCTAGTCTTCAAGATGTTCCAAGAAGCTCAAGAAACCATAGTGTTATGTTGGTTTTGTCACTTGGGTGAGCAAAACAACAACACTTGCATGTCTAGATGAGCCTGCTAGATAAGACAAAAGTTTGTGAGTGGGTTAAACAAGCCAAACACATGTATAATCAAAGAAATAAATTAAAACAACTAAGAAATAAAAGTTAGAAACTTAGAACCATAAAAATCAAACAATGACCAACATAATGCTATGATCCAGATTTTATGAGCAGAACGAAGTGAATGCAGATTATTATCAATCTTTAATACAGAAACATATAACAGGTATGTGATAAAACAATAGAGATACAGTAAATCTGGTTTCTATTAACTCAGGAAATAAGCTGAAACTGTAAAATGCAGCGGAAAACAAGCTTGTTGGAATGATGGCGGCTTATCTCTGATAAGAGATGTGACAATTGTGCTCATTCGCAATAATATGAGTACAATGAGGCTATGGATGCCTTTTTACAATAAATATGAATTCCAAAACCCTAGACATCCAAAAACCTAACTCTAGGAGATGAAGCGCCAAAAGTCATGTCGGCCCCGTTGGGGTAAGTTAATACATTAACTTTTCGGGGTCGTAACTTTTGCATATGATCTTCGTTTAGGGTGCACAATAGCTCGTTGGAAAGGTATTGATAAGGATATTCATTTAGGGGGGATCAATTAGAGCCTTAAACTATCATTGAGAGGCCTGATCATGAAAAAACATCGTTTAGGCCCTCAAATTGGCCCCCGAAGTTAAAAACTGCTAAAAATAGTAAATTGTCAAAATTGTCGGAAAATTGTTTTGAGCTAGTTGGAGAAGGTGGGTGGCCACCGATATCCACTTGGATCAATCCTCCCTCCTTAGGAATCAATGGTCTCCATTGTGTTGAGTTCCCCCATCAAATGAGGAAATTTTTGCTGAATTTGGCCCCTGGTGTTAAGGTCCTAACCCGCACATAGGTAGATCAATGTATTTGGATGTAATAAAGGTAAATATTAATAAGGCCTTTCAATAAAATAGAATAAGGCGGATGTAAGAAGACCTAATAGAAGCTTTCGCTTCTAGAAGGATCTTCCTCTAGATGCTTCTCTTAATAGACATATTTAGTATAAATAAGGGTCGAGGGTATGAAAACCCTAGCTTGGAGATTATTGTAACAGAGCGTTGCTCGACTGGAGGTTTCCCCCTCGAAGAGGCCCGTGAACATTGTTCTCTAAATCAAAGTTTTATTTTAGTTGTTGCTCTTATATTATTTCTGTGTTATTGTGGAGATTATGTTGGTTATATTACTGTTATTCTGCCATTTCTAGCATTTCATTTCTGTTCTACGTATTTATTATATCTGGTATCTTCCAAGTGGTATCAGAGCACTTTCCTTGGCAGAAATTGTGGGAATTTTTTTCAGGGTAGAGACATATTATGGCGTCTTTAAGCCACAAAGATCTGTCGTTACGCACATAAACCCACGGTTG
This sequence comes from Picea engelmannii, assembly GCA_009831015.1. Lineage (NCBI taxonomy): Eukaryota > Viridiplantae > Streptophyta > Pinopsida > Pinales > Pinaceae > Picea > Picea engelmannii. The sequence continues at coordinate 271,370 of ML782078.1, read as the reverse complement.
AGGGATTCATACACACAGGAATTACAAGTGGTTCTTAAGCACACATATGTTGGCCACCCTTGTAACCCCTGTTGGTACCCCTTCAAGTGGTAGTGCATCAGAAAACACCTGTGTACGGATCGACCTAGCTTTCCTGAAGCCCTCTTTAGATAAACCTATCGGCCGCCGGACTTCTATAGTGTCACCAAGAACAACACTCGGGAAGATACTCTCTAGTACCTGGGTAGTCGGGTAGTACAGCTAAGGGTACGGTCTATCCTCCTTAGTTAGTGCCCTGAGATATTGGGCTGAGTACTACTGTTGGACCCCCCACGTACATCAGAGAGCTATAGCACAGGGCAAACCCTTATTTTAGAACCCTTGAATACCTAACCCTTGGGGGACATAAACATAAACACATTAAAACCGACCAGATCTATTGTCGTGCAACTGTGTTCGAGTTGCCAAGTAAATACACATTTCTTTCTGGTTAAGAATTTGGATATTTCATCACTGCAGTATTCTTCAGACCGAAGTATAACTCCGCAGGTGTAAAAAAAAAAAAAAAAGTCTGGAAACTTTTTCACCATTATTTGAGACCTATTCCATTGGATTCATCTCTTCGCCCTTATCACAATCATCCATATCATTTTTCAGCAAAAATGTTTGACCCTGCCCACCCCTTTTCAGTTCACCCATCCTCGTGGCCCATACACGTAGCCAAGAACTGGAGTCTCGCTTCAACACCTTGCAATCTAGTTTCCTCGAGACCCAAAAAGAAGTGAAACAACTCAGTGCTACTATTGCCTCCCGAGATACATCCATCAATACCACCATAAATGCATCCGTGCAATCCTCAATGGAGGAAATCAAACAAGAACTAACCACCCATCTTGAATCTGTCTTTGCATCACTCTGCACCAAACTAAAGATCCCTATCGATGACCCTTTTCCTAACACACATCCAAAGACTGAAGGTGAACCTTCATCCCATTCCCATACCTTTCAGCCCCATCACTTTCAACGTGACATATGCCTTCCGCAGGTGGATGTAACCAAATTTGATGGCTCCAACCCCATTGGTTGAGTCTCCCAAATGGAACATTATTTCTCTTTATATGGAATTACAGATGACTTGGCCAAACTCAGGTATGGTGTTCTCCATCTAGATCAAGAATGTTGGCGATGGTGGCAATGGAGAAAAACTTCCCGTCAAGGGTATATTGCTTGGACCCAATTTGTGACTGAGCTTTATGAACGCTTTGACACTGACACCAACCATTTGGGCCATTTGAAAAAATTGAAACAATCAGGAACAGTCGAAGACTTCATAACTACATTTGAGTGCCTGGCTTTTCAAATAGAGGGCATGATTGATGTTTTCTTTCGAGAGTGTTTTATTAGTGGCCTTAAGGAGGAGATTCGGGCCCATGTCCTCATGGCTCGACCCTCGAGTTGGGTGGAGGCTACTAAAAAATCTAAAGAAGCACAACAAGTTGTATCCTCTCAAACCTGTAAACCTTCCTTTATCCCTCGCCCTAAACCCATAAATCCCACTATTCCCTTCACCCCATTAAAGATCCAAAAATTGACTAGGGTTGAAATGGATGAACGCCAACTCAAAAGCCTTTGTTATAATTGTGATGACAAATATTTCCTGAGCCACAAATGTAAGGAACAAAATCTTTTTATGGCCATCTCTGAGGATCTTTCGGAAGAGGATGTTGAAACTCCCATTGTGCCTGAGTCACCTGAAATCACTGACATAACCCCTCCCTCCGACCCTCCCGAAGCAGAACTGATCATTTCCTTCAATTCTCTCACTAGATTCTCCACCCCCAAACCCTCAAGTTAATTGGTTACATCAAGCATCGGAAGGTCATCATTCTGGTTGATAGTGGAAGTACCCATAATTTTATTCATTGCCACATTGCCCAAGAAACCCATTGCTACATCCATGTTGTCAATAATTTCCAAATTATGATTGCCAATGGCGGTTCCATGAAATGTGGAGGGCGCTGTGAAAATGTGCGTCACCAAATCGGTGACTACCACCTCAAATCCCATATGTTTTCTATCGACATGGGTGGTTGTGACATTGTGTTGGGTGCAGACTGGCTAAGGACCTTGGGTCCCATTCTCATGGATTTTAAGGACTTAACCATGCAATTCGACCAGGAAGGCCACCAATATAAATTCCAAGGCATCATTGTTAGTTCACCTGAGGTCATTAGTTCCCATCGTATGGAAAAGATGCTCAAAAAAGGTCACTCTGGTGTCATTGCCCAACTCCATGCCATACAAGCAACAAAGACACCCCCGGTGCTGCAAGACCTCCAAGCTCTCCTTTCTAAACATCAAATGGTATTTTCCACTCCCCAAGGACTCCCTCCTTCCTGTAGTGTTCATGATCATTCCATTCCCTTGGTACCAGGAAGCCTTCCTCCCAATATCTGTCTGTATCGCCACCCCTTTTCACAAAAAAATGACATTGAGAAAATGGTCCAGGAACTCCTTACTGCAGGCGTTATCCGTCCTAGTACGAGCCCTTACTCTTCTCTGGTAGTCATGGTCCTGAAGAAAGAAGGTTCTTGGAGAATGTGTCCTGACTTTCATGCCCTCAACAAACTGACCATTAAGGATAAATTTCCCATTCCTGTCATTGATGACCTCCTGGATGAATTGAGTGGAGCCCAATTCTTTACTAAACTTGATCTTTTCTTGGGCTATCACCAGATACGTATGAAATGGGCAGACATCCCCAAGACGGCCTTTCGAACTCATGAGGGCCACTATGAGTTTTTGGTCATGCCCTTTGGCCTGTGTAATGCCCCCTCCACCTTCCAAAGCCTCATGAATCATGTCTTCTGCCCCTTTCTCCATAATTTTGTCTTAGTTTTCTTTGATGATATCCTCATCTATAGCAAAACCTGGACAAACCATCTTACTCATGTGGATCAAGTTCTCCATCTACTCTCTCAGCACCAACTTTTCCTGAAATAGTCTAAATGTGCTTTTGGTGCCTCAAAAGTAGAATACTTGGGTCATCTGGTAGGCAAGGATGGTGTCAGGGTGGACCCGAAAAAGATTGAAGCTATGCAAGACTAGCCGCACCCAAAGACTCTCAAAAGCTTGTGTGGATTTTTGGGCCTCATAGGGTATTATCGCAAGTTTGTTAAGAATTACAGAAAGATTGCAGCACCTCTCACTGCTCTCCTCAAAAAGAACTCTTTCACTTAGACTCCAACAACGGCTCAAGCTTTTCAAACCTTGAAGACGACCATGTGCACCACTTCGGTTCTGGCCCTTCCTGATTTCACAAAGACCTTTGTGTTGGAATGTGATGCCTCAGGGAAAGGAATTGATGTTGTCCTTATGCAACAGGGTCGACCTTTGGCCTTCACTAGCAAGCAACTGTCTGAAAGGAATCTGGGCAAACCCATTTATGAAAAGGAAATGTTGGCTATTCTACATGTCGTTGAGTTGTGGCGTCCTTATCTCTTGGGGAAATGCTTCCAAATTAAGACCGACCATCAAAGCCTCAAGTA
>ML782078.1:254943-267521 GCA_009831015.1 Picea engelmannii | reverse complement strand
CTTTCCAAGTATGCTCATTTCTGCGCTCTTCACCACCCATTTACTGCATCCACGGTGGCTCAAATTTTCATGGACCAGGTCTTCAAGCTTCATGGCATGCCACACTCTATTGTTTCTGATCGTGACCCAACTTTCACAAGCAAGTTTTGGCAAGAATTGTTTAAGCTACAAGGCACCCAATTGCATCTCATCTCAGCTTATCATCCCCAGACAGATGGTCAAACGGAAGTTGTCAACAAGTATTTGGAAACATATCTGAGGTGCTTTGACTCTGAAAAACAACACCAGTGGGCTCAATGGTTACCCCTCGCCGAATGATGGTACAACACTTCATACCATGCAACCACTCACATGACTCCTTTTGAAGCGGTATATGGACTGAAGCCACCTTCAATTCTATCCTACTTACCGGGTACCTCGAAGGTCTAGGAAGTTGACCAAACACTTACAGTCCAAGAGGATATTCTTTGTACCCTTAAAGAGAACTTGGTTATGGCACAGAATCGCATGAAGCAGCAAGCAGATCAAGGTCGCTCTGAATGTCAATTTTTCGAAGGGGATCAGGTGTTTTTGTGACTGTAACCATATAAGAAAACTTCCCTCGAGGATGAGCATTGTCAGAAGCTAGCACCCAAATTTTATGGTCCTTAAATAGTTCTCAAGCATGTGGGACAAGTTGCATATCAGTTAGCTCATCCCAGTCAGTCGAAGCTACATTCTATTTTTCATGTTTCATGCTTAAAGAAGGTGATTGGAACCAAGTGCCAAATTCAAACCAACCTTCCAGAGTTAGCTGAAGAAGGATCCATTTGGCTAGAGCCAGAAGCCGTTTTGGACCAGCGTGAGTGTCGCCTGTGTCAGAGAACCATCAAGGAAGTGCTAGTCCAGTGGAAAGATACGACTCCAACAGATGCCACTTGGGAACCAACTACCATTCTGCAACAGTTTCCACATCTCAAGCCTTGAGGACAAGGCTATTTTTAAGGGGGCGAACATGTTAAGGTCCTAACTCGCACATAGGTAGATCAATGTATTCGGATGTAATAAAGGTTAATATTAATAAGGCCTTTCAATGAAATAGAATAAGGCGGATGTAAGAAGACCTAATAGAAGCTTCCGCTTCTAGAAGGATCTTCCTCTAGATGCTTCTCTTAATAGACATATTTAGTATAAATAAGGGTCGAGGGTATGAAAACCGTAGCTTGGAGATTATTGTAACAGAGCGCTACTCGACTGGAGGTTTCCCCCTCGAACAGGCCTGTGAACATTTTTTTCTGAATCAAAGTGTTATTTCAGTTGTTGCTCTTATATTATTTATGTGTTATTGTGGAGATTATGTTGGTTATATTACTGTTATTCTGCCATTTCTAGCATTTCATTTCTATTCTGTGTATTTGTTATATCTGGTATCTTCCACCTGGTGATCCACTTGCCTTGGTGCAGAAGTTGCCCTACTTTGCCAACTCAATAAAGTTGGATCCTCTGCTGGAGAGTACCCTTGACCCGTGTGTCCACAATTTATCCATGTATGCTTGTTTCATGCAGTCAGGGTTGAGCTATGTTGGTGTCAATTTTTATGCTATCTCTAAGGTGTCCAATAATAGTGGGAAATATGGCCGAAGGAGAGCCACGTTGAACACTGGGGGCAGAACAAGGAATGGAGGAATGTTGAGCTCAAACGCATTATCTCCCACAGCCTTGATGATGGTGTAAGGCCCATAACAAAGTGGAGTAAGATTTTGATGGCCCCTTGTAAGGCATTCTTTTTGCAAATGCAACCAAACTTTGTCTCCCACCTGAAACTTATGTGGCACTAGGTGTTCATCATGGCACTGCTTGTACTTGGCATTGGACTTCTGTAAAATATCTTGAACCTGTTGGTGGATGTGTTGGATCCACTCAATGAACCGGGTGGCTTTATCAACTTCAACTGGAGAAGGTGACGAGTCGGACGGGGTGGCCGCAAGGGGTAGTGAAACGTCCATGGGACCTAATGGTTGGATCCACAATCCCAACTGAAAGGGGTTGTGGCCGGTTGAGCTATGCAGGGCTCGGTTGTAGCTGTGATGAGTGTATGGGAGATTCTCGTCCCATGTGAGGGGGTGCTTGGAATTGTACATGTGCAGGATATGCATGATCATCTAATTGACAACCTCAGTTTGGCCATCTGTCTGGGGATGGAAGGCCGTGGATTTGGTGAGCTTGGTGTCCAGTAATGACCAGAGGCTTGACCAGAATGTGTCGAGGAACTGACTGTTCCGATAAGAGACAATGGTTTGTGGGATTCAAAAATGTACCCACACTTTCTCAAAGAAGATCTTGGCAGTGACCTCCACGATGATGCTCTTCATGTAGGGGGGCAGAAGCACCATTTTAGAAAAGTGATCAACAACCAGGAAAACACAGTCATTCCAAGGCTTGGTGGTCAGAAGGCACGACATGTAATCCATTGAGATGGATTCCCATGGCCTGTTAGGAGTAGGAAAAAGGTTGTACATGCCTTGTTTATTACTGGTGGGCTTAGAAATAACACAGGTAGTGCAGGACCTGATATATTTGCTGACATCCTACTGAAGTTTTGGCCAGTTGAAATGTTGTTGCAACACTGTCACTATCGTTTCGACACCAAAGTGTCCTACTAATCGACTGTAGTGGGCTTCCCAAATCATCTTTGTGTGCTCGCTTGATGGAACGTAGAGATGGACCATATGGCACAAAAATCCATCCTAAAGATGGAAATTAATGACGACTGAGTGCGTGCCCAACAATTTGTAAGTGTTGGCGAAATCAGGGTTTGTTTCATAGAGTTGGGGCCACCCAGAGGTTTCGTGGCCGCAAGAGTCTAGCATTGTGGTGAGTGTTGGGACTGGAGGTCGGATGAGGAAATCAGTGACTTGGTTGGTACTTCATGTTTTGTACTTGATGTTGATGTGGAAATGTTGTAAGTATGTGGACCACTTATGATGGCGGTCATTCTGCAATTTTTCTTGGGTCTACATGAACTGCAAGGGCTTATGATCAATGTGGATGACTGTCTCTTTCCCAAGAATGTAATGCCTCCACTTTCCGTAGGCTTGCACAATGGAGTACATTTCTTTGTCATAAGTAGGGTAATTACGAGCGACATCTGATAGTTTCTCGCCGTGATAGGCCATGGGATGGCCATGTTGAGTGAAAACTGCATCCACAACATAGTCTGAAGCATCTATCTCGATCTCAAAGGGTTGTTGTAGGTCAGGTAATGAGAGTACTGGTGCTGAGCACAAACGCTCTTTCAAATCATTGAACGCTTGTTGTTGAGACAAACCCCAAACAAAATTTTCCTTACCACCTCCTCTGGTTACTTGGTTGAGGGCCCATGCAATACGGGAGAACCCCAACACGAACTTGCGATAAAAATTGGTTAGGACCAGGAAGCTTCAAAGCTTAGTGAGTGTGGTTGGTGCTAGCCAATCATGGATGACTTGGATTTTGACTGGATCCACATGTACCCCATTCTGATCCATGATGTAATCGATATATTGCACCCGGTCCATGTCAAAGGAGCATTTTTCCAAATTGGAATATAACTTGTGTTGTCGCAGGGTGTGCATAACCCATTGAATGTGATGCAAGTGTTCCTCCCATGTCTTGTTGTAGATGAGGATGTCATCCAAATACACCACTACAAAATTATTGGTGAAAGGTCGCAGGATATCTTCCATCATCCTCATGAAAGTCGTTGGAGCATTTGTCAAGCCAAAGGGAAAGACCAACCATTCAAAGAGGCCTTCTTTCGACTTGAAGGCAATCTTCCATACATCTGTTTGCTTGATTGGGACTTGGTGGTAGCCAGACTTCATATCAATCTTGCTGAAGTATTTCCCCCGCTTAAGTTGATCAAGGAGATCGTCAATTCGGGGAATTGGGTACTGGTTCCTCACTGTAATTTTATTTAGGGCACGATAATCAATGCAGAGTCTCCAGGTCCCGTATTTCTTCTGTACCAACACGACCGGACTCCCACAATGCGATGAGATGGGACAGATGTGGCCCCTGTGGAGGAGTTCTTGGATCTGTTGCTTGATCCCCTCATTCTATAACAGGGAGAGGCGGTATACTGACCCATTTGGTAGCGGTGCGTCGGGGGTCAGAATGATGGGATGCTTGATCTGACAGTGAAAAGGTGCCCCAATCAATGAGGAGAGGATATCTTGGTATTCCTCCATGACCTTATCCACTTGCTTCTATTTTGTGGAGAAGTCGACTGCGAAGGTCCTCAATGTGGCTGCAATCTTCCGCTCATTCTAAGAGCGAATCACGAAGAAGACAAACTTCCCGGTTTGTGAGATGACCTTCTTGCATTGCATGGCAGAGATTAAGGAAATAACACTAGGTGGGATGGTCTTGGGTATCCTATACAATTTCCTGTTCAAATTAATAATAACACTACAAGGCCTAGATTCATATACATCATGGCGTTTCCATAAATAAGGTTGTCCCAAAATAACATCACAAAATTCAAGAGGAGCGACGTCACATATTACCTCGTCTTTGAAGGGCTTGATGTTGTATGACAGGAAACATTGTTGGCTAACGCGAAGGTCGCTTCTTTGGTGGAGCCATCCAATGGTGTAGGGATGCGAGTGTGGTGTTGTTAATAGGGCTAGCCACTTGATGACCTCTACTGAGATGTGATTCTCCTGACTACTGCTATCAACGATGAAGTGTGGCGGGGTGCCCTTCACCCACATCTGTGAATGAAAAATACGCTCACCTTCCTTTGGCTCGTCCTGTTCACTAGGATGGACCTTGGTAGTGGCAATGATGGCACTGGGTTCTGCATCGATGATCCATTTTCCCCTTTCTGGTTCAGAGTCAGATTCTGACCCCACATCTGAATCATAGGCTTTCACCTCAATCACCAATGACTGCTTTGAGCGAAAATCAACAGTGTTGTGCCAGGGGATCTTATGGAAGTCACACCACTTCCTGGTATCTTTCTTCATATTTTTGGTGTCCCTCTTTGTTTGCGGCTTAGGCTGGTGGTCTTGAAGATGTCCATATTTTCTTTGTCCTTTGTTTTGTGGGTTGGGGATGCATTTTCCTTTCTTTTGTTGTGAGGGGTTTCCTGGCCCAAATTTCTGCATCTTTTGTGTGAGCTTCTTCTCAATTTTGACGGCATATCGGTTGGTCTCACCCAAGGATGAGATATCCAGAAACTCCATTTCGGCCTTGATGTATCTATGTATACCACCACAATACTTGAGCACCAGATGTTGGTCAGAATATTTGATACCCAGTTTGGTGCGCAAGGTATGGAAGATATTTGTAAACTCTGGCACATCTTGGTCTCTTTCCTGCAGCAGTGTGGTCCATTTTGTATACAGGTCGTCATAACTTCTGACATGGTAGTGTTGTTCTTTAATATCATCCCTAAATGACTCCCAAGTGACCGCGACTATAAATAATGAGGGTTCCTCTATTTCCTTCTACTCACAAAAAGTATCCCACCAATATTTGACGTGGGGAACGACTTTGAGGAGCGCAAAAGTAATATTTTCTCTATTCGAGAAGTTAAGAACAGAAAAATACCCTTCTAGCAAATTCAACCATTTATCTACGATGTTTGCGTCTATATTTCCTTGAAATATAAGAATATCAAAGTTGATTTGTACCTTGAAAGGGATGGCGCTACCGCTTGAGGAAGATGTGTCGTCTGTTGGTAGTTGCCGAAGGATTTGCGTAAAATTATCCATCATTTCGTTCCTCTGTTGCGTGAGGGCTTCCTCGAGTAAAATTTTGAAAGGATCTCCTGTCCCGTCATATTTATTTTAACCCACCATGAGAGTTCACTTCGGTGTGGGAGATCTTTTTTCCTCAAGAGAAACAAGCTCAAGCCCCAATTCTTTGTACCGTGACCTCGTTGGGGACATGCATTAAAAACAACAAGGAACAAATCGCTCTGATACCACTGATCCGGATTTTATGAGCAGAACAAAGTGGATGTAGATTATTATTAATATTTAATACAAAAACATATAATAGGTATGCGATAAACAGAGATATAGTAAAACTGGTTTCTATTAACTCAAGAAATAAGCTGAAACTATAAAATGCAGCAAAAAACAAGCTTGTTGGAATGGTGGCGGCTTATCTCTGAGAAGAGATGTGACGACTGCGCTCATTCGCAAGAAGATGAGTAAAATCAGGATCTGAAGGCCTTTTTACAATAAATATGAATTCCAAAACCCTAGACATCCAAAAACCTAACCCTGGGATATGAAGTGCCAAAAGTCATGTGGGCCCCGTTGGGGTAAGTTAGTACATTAACTTCCTGGGGTCGTAACTTTTGCATACGATATCCGTTTAAGGTGCACGATAGCTCGTTGGAAAGGTATTGATGAGGAGATTAATTTAGGGGGGTCAATGATAGACTTTGGATATCATTAAGAGGCCTAATCATGAAAAAAATGTCGTTTAGGCCCTCAAACCGGCCCCCAAAGTTAAAAACTACTAAAAATAGTAAATTGCCAGAAAATTGTTTTGATACAGTTGGAGAATGTGGGTGGCCACCGATATACACCTAGATCAAGCTACTAATGGATCAATAGATTAGTAGGAAAAACACCGTAGAGAAAAATAGGGACTTATGAGTCCCCTCTTCCTCCTTGGGAGGGCTCTTAAGTTCCCTAATGGAGATCTCTTCATACAATGGGAGAAAATGGAAAATGGTGAAGAAAAAAAATACCTATTCCCTCAAGAGGTGAGTGGAATGGCCTATTGCAATGGTGCTTTAAGGATCCAAAGAGAAAAGAGGATTCTCAAGGGAGAATTATTGCAACATAACAATACAATGAAGATATTGGTTTCTTAGTGCACCCATGGCTCTTATTTATAGTATTCCTTCAAGGAAAAATGTAATTGGTTCATAGTGTGAACAAGGGGCCTTTTAGGTCACCCTCTAGTTATTTACTAGCCTCCCATTCAGATTTCTCTCAGATATGAGGGTCAAATTGTGTTGGGAGCTGGTCCATAAGTGGTTGAGGAGTCGATAAGATCCATAAATGCATCGTTCATAGAAGTGCACAACTTTTCTCGTACATAGTCGCGCACTTGGCGCATTGTGTGCACTGAGGGCTTTGTTGGCCCATGCACACTGTGCATTGTGCGCACGCTTCCTTTGGTGAATCTACGGATGCCAATTTTTGATCCAATTGTATAGTTTTTTTCATTTTGAATGCATTTTGGTGTTGTAGGTGGACTAATTGTTGTTGGCATTGTTGTGTTTCTTTAACCATTTGCATGCAATGTTGCGAATGATATTTCAGTGATAACAGATTCCCCCTGATATGTGAGGTTAGGAAAATACGTATAGCCAAAATACGTAAATGTTTCTTTTGTTGAGACTGCCATTGTAATGAAGAGTGAAGAGAGGAACTACAGGAGCGATCCGCTGGAGAGAGAGGGAAAACTGTGGGACCCAAACCTTTCTCTAGGGACGAAAAAAGAAAATCTGCATACAAACGAGGCGGGCATGCCCCATGCTCATGTCATGTAACCAAAATATAAGACTGTAACTGAAGATGTGTGTTGATGTAGATAACTGCAGTGCCCTCAGGGGCGGTTGATAACAACAAGTGACAATTTTGAATGGTGAACGGAATCTGAAGTGAGTCAAGGATGACTGTAAGAATTGTCGATGACTCGTAGGCATTGATTGCCTAACGAATTCAGAGGTCTTCAACTAGTATGAAACAACTATAATAGTCTCATAATAAGACCCACTGTAACATGAGATTTTTTTTGAATTCGAAAGTTATGGGGGTCAATGGAATCAAAGAGAAATGATGATTCTCTCTATGTCGTTCGAGACTCCTCACTGTAAAGGTAATGAGAGTCAAGATACTGAATCCCTTCTAGAAACTGTGATGATGTCGACATAAAGGGAGACACGACTCCAAGAAGCAGAGGGATTCATGAAATCCACTAAGATGATATCAGGTACTGATGGGTAACATGAACGAAGTCAAGATTCTGGGAGACTCAAGATTGCTCTTGGTTGGGGAATTTTGAAGGATGATTGGAAACAACCGTAAAATTGAATCTAGTGTCAGAGGGATGACTAGATATGGGGTTAAACTGTTCCAGAGGCTAACAAAGTGGACAAACTCAGAGATCATGGGTGTATGGATTTGGGATACTCGGGGTTCATGAATGATGTCGGTGTGAATAAGGGAGTGGATGCCCCAACCAAGGGTGACATGGGTTGCTTTTCTAGGAAAAAGAAGGCCATCAAGGGTGACGACGAAAAAGCTAAGTAAATGCTGAAAACAAAGGATTTTTACAATTACCAAATAAAATAAAGAATAATTGGGGTTGAGTATATAGATACAAAAATGGGTGCCCCAATGAAAGATGGCTTGGCCTGTTAAGGAGAAATTTTATGAAAGAAAACTGGTGGAGGGTGGGGGCCCCATGGGTGGGTTTCTATATTATGTGAATGGATGGAGGACAATCTGTAGATGGGCAAAGTGATGGTGGATGAGATGGAGGGACAATGATACTGCAGAGGTGCAGTCAATAGAACCGAGATGATATGACCTAGGAGTCCATTGGGAAAGCTAGCAATATGATGAGAAGAAGTATGGGGTTCATTCTCAGAAGTGCATAAGACTATCAGGACTCCCATCCCTAGGGGGTGAAATCAACATGAGTGTCAAGTTTCCAAGGGGAACTATGAATGGGAAACTTATGTGGGGGAGAGTGCTATTGGGTGACAGTACCTAAATGCAACAAAGGTAAAGGTACTGTAGAGATGGATGTAAGGACCCTAAAGGTAAATGTCAGAGGGTATGACTAGGAGATGCAATTGGTTTTCAGAGGGAATAATTACATGCCAATGTCGAACATATACCTGAAGGAGTTGTAATATTGCAGAACAAGTACCTGCACACATGAAAACCAAACACCTGATGTGAACAATATCTGATGATAAAGAACATATAACAGTGATTTGATAAAATTGAACATGTGCACGCGTACCTGAACGTGTTGTGAGAAAAATGCTCCTCCGGGGCCAAGTGCAGATGATGGCCCAGGGAATGTGAATGTGTAGATGGTGGGACCAAGATCCCATAGATGAGAACGGATAGAAAAAAAGAGGCTTTGGGATCTTGTAACGGGGACGTGGGTTGGAGACCCATGAAGTGTATGCAACGGGGTAAATGAAACTAACAATGTGTAACTTGTCAATTTTGGCTTTGATAGTCATAGCTTTGGATGGGTGAAGGGGGCGTTACTTTTGAAGTACTAGGGAGACATCGGGCCATGTGTTGATTTGATGTTCGATGATAGAAATATCGAGGCCGGACATCTCCGTATATGACCAGGAAAAAATATCTCGGTATTCCTAAAAGAGAGCTTTGTAAGTAGTGAGTTCTTCAGGGGAGCATGCGACGCCAATGGTGATTTCTTCTACGATTCCTGGTTTAATGGAAATGTCAATTTTGATGGTGGGGGAGATGTTGGCCATGTTTCCTTCTTCAAAATCATCTTGGGCAGGGATAGGGTTGTTGAACCAATCTATATGCCCTGAAGGAATAAAATCCTTGGTTTCGATTGCACACATGGAGGCTTGAACATGAAGGTGAAGTACCTCTTGTGAAAGGAAAAGTGCTCGATGATGGAGCACATTCCATGGGAAATCGGGGGAAGTGATTTCCTCTAGTATATCTTCATCACAGTGAAAAATGAGAGAGTATAGGGGATCCTGGGAGGTTACAGGGGGAATTGTCAATGGGTAAGTGTTGTTGTCTTCAAGTGGTGAGGATGTAGATGAGATATCGTGTATAGGGTGTGAGGGACCATTGGACATAAAGTGAATGCCCCGATACTGTAGAGGGTACCTTGCTCACACGGGAACTGATGATGAAATATAGAAAATATCATTAATGTGAGTCACAATAGGGGGTGGATGAGAGGGTTCTGGATGAGATCTTTGGCATACTGCGGCTAATGTCTGGAGAAACTGAGGTAGAGATGGGAAATGGTGAGTGTAACGGCCATATTCTGAACATATCGCACAAGTGAATTTGGTTCGCAACCCTTTATTTCTTGTGGTGGAGGACATCGTAGTAGCAGTGGATGTACTTGGTGGAGTCGCAAGAAATGTGGTTTCTCTAAGGAGCTGGATCAGATTGAGTAACTCAGGAAGAGTAGGACATCTATTAGTGGGGTGTCCTTCTCTTTCGCATAGTGCGTAAGGAGGTTGAACTCAGGGAGGAAGTGGAGCCATGGGATCTTTTTTCTTTCATCTACCCCCAACAATGGCAGTGGTGCCAACAATTGGGGGTTATGGTGGTGTGGTAGGAGCCTGTACTAGGATCTGCATCGGTATTCCCTCTATCCAAGGAGGGAGATATGGTTGAGGAACCATCACGAGTGGATGAAGATACCATACTGGGATGGAAAGAACCATGTTAGGAAGGGTAAGTGTTGGGTATGTGTTATATTCTTTGCATGTGTGTGTGTGGGCGCGTTAGATACGACAACTCCGTCTGGGCGATTTTTTTGCTATTTTTAGCGGATTTGTAAATTAATTCTGGATTACAGGATTAGGGTTTTGGTATCTACGGAATACCTAAATGTTGGAAAATATTTAACAGACAATGCATGCTTGTATACTTGTCATTGATGGCAAGTACAACAATGAATATGGCATGAGTAAAGAAAGTATGTAATAGATGGGCATTATGAGAAGACGCTGCAGAGAATATTCGAATAAGCTCAGAAGAGATAGTGCAGAGGATTGTTGGCATATCATCGATGGAAATATCAGAGTAAGCAGAACAAAGTAAGATCGGGAGGAGAAGCAACATTTCTGATCGTTGGATCCCATTCACAATTCCTGATGACCATCAGATCAAGTGTTGATCGGGACTGCTCGAAAGGAGAAGCATCATTTTTTATCGTTGGATCCCATTTACAATTCCTGATGACCATCATATCAAGTGTTGATCGGGACTATTGATCCCACGCCATTTCGAAGTTTCGCAACTCGCGACTTGGAGAGGCAAGAAATATAACCACCGAAATTGCGATATGCGAAATCGTGATTTAATCGTAGTCGTCAGATCAAGGTGTGATATGGACCATTGATTCGACTCCATTTCGAAGTTTCGTGAATCGCGACTTGGAGAGGCAAGAAACATAACCACAAGAACGTTGAAATCGCGAGATGTGAAATCGCGATACGATCTGAGCCATTGAATTAAGATCATATCTAGACCGTCGAATCATAGGAAAAGTCGATGACTTGGAGTCAACGGAGCATGGTGTGGAAACTCGTAAGATGCGAGATCGCAATAAGATCTGGACCGTCGGATCTATGGAGATTTCAATCGTCGATCAAACTCAATGAAGTTTATAAATTTGCGAAATATGAAGCGCCTTTTGGTACAGCCTATGGTCATCGTCGGTGGTCACGAGAAGGGAAGGAGTCAATTCAGATAAGCTCCATTTCGGGGTTTCAGGGATCGCGACTTGGAGAGTTGAGATGCCTCATCTCCAAATTCACGAAATGTGAATTCACGAAAATCACTTTATGCATAAACGCTTGGTCATGGCCTTGGTCATATAGAGGAAGGAGCTAGCGCAGAAAAGCTATGTATCGGAGTTTCGAAGATTGCGATATGAAGTGTCGAGACACTTGGCCACAGGAATGCCGAAATGTCGAAACCCAATTTAAAGGCAAGATTAATAAAGTTCATCCAACAGTGCAGATAAACTTGAATATGATTGGAGGGCTATTTTTCTCTCTCACAGTTAATTCATCAGTTACAAATCAGTTAGAAAAATTGATTCATAATTCCTGATCGGTTGGCGTTTCAGTTGCTTAGACTATTTTTCTTTTGCCTCAGAAGATTCGAAGGGTAACTTCTATGGGTGTGGTGTATAAAAGAAAAAGATACAGACTGTACACGGGTGGTTGTTCTGGACGAAAAATGAATCAAACTGTAAGAAAGGGACAATCACAAGATGCACTGTGTGAGACTGAAAATATGCACAGTGTGAGACTGAAAATATGCGCAGTATGAAATAAAACTCAGAGAAGAGTAACAGATGAGGAAAGGACTTGAAGCAGAACAGAATGACAGAAAAAGTTGAAGCAGAGCAGAATTGCAGAACAGACAAAGGAAGAGAAGAATTGCAGAACAGTTAGAAGAAGACCAGTTTTACAAAACAAAGAAGAAGTGGTAAGAATCGATTTATCTGTGTAGTTGGTTGTTTAATTTTTCATTTAATATTCCAAGGTGGTTGGGAGGTGCTAGGGAGGACTGTTTTCCTCAGAGGTTCAAGTGGGAGCTTGAACACAGGGAGTTGTATCTTCCATCTAGTTGCAACCAAAGAAACCAGGGTGGCAAGGTGGTGCAAGGGAGAACAAATGTTCTTTGTCATACAGGTTGGAGCATGTGTAACTGGAAGTTGGTGCTTCCATCCAGTTGGTGTTGGAACATTAAGGGAGTTGGTGCTTCCTTATAGTGGGTGTTAGAGAAACCAGAGAGTTGGTTCTCTCAAACAAGTTGGACCTTTTAAAA
>ML782078.1:215562-247497 GCA_009831015.1 Picea engelmannii | reverse complement strand
CCCCCCCCCCCCCCTCTCAGTTGTCTTAGTAATTTCAACACTAAAAACATTGTATATATTGTATGGTGAATGGTGAAATTCGATATAATGAAAATAAGAAAGGTTTTCCCGGTATAAAATCTCTGTGTACTCTGTGTATGAGCCATTGATTAATCTCTGTATTGCTTAAGAATCTATATGCATTGCTTTACTTCACAGGTTTAAAACTTACATGTGGTATCAAAGCTTGTTTTTGGCTTCAGAGGGACGCCTTTGTTGTTGAGGGTTTGGCTCGGTCTTGATAGATCAAGTTTATCTTGGGTATGTGATAAACTTGGGTTTAGTGGGAGATTTTGTAGTGGAGATTTGAGTAAAGAAAGAGGAATGGCAAGCTCATATAGAATCAAGATAGAGAAGTTCAACGGTAAAAACTTTGAGCTATGGAAGCTCAAGATGGAGGACCTTCTTGTAGACAAAGAACAATGGATCATTGTGGATCCTGGTACACAGCCTACTAGTACATTGTCTACTAGCACATAGGCTACTGGTACACTAACTACTAGTACACCAGCTACTGGTATGTCAAAGGAAGATTGGGAAAAGTTGGACAAAAGAGCAAGGAGTACTATTCGACTCTGCCTGGAAAATTCAATGTTGTTGAATGTCTCAAGAGAATCTACAGCAAAGGAACTATGGGATAAGTTAGGGAATTTGTATCAATCAAAGTCCATGGTAAACAAGTTGTTTCTTTGAAAGAAGTTGTATCATCTTAGGATGGAAGATGGAGATTATGTGACAGAACATCTAAATGCATTTAATACTCTGGTAAGTCAACTTGTATCTATTAATATTACTATTGCAGAAGAAGATAAGTGTATTACTTTGTTATGTTATTTTCCAGACTCGTGGGATAATCTGTTTGTAGCAATAGGTAGTACCACTCAATCTACATTGAAGTATGAGGATGTAGTTCCATCCTTGTTATCTGAAGAGATGAGGCGAAAAAGCATGGATGGTCACAACACAGATGCTTTATTTGTAAGAGGGCGTACCCAAGATAGGAACCCTGGTAAGCCTTCGGGATGGAGATCAAAATCTACAGGTAGACCTAAGTCTCCAGGAAAATATTTGAGGAAATGTTGGAAGTGTGGTAAAACAGGGCATTATAAGAAAGATTGCAAGTCTAAGAAGGTTGAAAAACCAAAGGGATCTGATAGTACCTCTTCCATAGAGACGAAAACCTCCACTGAAGAAGGAGGTGATGTTTACCTATCATCTACAAGTGCACATGCAGACCATGATGTATGGTTGATCGACTCAGGTGCGTCATACCATATGACTCCTCATAGGGAGTGGTTCTTTGAATATGAAAAATATGATGCTGGTGATGTATTCCTAGGAGATGACTCGACAGCAAAAATCTTGGGACATGGAAGGGTTAATTTGTTGCTAAACGATGGAGGGATTAGAACTCTCCCTGGGGTTCTACACATTCCAAAACTAGCCAGGAGCCTAATATCTGTAAGCAAGTTGGTTGATGCAGGAGTGAAAACTGTATTTGAAAACAACACTTGCAAGATGGTACGAGGAGCAATGGTGTTGATGAGGGGAGTTCATTGTGGAACATTGTACAAGTTGTTGGGAAGAACTTATACTAATGGGTGTAACAATTATGTTGTCCTTGAGCAGAAAAATGAAGGAGACAAGACCAATACTGTCCAAGAAAAGAAGACCATGTTGTGGCATCAAATACTAGGGCATATTGGAGAAAAGGGCCTTCGAACACTACACGGTGAAGGTATGGTTGAAGGTATGTCTAATTGCACTCTCGATTTTGATTTCTGTGAAAATTGCATATATGGTAAACATAATCGAGTAAGATTCCCATCTGGTGCTACAAGAGCAAAGGGGATCTTAGAGTTGATACACAGTGATGTGTTTGGACCTGTTCTTGTTCCATCCCTAGGTAAATCTATGTATAATGCTTCATTCATAGATGATTTTTCAAGGAACACATGGATTTATTTTCTTAGAAATAAATCTAAGGTATTTGATAAATTTAAAGATTTTAAGGCTCTGGTAGAAAATTAGATAGAGAAGAAATAAAGGTATTGAGAACAGATAATGGTGGAGAATTCTACGGAAATTAGTTCGAAGAATTCTGTAAGAAGTGTGGTATAGCAAGGTAGAAGACTACTCCATACACTCAGTGGAATGGAGTTGCAGAAAGGATGAACAAGACACTGATGGAAAAAGAAAGGAGCATGCTCAACGATGTTGGGTTAGGACAAGAATTATGGGCGGAGGCAGTGGGTAAAACATGTTACCTAGTCAATCGATCACCTTCATCAACATTGGATGATAAAACTCCACATGAGGTATGGTCTGGAAAGAAACCCTCTCTTCAACATCTTAGAATGTTTGGTTGTGATTCTTATGTACATGTTCCAAAGGAAAATAGGAGTAAGCTGGATAATAAAGATGAAAAGTGTATCTTTATTGGTTATAAAGATGGTGTGAAAGGTTATAAGCTTTGGAACCCAGAAACCAAGAAAGTTGTTTACAGTCGAGATGTTGTTTTCAGAGAGGTAAAAGATGTGTCCAAATAGGAATTCCCACCAACGCAAGACGAACCTGAGAAAATAGAGCTTGAGTTGGATGATGCAAAATATGAATCATCTGAAGAAGAGGAAGCAGAGGAAGCAGAAGAAGAAGAAGAAGAACCTCATACCGCAGTATTGAGGAGATTAGTGAGAGATAGAAGGCAACCAGAAAGGTATAGTCCACCTGAAATTTGTTCGAATTTTGCTTTATCTATTACTGATGATGATCCCAGAACTGTCAGGGAAGCAATGAATTCAAAGGATAGTAAACTCTGGAAGAAGACCATGGTTGAATAAATGGATGCCTTGGATAAGAATGAGGCATGTGATATAGTTGAGCTTCCAGCTGGAAGAAAATCGGTTGGTAGAGAATGGTTGTTCAATAAGAAGTTTAATGGACAAGGTAAAGTGGAGAAATACAAAGCTCGGTTAGTAGAAAAAGGTTATTCCCAGGTAGAGGGAATTGACTTTGGTGAGATTTTTTCTCATGTTGCTAAGTTAACTTCTATTAGATTTATTTTATCTATTGTTGTTGCTTTTGATCTTGAAGTGGAATAAATGGATGTGAAGACAACATCCCTACATGGGGATATGAAAGAAGAAATCTACATGAAGAAGCCAAAAGGCTTTGTAGTGAAGGGAAAGAAAGAGCTGGTCTGTAAGCTAAAAAAGTCACTATATGGTCTGAAGCAATCACCTAGGATGTGGTACCAAAAGTTTGACACATACATCCTTGGATTGGGATTTGTAAGAAGCAGGGTTGATCACTGTGTATATTCCAAGCAGGTTGGTAATCACTTCATTTATGTAGTGTTGTATGTTGATGACATGTTGTTGGTAGGAAATAACATGGATGTTATCAAGGAGGTGAAATCGCAGCTATCCTCCAAATTTGACATGAAGGATCTCGGTGTTGCTAACTTCATTCTGGGAATGGAGATTAAAAGAGATCGTGCAAACATGAAACTCTGGTTGAATCAAAGAAAATATGTTGAGATGATATTGCAGAGGTTTAATATGCATGGAAGTAAACCGGTCAAGGTTCCTATTCCTATAGGTGTAAAGTTATCTACATATCAGTGTCCCAAGACATAGGAATAAGAAGAGGACATGTCCCATGTTCCATATGCCAGTGTAGTTGGCAGTTTGATGTATGCAATGGTTTGAACTAGACCAGACATTGCACATGCAGTGGGAGTTTTGAGCAGGTATATGTCAAAACCAGGGAAGGAGCATTGGACAATAGTAAAGAGGGTCTTCAAGTATCTTCGTGGCACCACCAGTTATGGATTGTGCTACCAAGGAAGACTGGGATTCGACAAAGTGGTGGACATACATGGCTTTGTTGATGCAGACTGGGCTAGAGATTTGGATTGCAGAAGATCTACAAGTGGGTATGTGTTTAACCTATTTGGAGGAGCAATCAGTTGGATGAGCAAAAGACAGGTTGTAGTGGAACTCTCAACTACAGAAGTTGAATACATGGCAGCCACTCATGCAAGCAAGGAAGTAGTAAGGTTACAAATATTGTGTTCGGGTATTGGGTTGGTACAACAAGCAGTGAGATTAGACTGTGACAGTCAGAGTGCAATATTCCTGGCAAAGAACCCAGCTTATCATTCAAAGACAAAGCATATTGATGTTCAGTATCACTTTGTGAGAGACATGGTTGAGTAAAAGAAGGTGTTGCTGGAAAAGGTTGACACTTTGAAGAATGTTGCAGATTCATTGACAAAGTCTGTGAGCACAAAAAAGTTCTCCTGGTGTAGAGAAACAATGGGCATTGTTGCCCTGGATTGTTGACTATATATAATCCCCTGGACCCCTGGATGTAAAGAAAACAACAAGTGGGAGAATGTTGGGTATGTGTTATATTCTTTGCATGTGTGTGTGTGGGCGCGTCAGATACGACAACTGCGTCTGGGTGGTTTTTTTGCTATTTTTAGCAGATTTTGCTAATTTTAGCGGATTTGTAAATTAATCCTGGATTAAGGGATTAGGGTTTTGGTATCTACGAAATACCTAAAAACATTGTATATATTGTATGGTGAATGGTGAAATTTGATATAATGAAAATAAGAAAGGTTTTCCCGGTTGAGGGTTTTCGGTATAAAATCTCTATGTACTCTGTGTATGAGCCATTGATTAATCTCTGTATTGCTTAAGAATCTATATGCATTTCTTTACTTCACAGGTTTAAAACTTACAGTAAGGTTCAAAACTACCTGGAATGCTTCGACTCTAGGTGGGGGATAAAAGAAGGGAATTTGGGTAATGGCTTGAGGGACTGTCTCCCAAACTGGTATTTTCCCCTGGAGGGGAGGGGAAATCAGGGATAAGTTGTGCAGTGAGGTTCTCAAGGAATTACTGAGGTAATAGTTCTTCAACTGGTGGGACTTAAATGTGAGGAGGGGCCTTGGTGGGAGGAGTAGTGTCTCTGATATATGTTCCATTAGAAGATACTACACACACTTGTGTTGAAGGGTGTAGGAGAGGTGGTGCTCCATGATATTCCCCCAACAAGGATGGGTCCTTGAAAATTTGGAGACCCATGTCGATGACCAAATAAGAATCTGAGACAGTGCAGAAAAAGGGGAGAATGTTATCAATGTTGGTGGAATGATTAGGCTCGTAATGTGTAATTTGTTCGATGGTGACGATTTTCCCGTTGTGGGGGAACATCATCGTTTGAAACACAGAAGAGGCTACCGCATTCATAACATACATTTAGCTACGTCTGAAAAAAGATATTGTAATGAAGCGGGGCGTCGATAACTTCAATGTCAATGAGGATGGTTTTGCCCCCAAGTTCTAAGGGAACATTTTGGAAGAGCCCTCTAGGGGACGATGGTCAACCGTCATAAGATCTAAGGGTGATGGTGGATGATACTAGCTCTGGTGAGCCAAGTTTCTGCCATACGAATTTGGACATGATGCATGTGGACGCACCTTCATCGATGATACACCGATGAACTGTGATGTTCCAGATATTAACTGGTATTTGAAAAGATACCAGGGTGGGGAGGTGTGGTTCTCCGCTATCTAGATCAAAGGTGATGAGTTGAGTATCAACTGGGTTGACTTCCCCCAAGGAGGAAATAAAGTATTTCCGCTGAGTTGGACAGGTTTGGAGGACCTATAATGCAAACATGGTTGCATGAGACTGTGCTAAGTCGCCGACCAAGTTGTAATTGTGTGGTTCCCTAGCATGAGGGTTATTGACATTCCACCATAACAGAATGCGAGGTATACGAGGGTTTGGTTTAGTGTTAGGGAGTGGAATCATCAATGGTTTTATGGCTGTAGCTGGAGCTAATTTTGAGGTGGTTGGTGTAGAATCATAAGGCATGTTGTATTGACGACCACACATTTGCAAAATAATTTATTCTTCGTTGGTGAGGAGGATATTGCAATCAGTCAGATTGTTAGGTTGAATGGGACCTGGGTTTTGATACTGCCCCCTTTGTGGTAGAGCAGGGTGTACCTCTTGTTGGGTATTCATTACTCCTTGGTGTGGAATGGCGTTTTTCAACACGACCAAAGGTAGTTGTTGCAAGTACTATTGTGGGGCCTACTGAGGGGAAGGCAACTTTGTGCGTTCATGGACTCTTTCATCCGTTTGAAGTCAGAAATTTGGGGAAAATGGTGAGTATAATGTCCATAATCACCACAGAGAGCCAAGGGAAGTTTGTCCTGATATTTTTGTTGTTCTTCCCTGGGCGTTTGTTGTTGTTGTCCCCTAGGGGGTTATGGTTTTCCCCGATAGGATAGTTTTGTTGGAGGTTATTTCCTCCTGGTCCTGGGTTATTATTGTTTTGGTTTTTCCCTTTATTCTTGGCATTAGTTAGATGATGGGCCGGATCAAACATATTCAATTATTCAAAATCCTAAAGTTGTTGAATGGGAGAGGTCTGAACAAAATTAATGTTGGCATGGGGGTGTCCTTGTAGAGGAGCAACCGACTATGGAGGACCAGGAAATGGAAAATATGGATTGTTGTGAGGAGATGATCCATATGGAATATAGGAAGCTGAAGTACCTCCACAATTGTTATGGTCACATGTATGGGTTGGGTTTAGACCCACACTTTCTTGAGAGACCAGATGTAGCTAGGGTACCGGTGGGGGTCCCCCCAAAGACTGAGGGGGAACAACGGGATATGGATGATGGTGAGTGGGGGGAGGGTAATAATATGGCCCTCCATAGGGTTGAGGATACTGAGGTGCACCTTAAACAAGTGACAATTGGCTATAAGGGGTGAAGTGCGTCATGGAACCAATCAACCCATCCGCAGCGTGGGAAATATCAGGTTTGTCTTGGGAAAATGGTATGGGTCTGGGTGCATCAGGTAACACTGTGTATAAGTAACTTGATTGAGCATAGATGAGGTCAAATTATTGGGCCTAGCTGATGGCTTCATGTTTCAAGTGAGGAAAAGGGGATGCAATATCCTTGGCGATAATAAAGACAAGCGACTTGAGAAACCAATCAAGACGTTGTTCTTTGGTGGTTTATGATTTACACAAACTACAACGTTGATGCCATTCCTGGATTTGATCAACTATATGGATAGTAGTAGTCTGTTTGAAATCTGAGAGAATTTCTTATCTACTGTCATGAAGGACTGGGAGTTGGAAAAAGGATAAAAAGGCCTTGGCCAATGATTCAAAAGTCACATAGGACCCTGATTTTTTGTCCACATACCATTTGGATGAGGAACCTGTGAGAGTTCGTTGGAACAACCGTAAGAGGATGGAATCATACATGATGTTGTTTGAAGAGAACCGTAAGTGGAAGGTCATAACATGGTTAGCGAGATTCTCCCTTGGTTTTCCTTCAAACTTTGGAATGTCTGAAGGAAAATTTGTAGGCATATTGGGCCAAGTGGGATCATGCAAAATGGGGTCATTCATGAGTTTGGTTAAATCAAGAATGTTAAGGGATGCCAAGTATGGAATAGGGAGATTTTGTGGAGGATTAGTTCTATCCATCGTGTGATCAGGTAGTGGACCTGACCCTTGAGCGATATTTGGTGGGGTTGTACTTCTCCCTTGAGAAGAAGTTTGACCCCCGCCTCCTTGTGAAGGAGACCTAGTGGATGGATGGCCTTGGGAATTGGAACCAAGAAAAGTAGAACCAAGTAAAGCTGATCTAAAAATAGCGTCACTCACGGGGGTCTAAGATGGTTGAGATGGTGAGTTGGTAAGACTAGGGACTCTTCCTAGAATAGGAGGTAGATTTTGCAAGCATCTGGAATGATGGGGATTCTATGGGTCCCCTATGGTTTCCAACTAGAAAAGTGAATGTGTGAAAATGGTGACAAGAGAGAAATAAATGAACAAGATATTTGTATACTTTGGACCTTCACAAGATATTGTGACTCAAAATTGCATGTAATCAAATGAGCATCATACATAAATCAACTGTAAAATAAACAAGCATGTGGATAGGTGGATTTTGTCTGCGTGGGGGAATAATAAAAGAAAATGATTGTTTCCTAAAATACGTATCATCCTTCCTCTCAAATAGCATTGGGTCTTCCAATAACACTCAATAGTGGGGTTCGAAACCACCAGAAGAGGAACAAGTGAAGGTTGAATAAATCAATTATAATGAGGGGTAGAGGGCGCATATCCCAAAAGAGTTGTCGATATTTCCCAATAGCCACGCAAAATATAATCAAGGTGCGATAACAGAACACAATCGCCACTTGGGTAGATGTCCTATGTTTGGTCACTAGGTACCTCTTTCAAAGTCCATCATTGTTGGTTATATCTTCTTCTATACCATCTGAGTTATTGACCCAGGGTTCATATCTTCAGGTTTCCAACAAAACCTCTAAAACTATCGGCCCTCATGGTAAACTAGAAGGCAACACAACACACAGAGTGTGCTGCACAGTCTCACCCAAGATAGATTTAATGGGTGGCTGCAAGACTCAGGTGTTTACAGCCTAGGATTGAATATGAGATATTAGAACTCGAACATTGAACCATTGTTAGAACTGGTAAATGCAGCATACTATTATTCACAACTATGCAGTAACTTCAACAACTTGTTCCCTCAGTATCATGAACAATATTTAAACAAGCAATATAATAACTCATTCATTCATTACACGCACCAAATCACTACTGAAAAGAGGATAAATATATGCATGCATTCATCACATTACACAGATATTACCGTGGTTCACCCCCTCCTAGGTTATGTACACAAAGATTTGGCTCTTGGTTCTCTTTTGTTATGATAGTTTTGTATCTACAATGTTGTGTGCTTACAAATCTCCTTAGATGGGTAAGATCTATATGAGGAGAACTATATCACACCAGGCTCCCCAAACTGTGATCTAATCCTCAAGATCTACCTTCTCTCATCTCCTCTAGCTCAACATATTACAAAAAAATTCATATAGCAAAATGTAAACCCGATTACTAAATAATTCAGAACAACTACAAAATCCCTGAACAACAACAACCACCCCTATAATACCTCTATACTGATATTTATACATCTTTGGCTCTTCAGCCATTACAATACATTACCAAAAACCTAACCCTACTTACATTAGGTCTTCCTCTCATGTTCGTGTGTTGTTCTTCCTTCCAACTGTCACTTTCCTTGTGCACGCTTTCTTGCTTGCGTGTGTGTTGTGTTTCCTTCCAGTTGTTATTTCACTCTCAGCACACTTTCTTTCCCCATGATCATTCTTCTTTCTACTTCAGAATGTTGCCAACAATCATTTATATTTTCGGCCTTAGAAATGGGCCATGAGTTGGATGCCCTTCCAAGAGTTGGGTGACTCAAGGAGGGATGCGCAGAACAACCGAACCTCGGCCTTCAACCCTTCACAGGTATCTACCTACCTTATGGTGTAGGAACACTTTCCTTGGAGGATTTAAAAGTTCCCTATTTCTCAACTCCTAGTGTTTGAAAATTTGAGAACCAGATAACGAAGGGTTATTTGGATTCCTACCCTTGAGATACTACCTAGACTAAAAAATTTATTTTGACACCTCTCGTGGAGGAAAAATTAGTGCGTTTTTAGAAAAGTTTTAGATGTGGTGGGCTGAGAGATTGGGGGTGTGAACCAATCTCATTTGAATTAAATGGGCGTGGATAATTTCCAAAGAAATAGTGGGATGATTCATAATTCCTTCAGAGAAAACCTACTTCAACCTCCACGATTAAAAATGGAAATTATGTGTGTGAGGAGTGGCTTTGTGTGCAAGAAAGTGAAAAAGTGTGCCAAGTTTTTAATAAGTTAGGTGTGAGATTGCAACATGTGGACTTCCTGTGGTCCTTTCAAATATTCTTTACCTATATTACTATGTGTCAATGGTACAACCTTGCAGAATATTTAAAGCCATAAAGAACTAGCAATGTGGACATATGGGTCCTTTACAAATCCTTTAAACTCCCTAAATTTTCTCTACACTAAGAAATATTTGAAACTATCTTAGTTTGCAAGCATGTGGGCATGTATGGGCCCATTAATTTGATCTTTAAACTTCCCTAGATTGTGATATAAACTAAGAAAGAAATTTTAAGAAATTGTCCTAAGTTTGCAACATGTGGGCATGTATGAGCCCTTACAATACTTTAAGATGATTTCAAAAAACTAAGAGGAACCCTAGGGGGGATTTTTCCTCTCCTAAATCTTTTTGTTAAGGGAGATGAAATGTCCCTTTAACCAAATTTATGATTCCCAAGATCACACTAGGGTGAGAGGGAAGAGAAACTTGAAGTTCAAAGTTAACTTCTAGTCCCAATGTAAGTGATTGATGTATGAAAGCAATAACCTCAACTTAAAATTTTACAAGCCAAACAAGCCATCCATGTGGAAACCAAGAAAAAGAGGAGAATATTGGTTCGTTTTACCCCCTAAATGCTTATATTAGCTAACCTTTAATATGGGAAAGGACTCTAAGTGGAGTGAAATTTCCTTACAAAGTGCATGAAATTAAAAATTTGAAGGCTAGGGGCCTTTAAATCATCATAAAAACCCTTACAATTTTGAAAAAATGGAAATATGTGTGGGTTACAACTCTGACAGGCATGCAGTGGGCGCACAATGCACAGTGTAAATAATCCTATGGTATGCAGAGTGTGCATAGTGCACGTCTGTGGGCAGGAAAATCCATGCACTTCCTGTCATGCATCGGGGGAGAAATTTCCAAGTGAAATACTCCTTCCCAGCTCTAAATTTTGATTTTTGCAGGTTGGGCTAGGCCGGTTTTGGTACGTGCAAGACAAACCAATCAAAATGAATTTCTCTCTAATCTCAAATAGGGAGGAATTTGATACCGATCCCCAGTATGGTCGCCAATTTGTTGTGTTGGTTTTGTCACTTGGGTGAGCAAAACAACAACACTTGCATTTCTAGATGAGCCTTCTAGACAAGACATAAGTTTGTGAGTGGGTTAAACAATCTCAACCATGTACCCAACTTGTACCTCAACCAAAATCCCTCATCAATTTCATCATACAAATATGATTTTCAACTCTGTAATAGACCTAGTGTATATGATCATATACCTACAAACCTTCCTTAACTTTAACAACAAGAGACTATCATTTTCATCAAACGTGTCTTTACTCTCACAAGACTAGTTTTGGATTAGTCAAAATCCCTAACTTGAAATAATAATAACTTTGTAGTTGTAATGAATAAAGATATGAAACTAATACACAATGTTCTTCAATGTGTTTTATGCAATTCCTCCAGGTTTCACTACTTGGAACCTCTCAGAAAAGGATTTACGGAAAAACTGACACACCTTGTTGAATTCTAGATTATTCTGGAGAGCGACCTTGTAGAGCGTGCCCCGTATGGAATATTTGTTGAATTGATCTGAAACTATTACACAACATACTACATATTTTACTATAACCAATACATTTTTTCTTACGTAATGTGGATATTTTATGAATAAATTATAATGTTTTTACACGAAACACCTGTTTTTGACTAGTTTCAGGACTAGCCACAAACCCTAGTTTCCACGTAGTGTAACTCCAAAAATAAAACAAACCAAAAGATTAATTTTTTACCACAGATACTTGGATATGTTTCCTCAATGGAATAGTGATTTCATAGTCTGAATCATTATATAAAAAAATTTATTTCGAAAATGGTGAGATGACCTGAAAAAAACATACCTTAGAGAGCATCATCAAAAGAAATTATCCTTCCTTGAATTCCGGCCTTCTTTTCTTCACTTTCCTCAAAAATTTGGCTTAGATATCTTTTGGTTACCTCAGAAACCTATATGTATTCAATATTCTCAATTGTGTCTTAAATGAGAGAGCCTTTCCTCTTATTTTTACTCTCCAAGTAGCTTCCTTAAAAACATCTTCTAGGTCACTTTGCCCACTTTCCTTATTTTAGGGTTAACCCACCTCTAATTTCTCAATTAAATTTATTATTGAATTAATTTATTTTGTATTCACTTTGAATTATAGTATACTCATCACTTCACTTTATTATTTACCTTTTAAAATCTCTTACACCACTTTGACTACTTTGACCTTTTGGGGCTTCTAGATGACATATGAGGGTCCTCCAACTTCGTAAGGCCATAACTCTCAAACTGTGAGGAGTTATGTGAAGTTCCACATTGATATGAAAATAGAAGGCTAACTTGTTATGCTATGCAAGCACCCTCTACTCCATTAAAATAAACTTTACAGGACCTTGCTTCATGTGTTAAAATATGCAAGATAAAATTATGTGTTAAGTTATGTATCTTCTTGTAAATGCTTATGTGTGAGCAAATGTTCTTTTAGATGGTTAAATCTGTACTTGAAATAAATACACAGCAACATAACTTGCAGCAAATAAACCATCAAACACACAACAAGAACAACATGATAAATGAGTTCACCCCCCTCCGGGCTACATCTCCTTGAGCCTCCATCAATGGACTTGGCTCTCTGGGATTAATTTGTCAAAAGTTATTTTAAAAGATGTTTCTCAACTCCAATAGAAAAACAGACTGTACCATTGAGATCAGAACACATAAAAACCCCAAAAATGACTAATAGAACTCTGAAAACGGATCATGGCTCATCCGGGCATGACCTCTTCTACATGTGGTCATAAGCTTCCCTGAGCTTATCTTTGGCAAAAACACCTGTAAAATTCCTCAACAGTCTCTAAAACCAAACCATGTCCTCGATCAATGAGGGCTTCAAGCTCCCTGGAGCTTGCTGAAACTTCAATGGTGAAAAACTTGCAGAAGAATTATTCAAATGGACTTGAAAATAGCACCAATGGATCCAGCACGTCCAAAAACCCCTAGCTGGGCTTTTACGGCACCTCAATCGGCCAAAAGATGAAGAAGTTAGGCCTCCTCCATTTTCCTCCTTCAACTTTGCTGGAACTGGCTCACCAAAATGCACCTCTGTGTGCTTGAACCTGGCACACATGCAATATATAGCGTAAAAACTTAGCATCGGGCGCAACCGTGCCAATAGTGAAAACCGTAGGATGGTTAGGGTGCCTCCATCCCCTAACCACCTAGCACCTGGGTGTGTGAATGGTCATGTGACCGCGTGCACTTGGAAAAAGGGCTAAACGACATAACCGTTCCAACTCCCGCGCACTAGGGTCATATGAAAAAGGCATATAACCATGGCTATATCAAATCCCACACACCAAACCACGTGCATATATTTTAACATAGTCATATGGTAATACAATAGGACCATGGGTCGGGGCTTAGCCCCAGACCGACCCCCCGTGCCAA
This sequence comes from Picea engelmannii, assembly GCA_009831015.1. NCBI lineage: Eukaryota > Viridiplantae > Streptophyta > Pinopsida > Pinales > Pinaceae > Picea > Picea engelmannii. The sequence continues at coordinate 234,164 of ML782078.1, read as the reverse complement.
TATACAATATGTAAATTTAAATACATATAAACTCACATACATAACAAGCATTGACGTGTGGCCCATTGGCAAGTCGGACTTTGTTAAAGCGCTTGTATGGTGGGGAGGTCTGGGGGTCAAACCCCATGGCCTCCATAAAGTTTTAATTAACAAACCAAAAATCCATTAGCCAATAAAGGGGTGCCACGTGGCAGCCCATGACTGGGCCACGTGGCACCTTACCATTCGCCGAAAATGATGCCACATGTCACAACACGATTCAACCAACTGCCAGCCAATCAAACTGCCACATAACCTTTGCCACATCATCGTATGGTCACCACGTCAGCATGTACGGTCAAGACACGTAAGCATCCGTACGGACTATACAGACTGCCCAGTCAGCATCCATTTTTTTTTACTGTTTGGCGATTCAGACAGATCGCTATATCTTTCACTCCCGATGTCCGTTTGAGACAAAATGAGTTGTGTTGGGTTCGTGACGATGAGGGATACGCTCGTGTCTGATTTGAGGCAATTCAAAGAACATTGATTTTTGAGCTAAAATTTGACCCTTGGTCCAGATTTTGATCACACATACCACCATAAACTGAATGACATGTAATATCCATATAGAATAGTATTACCTGAAAATATATCAAAACTCATACTATTATCCATCAAACAAACTTGGGTTCATTACCCAAACCTAGGTTCTCCAACTTCCCATGGTCATAACTCTCTAACTGTGAGGAGTTATGTGGCATTCCACATAGAACTGGAAATGGAAAGACAAGCACTATCCATATAGGATATTTTCACTGACAAATTCACTAGTTTTCATCTCATTATTCCACAAATAATCATGGGTTCTCTAACCATACTTCTCGGATAACTCAATCCGCAAAGCATCTTCTCATGAGGGCTTTCACCATAAGGGGACCACTTTAGAGTTCATCCATTTCTACTTATGATCAACCATGACAAGAAAATAATGAGTCATATTTACATCAAACAATATTGGGTCCATTACCCAACCTTTGTGCTACGGGGCTTTCTTCAAGGGTTGACATCAATGACAACCAACCTTAATCAACAATCTTCCCCTTTGATATTGATGGAAACACTCTGATGCAATACTGAAATCATATCACTCATGCTCCCCTGGAACCATGCCTCTATCCTTTGCCTCTGTCCTCTGGATCTGATAAATCTCTCCCCCTTTGTCATCAATGGAAAAGGTATATTTCCATCCAGGGTTGCTCCCCCTGACTGGACTGTCCTCTTATGGTGCTTCCTTATGTAAATATAAGACATATAAGATAAGCATTCAAAAAGAATTCATTTTGGAGTAGAAATAAATCCAAGTCTTTGGTGAAGATATTCAAAGGATTCCCATGGAAGTGGTTTTGTGAAGATGTCTGCCACTTGTTCTTTTGTGTCCACATACTCAACTCTGATGTTCTTTTCTACAACCTACTCCCGTAAAAAGTGATACTTTATTGGAATGTGCTTTGTCTTGGAGTGCATATATGGGTTCTTCGAGATATTGATGGCGCTTATATTATCACAATAGATTGGAGTGGGCTCATCATACTCAACCTGTATATCTCTTAGAGTTTGTTTCATCCAAATAACCTATGTACAACATGATGTTGTTGCAATATACTCTACCTTGGCTGGAGATAAATATACTAATGATTGTTTCTTGCTTAGCCATGATACTAAACACTCACCCAAGTAGAACGTTGCTCCACTAGTGCTTCGTCGGTCATCAATACAACCTGTCCAATCTGCATCTATGTAGGAAATAAGTGATAGATCCTTTCCTTTTGGATACCATAATCCAAAATCTTATGTTCCTTTGAGATATCTGAAAATCCTCTTCACTGCTAACATATGTGACTCCTTTGGTGCTGCTTGAAATCGTGCCACCTGTCCAACTACCTGCATTGGTCTGGATGTTGTCACATATAGTAGGTTGCCAATCATTGACCTATATTGCCTCTATCTGTAGACTTCGAATCATCATCTTTGTTCAACTTGCAACGAGTTTGCATGGGAGTGATAACTAGTTTGCAATCTTCCATTTCGAACCTCTTTAGCATTTATCTGATATACTTGGTTTCTTTGACGTATCTGAAGTCCCAAAAAGAAGGATAGTTCTCCAAGTAACAACATTTCAAATTCATTCTGCATATCTTTTGCAAATTTCTGGCCTAAGCTGTCATCATCACTACCAAAAATAATATCATCAACATAAGCTTCAATTAATAAAATATTACCTTCACTTAATTTGATGTAGAGGTTTTTTTCTACACTTCCTTTTCTGAACCCTTCCTACTGCAGATACTTATCTAGTCTAGAGTACCATGCTCTAGGAGCCTGTTTTAGACCATACAAGACCTTCTTTAATTTATACACATAATCTGTGTTCTCTGAAAACTGAAATCATTCTTGTTGTTCAATGTAGACTTCATCTTCAAGTTCCCCATTCAGAAAAGTTGATTTTACGTCCATCTGATATACTTTAACATTTTTGGAGCATGCACAGGCTAAAAGCAACCAAATTGCTTCCATTCTGGCAACTGGAGCAAATGTCTCTTCAAAGTCGATTCCTTCAATCTGTGCATATCCTTTACATACCAATCTAGCTTTGTTCCTTATAACTTGTCCATCTTCATTTAATTTATTCTTGAAAACCCATTTTGTGCCAATCACATTCTTATTCTTTAGTCTTGGAACTAGTTCCCAAGTGCCATTTTTCTCTATTTGATCCAATTCTTCATTCATGGCCTTATTCCAAAATTCATCCTTGTTGGCTTCTTCAAAATAGTTTGGTTCAATTGTAGATAAGACTGCTAGGTGTGTTTGTTCTGGTGAACGGATTTTTCTTCTAGTATCAACTCCTGCATCTTTGTTTCCAATAATTTGATCTGAAGGATGATTCTTCTATACTCATTTTCTAGGCATCTTTGGAGATACTTGTTGAACTTGCTCTTTTGTTTCTGTCGGATTCTCTTCATCTTCATCTTCTACTTCTTTTTCTTTGAAAAGTTTCTCCATTGATTTGTTTTCTTCTTCCTTTGATTCTGGTCTGCCTGTTTCAATAATTGTTACGTTGATGCCTTCCACAACCTTGTTCAATCTTAGATTGTAACACTTGTATGCTTTCCTTGTACTTGAGTAACCAACAAGTACTCCTTTTTCCAAACAAGAGTCAAACTTTCCCATTCTGGCATCTTCTCTTTTGATGTAGCATTTGCTTCCAAAAACTCTGAAGTGCTTCACATTTGACGGTCTTCCTTTCCATAGCTCGTAGGGAGTTTTATCAGTGTTTTTTCTGAGCATTACTCTATTTTGGATGTGAACTGTTGTATGCACTTCCTGTGTCCAAAATATATATGTCAATTTAGAATCCATTAGCATTGTTCAAGCCATTTCCTGTACTGTCTTGTTCTTTCTTTCAACAACTCCATTCTGTTGAGGTGTCCTAGCAACAAATAATTGTCTTTTTATTTCATGATTGTTTCAATAGTCCATAAATTCCTTTGAAGTGAACTCTCCTCCATTATCAGATCTCAAGTATTTGATTATTGAATCCATCTCATTTTCAACCATTTCCTTATAGATATTGAAGTTTTCAAAATCTTTTGACTTGTTCTTGAGAAAGAAAACTACAGTCATTCTTGTATAATCATCAACTAATAACATAAAGTATCTCTCACCTTTTAAGCCCTTTGTTATAGTATGTCCAACTAGATCAGTATGAACAATTTCCAGTGGTCTTGTTGTTGAATATTCCTTTGATTTGAACCTAGTCTTTGTTTGCTTTCCTTCTTGACAATGCTTGCATAAAGTGTTGGTTGGTTTCGTGATCTGGGGCATTTCTCTGACTACTTCTCTTTTGCTGACTTTGACAAGGTTATAAAAATGCATGTGACCCATTCTTCTGTGCCATATCCAACTTTCATCTTCCTTTCCTAAACAACACTTTTCATTTCCAATTTTACTTAACACATATATGTTGTTTGAAGTTCTTGCAGTTGTACCGACCAATTTCCCTGAACCTTCTCTTCTTATCTCACACTTTTGTGAATCGAAAGTAAATTTATGACCTTGGTCACACATTTTAATCACACTTAGAATATTATGTTTCATATCTTCTACCAGTAGAACATTTTGTGCCCTTTTATTCTTGTTCCCAATTTGGACTTGCCTTCTCCAATGATTTTGGTTGAATTATCATTTCTGAAGGAGACTGATCCATTTATTTCCTTTTGCAATGTAAGAAATTTGTCTCTATCACTTGTCATGTGTTTTGAACACCCACTGTCAACATACCAACCATGTTTATTTTGCTTATCTTATAGAGCGATTGTGCATTCTTCATTGCTATACTGATCTTTCTTTCTTATCCATGTCATTTTTTGAGGTTCTTGTTTATGACTATTTTTATTCTGTTGAGGTTCTTTAAGAGGGACTGTCATTCTGCAATTGTTGGCCACGTGTCCAAAATTGTTACATTTGTAACATTCCACTTCAATGCTCAAAGATTCAAACCTATCGTAACTTCTTCTTTGTGTTTCACTAGGTCTTCTTGAGTAACCCCTTTGTGTATGAATCTCAAAGTTGTTATTGTTCCTGTTGTTAGCTTTGCAATTCACATCTTTATGTCCAAAATTATTACATGCATAACATAAACCAAAAAATATAGTTTGATATCTGGGAGTTGAAGATCTTTTGAAAGAAGTCACTCTTATGAATCTTTCTTCTTCTTGAGGCCTATATGTCTATTGTTGATTCTGAAATCTGAATCTTCTCGGTGGAGGAGTGTCCTTGTAATCTTCCTTGTACATATTCCTATCCCCTTTGATTGTTTCTATATAGTTTTTTGGATTTGTTTCTTGCTCTGTTGTTTTGGATCTTGATACATTTTCTGTCTAATTGTATCCAAGTCCAGACTTGTCAAGATGAGATTTTTTACTGTTGATAATGTCATCTTGAACTTTTGAGCTATTCTGCATTTTTTTCTTTTGAATATCCTTTCTTAGTGTGACAATATTTGCTTCCAAGTTTCCAATGATATTGTCCTTTTATTCTAGTTGTTCTTTGAGTGCTTCTTCAATTATTTTATCTTCTTCTATTTGAACCTTCAATCTTGTGATCATTTGTTCTAGTTCTCGAGTGTCATTTTTCTTGTCTATTTTTGCTTGTAGTTTCTTGTTTTTCTTCTTTTCTCTTATGATAACTTCTATTGCACACATTAATTCTTCTCGATAGTCAACTTCTGCCTCTTCAATTTCGTCTTCGACTTCTTCATATTCTTCTTCGGCTTCTTTTTATTCTTCTTTGGAGTCTTCTTTGTTAGAATCTTTTACTTCCATGAATAGAACTCTTCTTGTCTCACTGTCACTAATTTCATCTTCATCTGATGATGAGATGTCTTCTTTGATGCATAATATTTTCTTTAAATCTTTCTTTGTAGTTCTTTTTCCTTTATATGTGTGTTTTCCTTTTGAGTAACCTTCATCATTTCTATTTTTCTTATGAGGACATTTGTTAGCAAAATTAACAATACCATCATCATTAAAACAAATTAAAGGAAGCTTACCTCTATACCTACCATTGGTTCCCTTGTTCAGTGTTTTGACGAAGTTGGCCACTTCTTCATCATATTCCGAGACATCGCTGCTGCTACTATATTCTTCTTGTTTTGTTTTTTTTTTCTTTGATATTTTGGATGCTTTGAAGGATGTTTCTTTTACATATGGATTTTCCTATTCAGTTCTCATTTCATATGATGTGAATATTCCATGCATTTCGTCCATGCTTATTGAGTTCAGATCCGATCTTTCTTCTAGTGTTGATATCTTAGGGTTGAATCTCATAGGAAGAGATCTTAGTACCTTTTGAACAATTACAGATTCTTCGATTTCTTCTCCCAATCGTATGATTTCATTCACTGTTTCGTCAACTCTTAAGAAGTAGGCTGAAATATTCTCATCTTCCTTGATTTTTAGTTGTTTGAACTGACCTATGTAAGTTTGAAGTTTTGTTGCTTTGCTTTTATATCTCCTTCATAAATATTTCAAAGCTTGTCCCAAATCTATTTGGCGGATTTACAATGTGCAACTTTGGTGAATATTGTTTCACCGAGACCATTCAAAAGTGCATTTGTAGCTTTGGAATTATTCTGACCAAGTTTCACTACTTTGTCATTTTTTGGTGGAACTACTGGTACTGTGTATCCATCTATAATTGATTGTCAAATTTCAAACCCATGTGCTTGTATATATGTCTTCATACTTATGCTCCAAAAATCATACTTATGTCCATCAAAGTGTGGTATTCCATTTTTATATGAGTTGGTACTCTCCATGATCTACCTTTCAGTGATTAAATTGATTTATGAAGGAACCTTCTCTGATACCAATTGTTGGATTACTGAGAGGAGGGGTGAATCAGTAATAGTGTAATTATAATCATTTTTCTCCAAATAATCCAAGTGTTATATCAATGTAGAATTATTATCCAATAATGAGCAATAATAAATGAACAATCACACACATACACAGTACACCAGTGTTTTATGTGGAAACCCAAATCGGGAGAAAACCACAAAATGCTTTATCTTATATGTCTTGAAGAATTACATTCATTGGAAGCACCAACTTCCTTTTTTATATATCTACAACTAGAAGGAGGCTCCAACCCCCTAGTTTCTCAGGCTACAACCTGAGGGAAGCTCCAACTCCCCAATTCTCTGGCTACAACTAGAAGGAGGCTACAACCCCCTATGTTCTCCAGCTACAACCGGAAGGTGGCTACAACCACCTGTCCTTGCCCCGTCCAACCGCCCTGAAGTAGAAGTAGAATGATGGAACCACTATCACACTATCACTATGAGATATACCACTATAAACATGTACCAATAACCCTGAACCATGCATCAACCATGCATCAACCTGTACCATAAACAAGTGCATCAACCATGCACCAACCTATACCAAACAATCTGTAATCAACCTATACCATAAACAAGTGAAACCAACCATGTACCAAGTATGTACCAATCATGTGTCAAGTAATCATCAACTATTAATCATCAATATGTACCAACATCATCAACTATACACCTCATGTATGTGCCAACTCATCAACTACTTGTCTCAACCATGTTCCCAACTTGTACCTCAACCAAAAGCCCCCATCAATTTAATCATCCAGATATGATTTGTAACTCTGTAATAGACCTGATGTATATGATCACATACTTGAAAACCTCTTAACTTTAACAACAAGAGACTAGCATTTTCATCAAATGTTTCTTTAGTCTCACTAGACTAGTTTTGGATTAGTCAACAACCCTAACTTGAAATAATCATAACTTTGTACCTATAATGAATAAAGATCTGAAACTGATAAAAAATGTTCTTCAGTGTGTTTTATTCAATTCCTCCAGGTGTCACTACTTGGAACCTCTCAGAAAAGGAGTTATGGAAAAAATAGCACACCTTGTTGAATTCTGGCTTATTCTAGAGAGTGACCTTGTAGAGCGTGCCCCGCACGGAATATTTGTTGAATTGATGTGAAACGGTTACACAACATACTAAAGACTATACTCTAACCAACACATTTTGTCTTACTTGGATATTTTATGTAGAATTTATGACTTTAGTACCCAAAACACTTGTTTTTGACTAGTTTTGGGACTAGCCACAAACGCTAATTTCCACAGAGTGTAACTCCAAAACTACTATGACCGACAAGCTGGATTTTTTACCAAAGATACTTGGATATGTTTTTTAAATGGAATAGAAGTTTCATAGTCTGAATCATTCTAGAAAAAAATTTGTTGCGAAAATGGTGAGATGACCTGAAAAAAGCATACCTTAGAAAACATCATCAAAAGAAATTATCCTTCCTTGAATTCTGGCCTTCTTTTCTTCACTTTCCTCATAAATTCGTCTTAGATGTCATTTGGTTACCTCATAAACATATAGGTATTCAATATTCTCAATTGTTTCTTAAATGATAGAGCCTTTCCTCTTATTTATACTCTCCAAGTAGCTTCCTTAAAAAGATCTTCTAGGTCACTTTGCCCATTTTCCTTATTTTAGGGTTAATCCACTTCTAATTTCTCCATTAAATTTATTATTGAATTAATTTATTTTGTATTCAATTTGAATTATAGTACACTCATCACTTCACTTTATTATTTACCTTTTAAAATATCTTAAACCACTTTGACTACTTTGACATTTTGGGGCTTCTAGATGACATATGAGGGTTCTCCAACTTCGTAAGGCCATAACTCTCAAACCGTGAGGCATTATGTGACGTTACACATACCAGTAGAAATGGAATGAAATGTACTATCCATATAGAATAGTATTACCTGAAAATATATCAAAACTCATACAATTATCCATCAAACAAACTTGGGTTCATTACCCAAATCTGGGTTCTCCAACTTCTCATGACCATGACTCTCTAACCATGAGGAGTTATGTGACGTTCTACATACCACCGGAAATGGCATGAAAATAACTATCCATCTAGGATAGTTTCACTAAAAATTCACTGGTGTTCATCTTATTATTCCAAAAATAAGAATGGGTTATCTAACCATACTTCTAGGATAACTTAATCCACAAAGTGTCTTCCCGTGAGGGCTTTCACCATAAGGGGACCACTTTGGAGTTCATCCATTTCTACTTATTATCAACGATGACAAGACAATAACGATTCATCTTTACATAAAACAATCTTGGGTCCATTACCCAACCTTTGTGATACGAGGCTTTGTTCAAGGGTTGACATCAATGACAACCAACCTTAATCAACAATGCCTATTCCCTCAAAAGGTGAGTGGAATGGCCTATTGCAATAGTGCTTGAAGGCTCCAAAGAGAAAAGAGGATTCTTAAGGGAGAATTATTGTAGCATAACAATACAATGAAGATATTGGTTTCTTAGTGCACCCATGGCTCTTATTTATAGCATTCCTTCAAGGAAAAATGTAATTGGTTCATAGTGTGAACAAGGGGCCTTTTAGGGCACCCTCTAGTCCTTGAACAACCTCCCATTCAAATTTCGCTCAGATATGAGGGTCAAATCATGTTGGGAGCTGGTCCATATGTGGTTGAGGGGCCAACAAGATGCATAAATATGTCGTTCATATAAGTGTGCATCGTTTCTCGTACACAGTCGCACACTTGGCGCATTGTGCATGCTGAGGGATTTGTTGGCCCACGCACATTGTGCACTGTGCAGGCGCTTCCTTTGGTGAATTTGCGCACGTCAATGTTTGACCCAATTGTATTTTGTTTGCCTTTTGAATGCATTTTGGTGTTGTAGGTGGACTAATTTTTTTCGACATTTATATGTTTCTTTAACCATTTGCGTGCAATGTTGTAGACGATATTTCAGTGATAACACCTAGTGACCCCAAGACATAGCAAGATCAAGTACAAAAAATGATCCAATAAAAAGAGGATAAGTGGTGTGCTCCTCTTGATCAAACATCTACACAAGAATGAGCAAGAATAAGTCAATGTCACCCTCAGTGATGTAGTAGCGCATCTATAGCCACTGTTTATCCGGATCCTTCCTTTCCTGTATACACATTGCGTGTCATGTGGCTTGGAAAGTTGCGATGTCTACATATCACGCGACAACTTATGGTTTGATTATCCACATATGAGAGATGGCTTCCTCTAGTTTGTGTAGGTACCCTTTGGAGATGGATCTATTCATCCTCTTGTGACTAGTGCTCGCCTTCACCTTTAGCAATGAATACCTCTTTCCCTGGTTTGGTTTGGGTCTGGTACAAAACGTTACGTACCTTGGTTCCCTCCAACCCATAAAGGCTATGAGCGTGATCAACCATGAGTAGTGAAACTATGTTCCTAGATCCTGTGCATCCTTCCAGTCATCCAGGAACAAGTTTAAGAGGTACGACGCCCAGCTCATTGAGGTGCCTTTTTCACACTGTGCTGCAACTACAACAACTCCAGCTGGGACTTCCTCCCTGCGGCATTTTCGTAGAAGCTTGCAGGCTAAGAATTTTGCACCCAATTGTGTGGATATGTCCTTGATCCTCTTGATGATGATCCCTCTCGTCCCTCTGTCAGCGCCGTACTTCTTTTTCATCTCTTTTTCTAGCGCTTTCTCCCTAGTTTTGTCATCCAAAAAAAATGAGAGATCTATTCCCCGAATTGGTAACCCTGTTATGTTCGCAATAAGATCAACAACTATGGGTATGGACTTGTCCAACCATATATCCCCTCCATGTGTGTCTGCTAGCAGATGTTTGATGCATGCGGTTGCGTGTTGACCTATGCCAAAATGTTGTAAGTCCAACAGACCTAAAAATTTTGTTTTCATTAGCCCAGTTGCCCACTGGAGTGACTGATCGATCGGTTCACCAAACTTATTTGTGCTTGTAGTCTGGATAAAGACCCTCTTCGCAAGTTCCAGAAACTTGGCTTCGTCTGCTACATCATGGTCAGATTATTTGATCTTCCCGATGTGACCTAATAGATCTGGTCCTAGCTGTACCCCCTCTAGTATGCGTGGTAGAAACATTTTTTCCGCAGGTTTCTTGCGAGGTGACCTGGGTATCTGTATTTTTTCTTTCCTCACCGGTGGTGGTTGGCTTGAAGTTCCAGTGGATTCCGATTTTTCCTCTATATACCATTCTGACCAAGTCGAGACATATTCACCCGTCTCCCTTGTTGGGTGGTCTAAGATGGTCATTTGAGACTCATCTGGCTCAACTATTGTTGTCAGCTTCGGCGTCGTGCCATTGAATTTCAGAGCTACCTCTGTATGCTTTGGTTGCGTCTCCTTTAGGGTTTTTTCTTCCTGGTTCTGTGGATCCTACATCGTTGCTGGAGAATCTACATTCATGGCCTCTACTATTGGCTGTTGAATTTCCTCCAGTATCGGCCTGGATTGTACTGGTATCATCTATGGGGATGGGATTTCATCGACATTGACGATATCTGGTGGTTGTTGTTCACCTTCTTCAGTCTGTCCTCGTGACCTAGTTTGAACTCTAGTTTTCCTGACAGTCTGGATCGCTTCTGCTTACTTAGGCAGTGAATGTCAAGTGTCTGTTGGATTCTAACAATCTATGTGATCTCTGTGAACTCACGATGTTCTCTTTAGCCTTTGTCTCTCTCTGTCTATTATCTCTTCGCGAATAGACTATTGGCTCCCTCGCCCGTGTGTTGTATGGATTTCCCATGAAGCTTGTCGAGGACGCTTCCTTGATTGTGGGTTTAATGTACCTTGATTACCAGTTCAATGCATATTTGGTGGTTTCATACTTTCCATTACTCCTAATGTGTCATGGTCCATTGGCACGATTAATGTGGTGTCCCATCAGTCCTTTCCATCCTTTAATTCCGCCTAGTGTTGTCATGTCGTCCTTCTTTTGTCGACTCTTCTTTTCCCACTTGTTTTCCTTTGGATGTGACCGTTGTCTTTCTCCTCGCTGAGTTTGTGTTTCTAAATTTGTGTATCCTTTCTGCCTCTAGCACCCTTTGCCCTCTTTGGTTTTGTTTCCTTTTTGTTCTTTTTCCGTTTTTTTTTTTTTTTTACTACGCGGTGGATGGTCGACTGTCCTTATTACAACTTTAGTCAGTTGCCATTGGTCATCCCTCTGAGTTCTATGCCTGATAAATATATTAAATGTACAACTCCTCCATCTATGACATATTTCACTTTGTATGGTCCTAAACAGTGCATTATGATCTTTCCTGGGTGCTGAAACGATTTGATGTCATACTTCAGTACTAGATCTCCTTCCTTGAACATTTTCTTGTTGATTTGTCTATCGTGCCAATGTTTTTCTCTTGCTTTCTGAACTTGTTGGTCAAATCCTGCCAAATTTTGGTCTTCCTCCATGGTCAGTAACTGATTCAGTCTCTCTTGTACTGCTCCTCATTCTATCATTTGTGTGATCATTGCTACGCGCAAGCTTGGTACTAAAATTTCTAGCGGCACCACTACTTCTTGACCATAAACCAGTTTAAATGGTGTGTGCCTCGTTAAATTTTTGCACATAGTCATGTATGCCCATAATATTGCTGGTAATTTTAGGTCCCAGTCATCCCTGTTGAAGTTGCAAATATTTGTCAGTGCGTTCTCCAGAATTTTGTTGAAGGCTTCCACTGTGCCATTTTCCTCCAGATGATACAATGTGATCTTCTGGTGATGGAATTCAAATTATTCAATCATAGCACCGATGGTGCTATTTATGAAGTGTGTGCCTTGGTCGCTCATAAAAATTATCGGGCACCCAAATCTAGTGACTACTTGTTCCAATAGAAAATGCGTTGTTGTTTATGCGCTGCAATCCTTCACTAGTGCGGCTTTCGCCCATCTTGTTAAGTATTCTATCACGGTGATAATGTACCTTGCTCCTGTTCTTTTTGCTGGTGGTTTGATTGGTCCCACAAAGTCTATTGCCCACTTGTCAAATTTCTGTAATGTTACTTGTGGTCGTAATGGCATCTCGTCCCTTATGTTGGGTTTTCCTACCCTTTGACAAACATCGCATGTTTGACAATATTCCTTTGAATCTCTATGAATTGTTGGCCACCAAATTCATGTGCACAATACCTTCTTCATGGTATCTTTACCTGCATAATTCCCTCCTACTATTCCCTCATGGGCTTCCACTAAAATTATTGGTCTTTCATGCTCTAACGTGTATCTTAGTAAGATGCTATCTGTGCCCATTTTATATAGGTGTCCTGCAATTAGTTGATAGTCGGTAGCGTAGACTACTAGGTTTTTCTTCTGTGCGATGTTATATTATGGCGGCATAGTACATGTACTCAAGTACTAAATGATATTTGTGAAGTATTCATTAGCAATTTGTACTGAGAATAACTGTGCATCCGAAAAGTTGTCGTCTAAATTCGTAGGTTCTTCTCCATTTGTGACCCTTGATAGGTGGTCAGGTGTTGCGTTCAATTTTCCTAGCTTGAATATTACTTCAAAGTCAAATTCTTGGAATACTAGTAACCATCGACATATTCTCTCCCCCAACACTGGCTTGTTGAATAGGTATTTCAGGGTTGAGTGATCTGTGAGCATCTTAAAGTGTTTTCCCAATAAGTAATGCTAGAACTTTTGAAGTGCGTAGACCATATCTAGGTCTTCCCTTTCGTTCGTGTTATAGTTATGTTCGGAGTCTGATAAATTTTTGCTCACGAATGCTATTGGGTGATCCAAGTCTCCCGCTCTTGGTTGCACCAAGATAGCTCCAAGTGCTATCGTTGATGCATCTACATGGTCGTGGAATGTCTTCTCCTAGTGTGGAAATACTAATATCGACGCAGTAACCATCTTTTCCTTCAAGGTATCCAGACCGTGTTGACACTCGTCATTCCACTAAAACTTTGTATCCTTTCTTAACAACGTTTCCATCAGTACAGTGATCTGTGCATATCCTTTGATAAATTTCATGTAATAACCTGTGTGTCCCAATGTTTCTCTTAGCTGACAGACTATTTTTGGTGTTGGTAAGTTAACAATGACTGCGATCTTTGCAAGATCTATTATCAAACCTTGTTTGCATACTATGTTACCTAATAGTATCCCAAACGATGTTCCAAATATACATTTCTTTATGTTCAGTGATATCTGACACTGTCTACATCTAACATCAACTGTAAAACTTCCACATGGTTTTTCAATAAAATATAGATTGTCTAATCATCCAGGTAGACTTCGAGAAACTGGTGGATGAATTCCTAAAACGCAACAATGACTACTCTGGAAAATATTGTTGGTGCATTCTTTAGTCCAAATGACATGACTGTGTATTGGTAAGATCCCGATTCTGTCACAAACATGGTCTTGTATCTGTCCTCCTGTGCTATCTTACTATAATGGCAGCCTGAGAATCCATCAATGAATGAGTGAGATTCATGTTCTCCTACGTTCTCTAACACCTCGTCCGTGAAAGGTGTAGGGAATGGGTCATGTAGGCATGCATCGTTCAACTTCAACAAGTTGATGCATATCATGATCCCTCCTTGCTTCTTGTCCTGAACTACCATCAAAATTATCCATTCTGACTCCTCAACAAGTTCTATGATGCCGACTTCGAGCATCCCGTTGATCTCAGTTTTGACTTTCTGTTTATATATTGGGTTCAGCCTATAGGGTCATTGTCTAATAGGTATCTCTTCAGGTCTAAGTGGTATCTTCATCTCTCCCAATTATCCTGCTATACCCTTCATCTTTGTAAAGTTTGTGGGAAACAAGTCATTGTATTCGCGCAACAACTTTGTGATGTTTTCTACAGTTTTCTCATCCCAGTAGTCTCTAATGCTGACCATTTTTGGATGCTCGACTATCCCAATGTTAACTTTATTTACTTTGATCGGCGCATAAATGACTTCTGATTCTATGGGTGGGCCTTCCACCCCTCTTTCGCCTTCTACTTCTTCAATCTGAATATCGTGTGGATCGTCTTCATCCGGTGCTTCCTCTTGCATGTGGTAACAAGACAACAGTTCCTTAACTGTATGTTTGTTCCATTGTTGTTCTTCTGTGATCAATTATATTTCTGGTTCTTTGATGAATATTACTCCTCTTATCTATTTGAGGGATGCATCTATGTTGGGGTTTTCATGTTTGAATGAAAGTGTGACGGTAAAATTCTATTGTAATGTCATCCACGTCACAGTTCCTTTGCGCAACTCCTGGTCTATATACTAGTTCATTGGTATGCCCTCTAGAGTGTGTATGAAGTGACGAGGCCATTCCTCTAGGGGTGTCATTTTCCATAGCGTTCTACACACCTCCACATGTTCTGTTGGTGCCCCATTTCCATCATACTTATGTTGTTTGTTGTTTTTCTATTCTACACCAAACCTTATGCGTAGTAGCCTCTTACATTGGTACCAATCTGTGATGGTCTCCTTGTGCACACCCCACCATATTGTAGGAGTGGCCTTGAGTGCTAAACCAAGTGCTAACAACCTCTAGTTCTCTAACACTGTGTCTTCATACTGTGTCAAGAATGTTTCCAAATTGTTTATTCCGTGGAAACTGGGTGGTTCTCTGATTTATGTGCCTACCCATCTTACTGCGTGGTATTTTCTTGCACATATTCTCGTGGATACTTCGTGTAGCCTTTGTTGCCAGTTTTCTAAACCGGTGTTTGAGTCTATTTCACATGAATTAATGCTCCTCCTACTGAGTATCCCATCTGTAGTTGTGTTTACATAATCCTCCTCGCGTGCAGTTGTTTTGTATAATTGGTCAATTTCCTTTAGGTCTAGGCAAGTAGGTTCTACAAACCTCTCCCCTTTGGATGGGTCTAATGGTGTAATGAACCTATATTATCCTAACCCAAATTTCATTTTCCTGGTCTTCAAATTGATTATGGCCTAGTTGTCAAACGCCCAATCCAGACCAAGCAACACTGGGAAAGGTATTGTGCCATCTATTATTTCAATGACTTCAAAATCTGCTTCAGTGCACACTCCATCTAGGTCGATTGTCACTCCTTTCAGTCTACCTATTGGTAAGACCCTGTATTGGTTTGCCAATTTTAATTGAGCAGGTGAATATCCTAATGTTGGCTCTCCCATGCACTGCCATGTCTTAGAATTCAGTCTAAACTCCCTACTTTTTCTTCTTCTCATATGCAGGTGATTGACTATCTTTGGTTCTAGCTTTCCTTCCGTCTCAATGCTACATTTTTCTAGTATGTTTTGCAATATTTTCACAAATGATGGATCACTTAATACCTTTATACATGATTGCAGAAAGCCTTTGATTGTACTTACTTGTCTCGTGGGTTTCATCCCATGGGTATGATCCAATGACGGTGGCATCTCATATTTTGGTGTTTCCTTTTTCTGCTACACAATTGAAGTCGATGCTATGTCCTCCTTATGAAATTATTGTCTGGCTTATTTAAATATCTCATTTTCCTTCTGCGTGTCAAAATGCTTCCTTAGTTCAGTGTTCCTCTTTACCCATTGATTCTACGTTGGTTCTTGTCGAGCTGCATCATTTCTTGTTTTATCTCCTCCGCGAGTGAAGATATTGATGTTTCGTCCTTCATCCCTTGCATTGGATGAGATCCATTGAATGTTCTCGTTGTTCTGGTTCCTCTTTTCCTAGAGCTTTACTAGTAGTGTCGGACATTCTTATGTTTCATGATCTGATGTGCGACAATACATACAATTCTCTGGTGGAAGCAGACATTCCCTTGCATAATGTCCCAATTGTTGACAATTATGACATGTGACTGGCCCTCTACTTCATATAAAACCTCCTTTGGTTCGTCCTCCTCCTCTGTATCTTGCTCGATCACCTCTCGGCGTGTTATACTGAGGTGCTTGATTATACTGCGCGGTATTGTACTGAGGTTATGGTGTATTGTACTGCAGTTGTGCATTATTGTACAGTGGTTGTGTAATATTATACTGCTACTGTGCAGTGTTGTATGGAGCTAGGACTTGATTAAATTGTGGCACTGCTTGCCCAGTCATCATTTCTACCTGTACTCTATATGCATATCATCTTATTTCTCGCATCAGATCCATAGTTCTACAATCTTTGTCATCGTGGCCCACTGACTTTCAAAAGGTGCAATATGATATCTTTGGTACTATTTGGTATTTTTACATCATTGTGCAGTGATAAGGGTCGTGACCTGATTTCTTGCAGATTTTGCACCATAGTCCTCCTGGTGGTAAAAAATTTGGCATTCATGTTGCCATATATTGTGCGAACATTGGACATTCATTCTTGTGGTGTCCTTCTATCCTTCATGTGTTACACCAAATGACTTCTCGTTTGTCCTTGTTCTTATTCTGGTTCAGCTGAAACTTTAGATTCTTCAAATCCTCTTTCAGTTCTTCAATAGTTGGGTCTGTCTGTTGGTACTGGTTTTCTTCCAGTTGCAAGGATGCTTGTAGAGCCTCTGCCTGTGTCTAAAATTTTTGGTGTCGTAAAGGGTATTTTAAGTGTGGGATTAGTGAGTTGACAAACAAGTGCCGATGTTTCATCTCGATCATGAGATATTTTATCTTTCCCTTCAATTGCTTAAATCTCTAATAAACCTCCCATACATACTCTCTTGGTTTTTGTCTTATTTCGATAATCTCGTTCATGTACTAATCCTCTAAGCTGGCTTATGGAACTCATTTATCAATAAATTATTACCATCTTCTAGTGTCCTTGTTGTCCCAAGGGAACTATTTGTGTCTAGACTCATGTACCAGTCTAGTGCGCGGTCTCTTAGAGTAATAGCTAGTTCCGCAAGTTTAGTATCTTTGTCAGTTATCTATTTTGATTCCTATATATTTGCACAAATGAACAAATGTTTCTCAAGGTCTTCTGTTTCTTCTCCTCTAAATTCTGGTAATCTGATGGTGGGATCATGTCCTGCCATTCTGAATGTTGAACTACTACCTCCACGTGGTGTAGATACCTGACTAGTGCTACCTGAACTGGCTCCTCCAATTGTTGTTCCTTGTGTAGATGTAATTCATGCTATCTGACTACTTTTGAACTTCGGTTGTCTAAATGGTGGTGTTCTCTTTGGTGTATTAGTCACACATGGGTTTATGGGTTCCACATTGACATTAATATGGATAGGATGGCTTCCTTCTCATACTGCTCATGGACCTCTCGTATTCTTCTCATATGTTGCACACATTATTTCCTCAATCCTCTCCATAGCTCGAAGATCCTCTACCTCTTCCTCATCACTCACCAAGCCTTCCCTCGCGACTATGGCTCTCTTCTTAGTATTCAAATTGTATTGGTAGGGTACTCCGCTATGCATCTTTCCCATTGACGCCAAGATCCACTTGATCTGGTCGTCGTCTATCATGATTGGGTCCAAGGGTTCCTCCTTCTTTATCTTATCCTTTCTTCCTTCCATTTCTCCTCTCTGTGTCAGTGCTTTCCCCCTTCCCCCATGCACGCAGGGAAGTTTAGTTGTCTAATTCCATTGCCATTAAACCTTGGTAATATAGCAATATCTTAATAGAAGTATGCAGTGATCGAATGTACCTTCCTCGAGGTCTGCATAGAAATTATTGCTCCGCTGCACTATATGAATTCGCTGTGTCAATTGTAAACTTTGTTATAAACCCTGCCACAATACTATCAAGCCAAAAGTATATTGAACAGGTGAACTTGTTGTTCACCTGTTGTAACTGCTCAAGTTGTTGGATTACTGAGAGGGGGGGTGAATCAGTAATAATGTAATTATAATCTTTTTTCTTCAAATGTTATATCAATGTAGAATTATTATCCAATAATGAGCAGTAATAAATAAACAATCACACACATGCACAGTACACTAGTTCTTTACGTGGAACCCCAAATCGGGAGAAAACCACGGAATGCTTTTTCTTATATGTCTTGAATAATTACATTCATTGGAAGCACCAACTTCCTTTTTTTTCTAGCTGCAACTGGAAGGAGGCTCCAACCTCCTAGTTTCTCAGGCTACAACCTGAGGGAAGCTCCAACTCCCCAAATCTCTAGCTACAACCAGAAGGAGGCTACAACCCCCAATGTTCTCCGGCTACAACCAGAAGGTGGCTACAACCACCTGTCCTTGCC
>ML782078.1:187180-202136 GCA_009831015.1 Picea engelmannii | reverse complement strand
TTTTCACAGCGCCCTCCACATTTCATGGAACCACCATTGGCAATCATGATTTGGAAATTGTTGACGGCATGGATGTAGCAATGAGTTTCTTGGGCAATGTGGCGATGAATAAAATTATGGGTGCTTCCACTATCAACTAGAATTATGACCTTCCGATGCTTGATGTAACCGATTAACTTGAGGGTTTGGGGGGAGGAGAAGCCACTGAGATCATTGAGGGAAATGATCAGTTCGACTTCGGGAGGGTCTGAGGGAGGGGTTATGTAAGTGATTTTAGGTGACTCGGGCACAAGGGGAGTTTCAACACCCTCTTCTGAAATATCCTCAGAGATGGCCATAAAAATATTTTGTTCCTTACACTTGTGGCCCGGGAAATATTTGTCATCACAATTATAACAAAGGCCTTTGAGTTTCCATTCAACCATTTCAGCCCTGGTCAATTTTTGGATCTTTTATGGGAAGGAGGGAGTAGTGGGATTTACGGGTTTAGGGCGAGGGATAAAGGAGGGTTTACGGTTTTGAGAGGATACAACCTGTTGTTCTTCTTTAGATTTTTTAGTAGCCTCCACCCAACTTGAAGGTCGATCCATGAGGACATGGGCCCGAATCTCCTCCTTGAGGCCACTGATAAAACACTCTTGAAAGAAAGCAGCAGTCATGCCCTCTATTCGAAAAGCCAGGCACTCAAAGGCAGCTATGAAGTCTTATATTGTTCCTGATTGTTTCAACTTTGTCAAACATCCCAAATGGTTGGTGTCAGTGTCAAAGCATTCATAAAGCTCAGTCACAAATTGGGTCCAAGCAATATACCCTTGACGGGAAGTTTTTCTCCATTTCCACCATTGCCAACGTTCTTGATCTAGATGGAGAACACCATACCAAAGTTTGGCCAAGTCATTTGTAATGCCGTATAAAGAGAAATAATGTTCCATTTGGGTGACCCAACCAGTGGGGTCCGAGCCATAAAATTTGGTCACATCCACCCGCCAAAGGCGTAGGTCACGTTGAAAGTGATGGGGCTGAAAGGTATGGCAATGGGAGGAATGTTCACCTTCAGTCTTTGGAGGTGCATCAGAGAAAGGGTCATCTGTAGGGATATTCAATTTGGTGTAGAGTGATGCAAAGACAGATTCAAGATGGGTGGTCAATTCTTGTTTGACTTCCTCCATTAAGGACTGCATGGTTGTATTTATGGTTGTATTGATGGATGAATCGATGGAGGAAACAGTAGCACTGAGTTGTTTCGCTTCTTTTTGGGTCTCGAGGAAACCAGATTGCAAGGTGTTGAAGCGAGCTTCCGGGTCTTGGCTATGAGTATGGGCCATGAGGATGGGTGAACTAAAAAGGGGCGGGCAGGGTCAAAATTTTTTCCGAAAAATGATATGGATGAATGTGATAAGGGCGAAGAGATGAATCCAATGGAATAGGTCTCAAATAATGGTGAAAAAATTTCCAGACTTTTTTGTCTAAAGAATACTGCAACGATGAAATCCCCAAATGCTTAACCAGAAAGAAATGTGTATTTACTTGGCAACCTGAACACAGTTGCGCGGCAAAAGATCGTGTCTGTTTTAATTTGTTTATGTTTCTGTCCCCCAAAGGTTAGGTATTCAAAGGTTCTATAGACAAGGGTTTGCCCTGTGCTATAGCTCTCTGATATACGTGTGGGGTCCAACAGTAGTACTCGGCCCAATGTCTCAGGGCACTAACTAAGGAGGATAGACCATACCCGTAGCCGTACTACCCAACTATCCAGGTACTAGAGAGTATCTGCCTGAGTGTTGTTCTTAGTGGCACTATAGAAGTCAGGCGGCGTATAAGTTTATCTAAAGAGTGCTTCAAAAAATCTAGGTTGATCCGTACACATGTGTTGTCTGATGCGCTACCACTCGAAGGGGTACCAACAGGGGTTACAAGGGTGGAAAACATATGTGCGCTTAAGAGACACTTGTATTTCCTGCATGTATGAATCCCTCAACCGTGGGTTTATGTGTGTAACGACAAATCTCTGTGGCTTAAAGACGTCGGAATACGTCTCTACCCTGGAAAAAAAATTCCCACAATTTCTGCCAAGGAAAGTGCTCTGATACCACTTGTAATATATCAGATATAAAAAGTATGCAGAACATAAATAAAATGCTAGAAATGGCAGAGTAACAATAATATAACCAACATAATCTCCATAATAACACAGAAATGATATAAGAACAACAACAGAAATAACACTTTGAATCAGAAAGCAATGTTCACGGGCCTCTTCGAGGGGGAAACCTCCAGTCGAGCAGCGCTCTGTTACAATAATCTCCAAGCTAGGGTTTTCATACCCTTGACCCTTATTTATACTAAATATGTCTATCAAGAGAAGCATCTAGATGAAGATCCTTCTAGAAGAGGAAGCTTCTATTAGGTCTTCTTACATCTGCCTTATTCTATTTTATTGAAAGGCCTTATTAATATTGACCTTTATTACATCTGAATATATTGATCTACCTATGTGCATGTTAGGACCCTAACAAACAATATTTAAACAAGTAATACAATAACTCATTCATTCATTAAGCACAACAAATCACTACTAAAAAGAGGATAAAGATATGCATGCATTCATCACATTACACAAATATTACCGTGGTTCACCCCCTCTTGGGCTACATCCACAAAGATTTGGCTCTTGTCTCTCTTTTATTATGATAATTTTGTATCTATAGCGTCGTGCGCTTACAACTCTCCTCATATGGGTAAGATCTATATGAGGTGAACTAGACCGCACCAAGCTCCTCAGCCTGCGATCTAATCATCAAGATCTACCTTCTCTCATCTCCTATAGCTCAACAACTTACAAAACAATTCATACAACAAAATGTAAACCCAATTACAACAACCACCCCTATAATACCTCTGTATCAGTATTTATACATCTTTGTCTCTTCATCCATTATAATACATTAACAAAACCCTAAGCCTACTGACTTTAGGTCTTCCTCTCATGTGTGCATGTTTTTCTTCCTTCCAGTTGTCGCTTTCCTTGTGCACGCTTTCTTGCATGCGTGTATGTTGTGTTTCCTTCCAGTTGTTTCTTCGCTCTCTGCATGCTTTATTTCCCCACAATCATCCTTCTTTCTACTTTGACCTGCTGTCAACAATCATTTAGATTTTTGGCCTTAGAAATGGGTCACAGGATGGATGCGCTTCTAAGAGTTGGGTGACTCAAGGAGGGATGCACAGAACAACCGAACCTCGGCCTTCTACCCTTTACAGGTATCTCCCTGCCTTATGGTGTAGGAACACTTGACTTGGAGGATTTAAAAGTTCCCTATTTCTTAACTTCTAGTGTTTAAAAATTTGAGAACCAGATAATGGGGGGTTATTTGGATGCCTAACCCCGAGATCCTACCTAGACTAAAAAATTTATTTTCGCACCTCCCATGGAGGAAACATTAGTGTTTTTTTAGAAAAATTTTAGATGTTGTGGGCTAAGAGATTGGGGGTGTGAACTAATCTCATTTGAATTAAATGGGTGTGGATAATTTCCAAAGAAGTAGTGGGATGATTCATAATTCCTTCGGAGAAAACTTACTTCAACCTCCATGATTAAAAATGGAAATTATGTGTGTGAGGAGTGGCTTTGTGTGCAAGCAAGTGAAAAAGTGTGCCAATCTTTTAATAAGTTAGGTGTGAGATTTCAACATGTGGACTTCCTGTGGTTCTTACAAATATTCTTTACCTAGCTTACTATGTGTCATTGGTACAACCTTGCAGAATATTTAAAGCCCTAAAGAACTAGCAATATGGACATATGGGTCCTTTACAAATCCTTTAAACTCCCTAAATGTTGTTTACACTAAGAAATCTTTGAAAATATCATAATTTTCAAGCATGTAGGCATGTATGGGCCCATTAATTTGATCTTTAAACTTCCCTAGATTGTGATGTAAACTAAGAAATAAATTTTAAGAAACTTTCCTAACTTTGCAACATGTGGGCATGTATGAGCCCTTACAATACTTTAAGATGATTTCAAAAAACTAAGAGGAACCCTAGGAGGGATTTGTCCTCTCCTAAATATTTTTGTTAAGGGAGATGAAATGTCCCTTTAACCACCTTTTTGATTCCTAATATCAAAATAGGGTGCGAGGGAAGAGAATACTTGAAGGTCAAAGTTAACTTCTAGTCCCAATTTAAGTGATTGATGTATGAAAGCAATAACCTCAACTTAAAATTTTACAAGCCAAACAAACTATCCATGTGGCAACCAAGAAAAAGAGGAGAATATTGGTTCTTTTTACCCCCTAAATGCCTATGTTAGCTAACCTTTCATATGGGAAAGGACTCTAAGTGGAGTGTAGTTTCCTTACAAAGTGCATGAAAGTAAAAATATGAAGGATAGGGGCCTTCAAATCATCATAGAAACCCTTACAATTTTGAAAAACTGGAAATATGCGTAGGTTACAACTCCAACAGGAATGTAGTGGGCGCACAATGCACAGTGTAAAGAAGCCTGTGGCAAACACAGTGTGCATAGTGCACGTCAGTGGGCAGGAAAATCTATGCACTTCCTATCACGCGTCGGGGGAGAAATTTCCAAGTGAAATACTCATTCCCCAACTCTGAATTTTGATTTTTGCAGGTTGGTCTAGGCTGGTTTTGGTACCTGCAAGAAAAACCAATCAAAATGAAGTGCTCTCTAATCTCAAATAGGGAGTAATTTGATATCGATCCCCAATATGGTCTCCAATCCGTTGTGTTGGTTTTGTCACTTGGGTGAGCAAAATAACAACACTTGCATATCTAGATGAGCCTGCAACAATATAGAAGTTTGTGAGTGGGTTAAAAAATCCAAACACATGTATAAACAAAGAAATAAACTAAAAAAATTAAGAAATAAAAGTTGGAAAGCATGAGAAACTTAGAACCATGAAAATCAAATAATGACCAACATAATGCTACCAATGGATCAATAGATTAGTAGGCAAAACACCATAGAGAAAAATAGGGACTTATGAGTCCCCTCTTCCTCTTTGGGAGGGCTCTTGAGTTCCCTAATGGAGAGCTCTTCATGCAATGGAAGAAAATGGCAAATGGTGAAGAACAACAATGCCTATTCCCTCAAGAGGTGAGTGGAAGGCTCCAAAGAGAAAAGAGGATTCTTAAGGGAGAATTCTTGCAGCATAACAAGACAATGAAGATCTTGGTTTCTTAGTGCACCCATGGCTCTTATTTATAGCATTCCTTCAAGGGAAAATGTAATTGGTTCATAGTGTGAATAAGGGGCATTTTAGGGCACCCTCTAGTCCTTAACTAGCCTCCCATTCGAATTTCTCTCAGATATGAGTGTCAAATTGTGTTGGGAGCTGGTCCATATGTGGTTGAGGGGGCGACAAGATCCATAAATGTGTCATTCATAGAAGTGTGCGGGTTTTCTCGTATATAGTTGTGCACTTGGCGCATTGTGCACACTGAGGGATTTTTTGGTCCACGCACACTGTGCATTGTGCATGCACTTCCTTTGGTGAATCTACGCATGTCAATTTTTGACCCAATTGTATAGTTTTTTGCCTTTTGAATTCATTTTGGTATTGTAGGTGGACTAATTGTTGTTGGCTTTACTGTGTTTCTTTAACCATTTGTGTGCAATGTTGCAGATGATATTTTAGTGATAACACCTAGTGACCCCAATACATAGCGAGATTAAGTACAAAAAAGATCCAATAAAGAGAGGAGAAGTGGTGTGCTCCTCTTGGTCAAACATCTACACAATAATGAGCAAGAATAATTGAGTGAGCGAAGGAATTTCTCCTTCCTCTATATATATGAAAGGTAAGATAAGCCAACAATAGATATGTGGGTCTATACTCTTACACGCAACCTACAATAATATATGTAGGATCACACATGTGGACTGCTACACTCCAAGAGTACACATGTCAAACTCCAAGGTGATATTGTTTTCCACAAGCAAGGATCCAAGTGAAAGGGTGCTCCATGAGGCATTTTTAAGAACCAAATATCGGAATACAAAATATCACAATAGATATAGAAGAACAATATAGAAAACCACAACTTTATTATAGAAACCCTTGAGGTAGGGAAACACCGTACAATGGATCCTATTATGGAAGGGATCCTCTCTTGTTCACTTGCCTCTTCGAGGGGGCATCCTCCTATTGAGATACCGCTCCCAATACAATACTTCTCTTCATGTCTCATTACATTGCTTTAACCCCTTTATATAGTGCTACCATCACCTAAGAACATTCTAGAGGAGGAATATTATAGAAGTGGAACCTTCTAAGAAGTCCTCTTACATTTATTATATCTAACTACCATAGCGGGCCTTATTTAATAATATAGTGGACCTAGTCCACCTTACATTGAATGACCTCCACTATTATCACTATGGGCCCTCTGGGGCCCCCCACTACCTCTCTAGCTACCTTACAGGCATGTCCAACACTCCTCCTACAATCCTCCAATGACTCCATCAATCCTCCCAAGATATGTACTCCACTGGGTCCAATCCCCTTTCATTAACATTGTCACAATCATCTCCGAGTTAATTTCAAGACTCAGTGCAAGAATCCAAGCTACCTCATGTTTTCCAAGTCATGTCTAACACTCCTCCTACACTACTCCAATGAATCCATCAATCCTACCAAGAGATGTACTCCATTGGGTCCAATCCCCTTTTATGAACATTGTCACAATCATCCCTGAGTTAATTTCAAGACTTCGTGAAAGAATCCAAGCTAGCTCATGTTTTCCAACGCCTAATTCCCTCTGAGATGAAAAATTATCCTCCTCCTAAGTAGGGTGCTCTCCTAGCAAGTAACCATCTCCATGTGGCCATCATGTAGAACATCACCAAGTGGTTTGAAGATCTTCAAAGCCCTAGAAAAGAGTTCCGTGAAAGCATTGAACTAAGGCCAAACAACCAGTAAGTAAGTTATCTCCAATGTGAAAATACATCACAAATCATCTAGGGGTTGATCATACACTCGTTGACGGGTCTAAATGGCATGTCAAGCAAGTAAGGGAGAACTCCCAACGACATGTCCCAATTAGACCTACTCTCATTTGGGGTGGCATCTTTGACGAGTATATGGGCCTTGTTGCCCCTCATAATCAAAAGAAGAAAAAGGGGAAAGACAATGGAATTCCCCCCAAATAAGTCTAGTTAATCCTAATACTATCTAACTGAAAACAAACTAATATAATCCTAACTACTTCTAACCTATCCCAAGAGAAAAACTAAAAGAATGAGTAAAAAAAAAGGTAATACCATTAGAACCAGAAATAATTCATGTATTCTAATGATAAATGAAAGCAGCAGTGCTATATATACATAGACAAATAATTGTACAATACATCCATAACATCATTTATGTACCCACAAAGAAACATGTGACAACATAAACAGATAGAACAAAGTGTAGAGATAGTTCATACAACAAAATTATATCTACTCAACAGAAGACAAATGCACAAAGAATAGTCTCATTTATGCAGGAGAATCGCCAACAAGCACATGTGGAGGGAAAATTCAGCACCATAATGCGTCTTTTGAATTATTGTGGAATCTTGAACGTTGGTGTTTCCTATCAATCTTTTTGAACTGATTGAAAAACTGAAGAAGATCAAATGCTTGGGAGATGAATGATCACGATTGATCTGGGAGTTTCACTCCTAGACTTTAATGTAACAAAATTTAATTAGCAGTTAGTTTTTTTTATCGAGAAGACGAGTAGTCGGAGGGAACCCTAGGAGTCCTCTGGGATAAATAGAGGTTTTTTATGCTTAAATGAGGTTGCTGCAAAGTAGTAGGAGACTGTTGTGATTTAGTTGTTACTGAATTTTTAGTTCTTGTTTTATCATAGCTGTATCCATTTACATTTGAATGAATATAACATAGGAAAATTGATCCAAATGCATGGTGTCACTATTGTTTACAATTCCCTGTTATTTTGTTTTCATGAATGAATGATTCATGTTGTTGAGCATATGAAACTGTGAAGTGTTTGAGTAATTTTAGATTGTTTCTCTTCGTTGATTTCATGCAAGGTGTGCATATAGTCCACAAGGAGTGCATTGACAGATTCTACTTCGACTCATAAGCTCAGAAGAGATAGCGCGAAACTTCTATTTGCAAGGAGTGCAAAGGGACCGTTGTAAGGTGTGCACAATCACCCGCAATAACTTAAGTCTTACGTGAGAACCTGTTGCAAGAAGTGACAGAGTCTGCTTTGAATCATAAGCTAAGAAGAGATAGCGGAACTTTCATTTTCAAGCAGTGCAAAGGGATTGCTGCAAGGCGTGCACAGTCGCCCACAAGAAGCTAATTCTTGCATAAGATTCTGCTACAAGGAGTGCACAGAACCGAAGTTTGACTAAGTGTCGAAGTAAACCTCTAAGGAGTCGAGGGTTCTGAGAGATAAATCTCAGAATAGATAGTAATGAGAAATATTCAAAGGGAGTGAAGTTCTGAAGGTTTCATAAACCATCGGCTAAGATCCATTCAGGAGGGAGTGGGATCATTCTAGACCATTGGATCTGGGAAAGGCACACACATTTCAAGTCTCTATGCGCACATAAGAGAAAGTATTCGCCAAAGTCCCGAAGAGGATAGGGATCATCCATCATCCAGAGGGACAGGTGGCAGAAGATCCATAACTATGGAGTTAAAGTACCTTGAAATTTTTGTGGATAAGGAGAAAGAGAAATCATCGAAGAGACGAAGGCCAAAGTAGATCCAGGTCGTTGGTTGCTAGGAGATACGTGTTGACAGATATCAGACTCCAGGAAAATTCACTTTGGAAGATTCCAAGTGCAGAGGGTGACAAAATCCTGAAGTTCTGAAGGCCGAAGTAGATCGCAATCGTCTGTTGCAGAGGACACATGGCGGGAATCCATCATCTTCAGGTGAAATCACTCCAGGAGGAACGAGTGTGTAGGAGGTTGAAAATCCTGAAGCGCGAAGAGCCAAAGTGGATAGTGGTTGTCGGATCTAGAGGGCACACATCAATAGATATTGTACTTTGGGTGGAAGTACCTCAGGAGGAAGAAAGTGAAGATATTTTGAAACTACCGAAGCCCAAAGAGCCGGAGTTAACCATAGTCGTTGATCTGTGAGAGACGCACGTCAATGGATCTTGAACTCTAAGTGAAATAACTTTCGGAGGAAGAGATGTCACAACCCCGCTGCGGCGTAATAAATTTTCACCTTTTCTTGAGGGACAAAACCCCTGAAAACCTACAGATCTTAGCATAGGCTGCAGATGCCACCTCTGCCTCAACAGAGTCTCTGCGCGACCTCCCGGTCTTAAGGGTCGTTCATTTCCTTTTATGAGCCGAAGTGACCTCTTTTGATTTCCAGCTGAAATCTTCTTCCAATCGATCCACAGGTTCTTTCGGAAGCTCCCCTGTGCGAACAACACTAGGCGCGAGCTCCACCCTCCCCGAGTGACCATAGTGCTATGACTAAGAACTATTCCCGAAGGCGCTTGTCGCAACTCGCAATCTCGTGAGTTCGTGAGTTGAAACTCCCGACTCTTCTTTTCCAATCTTGCGATACCCAAGATCACGAAATGGGTATATCTCTCCTCTATCAGTGCCCTCCATGCGTGACCACCGTCTAAGCTTAATGCTAGCTCCTCTCGCTACTCGCCACTTCGCAAGTTGTGGCGTCCAACCTTGGCACCTTCCCTTCACGAAACCCCGAGAAGCAATGTTAGCTTTCCCTCTCACGTTCTCGCTACTCGCGATTTCTCAAGTCGAAGGGTTGAACTCTAGTTCCCTTATCTCACGAATCCTCGAGAAGCAATGTTATCTTTCCCTCCCGCGTTCTCGCTACTCGTGACTTCGCAAGTCGAAGGGTTGAACTATCGTTCCCTTATCTCACGAATCCTCGAGAAGCGATGTTAGATTTCCCTCTCGCGTTCTCGCTACTCGTGACTTCGCGAGTCGAAGGGTTGAACTCTTGTTCCCTTATCTCACGAATCCCCGAGAAGCGAGAGGTCAACGGGTGTTTACTCCTTTCAATAGGTGACACATGTCTGCCTATCTATCGCACGGGCCCACCTTGTGGTTCTACCACATGTCCCTCGTTCCCAGCTTCAGCACTTCGCTTCCCGAAGCGCTACCTCCTTTGTATCCCGACACCCGAAGTGTCGAGATCCCGAACTCCTCATTACTCCTTATCGCAACTCATGACTTTGAGACTTTCAAGACAAAAGTCTTGACCTCCTATCCATCAATATGCCAAAATTATGAAATTATGACACATTGTCAATGCGGGTCCCACAATGGAACTTCCCGCCTTTTTGGAGTTTCGGACTTCGCGAATTCGCGAATCCTGATGCTAAGATTTTGGTTATTCAACACATGAAACCCTGAAATATCGAGTTCCAATGCACTTCACCAATAACTAGCTCACACAAATCCTTTCGCCCCTTCGGGACTTCGCCTTTCACGACCTCGCGAATATTGAGGCAAGGGTTTTAACCCTTCAACTCACAAATCCACAAAATGAGATTACGCGAGTGATCCAATGGTCCTTGTCAACTCAGATCCTATAGTCCGATTTCTCCCAAACTTAAAACTTGAAAATAGGCTTACCGTAACTCCCCTGCTCCTCTGCAAGATCTGACGGCTCTCGGGACTTCGTGAATTCTCCATGGAGAATTTCAACCGTCCAATGCCTCCTTGACGACTCTTGCGAAGTGAACATGATATTCCTTCGCTATTATTTCAGGATTTCAAGAGGATCATTCTTCCTCGTACAGGGTTACTAAGACTTGCGCCTTCAAATCCTTTTCCAGGTTCTTGGTGAGATTTCTAAGAAGGGTGTCTCTATGGGGAGATCTATCCAGGGTATTACCTGAGACGGATAAGGGTATAGATTTCCTGAGAACAGACTTGAAGTCTGAATTAATTCAATATGTGTATAAATAGCGATTTATAAAACATAATCCATACGTAGTATTTCCATTATAAGCATGCAACCACCATTTCTAAATCAAAACACTACACAGGCAGTCTTATACTCAAACCATTCATAAAACTGCACAGACTGTGAGCATACATGTCAGCAGATAAATTTCAAGATGCAAAATGTAAAACACTTATCAGAAATAACACCAGATGTGATTGCAATTGCTGAGAGGGGTGCTTGTTTCCACCCAACCGTAGGCTCAGCGAATCCCAATGGATTTACCACTAGCCACCCCCGAGCTGAGACCACAATGTTGCGAGACTGTGTCTCTATTTTCCAGTGACCGAGAACGAAGGTTACTCTCCTCCTTCTCTGCTATCACTCACTCTGTATTTTTCCAGAGTTCTTCCTCTCTTCTTTTCCCTGATCGCCCACTCTTCCTGCCTTTTCTCCTATCGACGAGGTTGCGTGTGGCATGATCTTCCTCGCAGTGGCCAGGTCTGAGGACTCTACGGATGGGAGATTCACCCCCATCCCTCATTACTCATGAGGATCCCTTTACATACCAATCCTGACGAGTCATTTAATTCGGGGTCAGCGAGCCGCTCTTGGTTCTCCAGGCCAGTGAAGTCCAAATACGGTATCGGTTTCGGTGGAAGTTAATGCCACCATTCCAGGTGCCTTCCACCACCTTTCTCCAGCCATCATGGTCTCTTTTTCAGCATATCCCCTCTCAGCAGTCCTGCAATATATATTCATAATATTATTCACATTCATCGACCTTTTTCACAAGGTCCATTCACATCACACATTCACATTTTTGGGTTTGCCACAGTTCTTGGCTAGTATAGTTATTTTTACAAACTGGGGGAAACAGGGTGTTACAAGAGAGTGTAGGGAAAGTTGAGGCTATCAAAGAATAGATTCCCGAAGTGGATCTTGATCATCGATCTGAGAACGGAAAATCGACGGTGAGGAATCATTGCGGGGAATGGAGGAAAATTTAGCAAGCGCTCTAGTTCGCAGCCCGTAATTTTCTAGGACTGTTGATCTTCTCGAGACAGGGGGTCAACGACCATGATTTATAGGAGTTTGGGAAATCACTTTTCCTATTTTAGAGACATGGCCCTCTGATTAAGAGTGAGCATGTTGGCAACCCACAATTTCTGTGAATCATCGATCGACGGACAGGTCGGTAATGATCAGATCGTGACCATGAAAACCATGAGGGTGATAACAGGGCCTGTGTTTTGGGTATGAGACCAGCAAGGTCCCAAGGAGATGATCCAACTCAGGAATAATTAACGATCCTTGACTGGGAGGTCGAGTATCTCCAAGGAGAGAAGGGGGGGTCTGCGTCACTCATGTACATCCACCAAAATCACAGATTTCTGGAATTCCTCTTGATCTTTATTAACTTGGAAGTAATTGTATTGTATTTCATTACAAAGGGAAAAATTCCCCTTATTACATTTAGTGAGCTCTCTTTTTAAAAGAAAATAAAACATGAGAGACTCTCCAACTTTCATGGTTGTTCATTTCGTTTTCCCCCAATATCTTCTTTTTACATTTCAAATTTCTTTCATATTTTCAAAAATGAATATGCGGGGGTTACAAACAAAAATTGGAGAGTCTCTTGGGAAGTTATGTTCACCCTCGAGAAGCTTATAAATGACAATCATTAAAAATGTTATTGACTTTGCAAACATTTGTATCTATGCTTGTTGAGGTTGTATTTTGTATTTATTAAGTCGTTATGGGAATGTTTGTCTTTAGCTTGCTGAACAAGATCATTTTATCTTCTTCTCCTCTATCTCATCTTTCCATTGAGCTATTTTTGGCTCAATTTCATTGTCTGTAGCTTGAGATATAACTGTTTGAAGTATGCATAACCGATTCTTCAACTAAATTCGGGTTTCATGTGTGTTTTTCATTTTAGAAGTATTTCTACTCTCAATTTACCTACATTTTCCATGCCATCTTGTTCTTCTCTTTTGAAAATTTCTATCAATATATCCTGTGTCTGATTTTGTTTCTCGTAGCCTTGGATATGGTTGTTTGAAGTTTGTACATCAATTTTTTCCCCTGAATTCAAGGTCTGTTGTTTTCTTCATTTTATGATGTCTTCCATCATCTATCCATATTAGATACCTTTTCCAATTCATTCCTCTATCCGATACCTTTCCAATGAGGTATCACAAAGGCAACTCTGACACCCGTAGCCCACGTTATGCTCGTTTAAAGAATGTCGCTCAACAACCATCGATTAAGCCTGTGGGTTAATCTAGACCATTGCTCTTCAACCTCCAAAAAAGAGTCTCACATACATAAGAGAGTTTAACAATCAACGATTTAAATGGATTAGCCCCTATGGATAGTTTGAATAAGAATATAGGCGGGAATGGTACCTATGGCTCGTAGTTTAATTTCAACTAATTTTCCCTCTTTAAAATTAGAAAAATAATTAAAAATAAAATAAAATAAATAGAAAAATTATTTACGTTATTTACAATTCTTAAATAAACTTCAAATAAATGATTACTCCCAATACTATGTAAAAAATCAAAGAAAAATTAAAATTAAACTAAACTTATTGCCCCCCATTAATGAAAAATAAAAATGACCAAAGCTAAAATTAATAAAATAATAATAATTACCCTACCTCGCTCTGGATTTGAATCTATGACCTCCAAGGAGGAACCATATGTTTTTAAACATTAGGCCCATTCAAGTTGCTTTTTCATCTTACCTGCGAGAAAATAGTAATCCATGAAAAATTAAAAATGAAAGTAATAACAAAATAAAATAAAAATAAAGAAACAACAAAAAAAATAAAAATAAAAAATAAAAAATAAAACAAGAAATAATATAAAAAATATATAATACAATATAATATTCCCTCTCGTCGTTGGGATGTATATGTATGCCTTAACTCAAACTCCACTCTATTCCCTGACAACGATCATCTCAAGACTCTGATGATCATTGGCTCAAGACTTCCGACGATCATCGTCTCAAGACTCCCAATATGATAATGCACGTTTTTTTTAAATAATATTAAATAATATATCAAAATGGTGCACGACTTCCAAGGGAAAATTAAATAATATTTTAAATGCAATGTACTCAAGGCTTGATCGTCATCGTCGGGGGTTTGGTAGGTGAGTGTGGTAATCTCTAGTAAATTCACCACCGCCGACATCGACGATCCATCTTAGCTCCCACTCCTGACTAGCCAATACTCCAATGAATTAATAAAACATTATCGAACCTTCTCCCCTCTCTCTTGTGCACACTTTTCAACAAATAATACTATAATAATCCACCAATCCAAATATATCAACTTAATGCACATTGGGATATACGCATCGTTGTTGGGTTTTTAAGGTAGGTGAAATCAGGGTGAATCTTCCTACGAGTTATGATATAAATTTTAAGGCACTGGGAATAACCAATTTTTTTTAATAGGATAACATAGTTCCCATGCCATTTGGGGGGAGGAATAAATTGTCCAAAAATAGGAAACCCTAAAAAACAGGAATCCTAGAAAATAGGAAATCCTTCTTAAAATTAGAATTCATGGCCAAAAGGGATGGAGCTGGATAGTGTGTTAGGTTTTGGTGGGAAAGGGGGGAAAATAGAAAGGTTAAAATGCATGTACAAGTTAGGGTTTAGTAAAAAAGGAAAAAGGAAATTAGAATAAATTAAAAAATTAAAAAAGAAAATTAAAGAAAAAAAATGAAAACGAAAATAATGAAAATTTATATTAAAATGAATATATATAAAAAAAATGTATATACTACACCCTAAGTCTTATTTAAATGGTTTGTTTATTTAGTACAAATTATTTTATCCATGTAAAAAAGAATTTACCCCATGTAAAATATTTAACGTGAACAAACTTTCCCTTGAGTAAAAGTAACTACTTGAAGTTAATCTTGTTGATACTGAGAGGGGGGTGAATCAATATCAAGTACAATTTAAAACCTTTTTCAACTTATACTTAAACCATTCAACTATATCCAATGA
>ML782078.1:118753-146920 GCA_009831015.1 Picea engelmannii | reverse complement strand
CACCCAAAAAGGAGGATAATCTCTATGATTTTAGTCCTTAAAATCTGTTGACTGTTGATGACGTGGAGATTAGCCTTCCAAGGCTTCTTCAACCTGTTCTTCCAAAGATAAATTCGAGCTGCTGATGTGTAGCCAAAAACCCCGGAAATTTCTCCTATGAAAAGATGTCAAATGTGGTTAAAACTCTTCTTCTTACCTTATCTCTTGTAAATAGTCTTTAGATTTGACTTTATAATTCACCATTTATCCATTAGAATCAAATTCAAACCATTTGGATTCAAAAATCCTTGATCTGTGCGAAATTTCGAAAATTCTTGGTTAAAACAGGCTTTCGGTGGTTGACTGGCAAGATTCTATGCGAATTTACCACCGAAAGCGCAGCTTTCGGTGGTTAATGAACAGTCGTCATGTTCGCCTAAACCACCGAAAGTCAAAATTTCCAGCAAAAAATGCCTTTGGTAAAAATCAATTTTCTCAGCCATGGAATATCTGTTTCGCACATTCCAATAGTCGATCGACATCTACAGATCGTAAGCTTTCCAATGGTACAATCAGATTTGGATTTGGAGCTAGGGAAGCTAGTGAAAATTTCCCTTCAAGATTAGGCATATTTCCTTCAAAAAATGCCGGTGCGTTTTTGAGAGTTAACACCGTGTTTTCGCTATATTATGTTATTTGCTTCTAGAAACTTATGACCCTATGAATTTGGGTGTTTTGGCATATGCCAACTCATGCTTTTGACTTTCAACATCTTATTCATGGGTGTTATGTCTTAAGCTAGCCCACGTAGTGTTTTTTTAAGTTTCATTTTTGTGGAGGTTACTTATGCAACCCCATATTTTTTTGTATTAAAGGATTGTACATATGTTAATACTAATAGCCAAATGAAGCAATACATATATGTGTGTGTGTGTGTGTCGCAACCAAGCCAGACACCAAATTGTTGTATGATATCCTCTTGTTTGTGGGACAAGAGACCCCCTCCTTACAATGATTTGACTAATAAATTCTACGGAGGTGTACGTACCCTACGCCCCCTCCCCCCGGTCGTCCTCTGAATTTGAACCTTTGACCTCCTAGGATGAAACACATGTTCTTAACTATTAGGCCATGTCTTTCTTTCTTTTGACTTTCAACATCTTATTCATGGATGTTATGGCCTAAGCTAACCCACACAATCTTTGTTTATGTTTGATGCTTGTGGAAGTTACTTATTTGACCCATCCCTTTTTTGTATTAAAGCCTTATACATATGTTAATAATAATAGACAAAGGAAGCATATATATATATATAACAAAACTCTAACTAGTTTTACAATTCAATTACTTTATACGGTTTTTTGAATTACAAAAATTATAATGATTTTGATATTTTCAATTTCACTATATTCAAATACAAAAATAATATTTTAGTTTGATTATTTTTATTTTTTTAATTAATCTTATTAATATTAAGGGATGAGAAACACTATCTTCATCAAAAACATCAAAAAGATTTTTTGAATTACAAAAATTATAATGATTTTGATACTTTCAATTCCACTATATTCAAATACAAAAATAATATTTTAGTTCGATTACTTTTTTTTTTTAATTAATCTTATTAATCTTGTTTTCATCATTATTTTGGTTTTATTAAACTTAATTAATACTAATTAAAAAAAATCAATATTTAGGAACTTAGCATTTCGATGGCTATTTAACTTTTTTCCATTTAAAACCTTATTTTTCGTATGGATGCTAAAATTGGCTAATCGCCTTGGATTAAGTTAATTATATAATTTGTGGGGGTAAAAGAAAGAAGTTATAAAATGGAGTAACAATGTTTTGTCACTTAAATTAAAAAAAGATAATTAAAGTGAGGTGGGTTATCTCATAGCGGAATGTGGGGACATGTATGAACGCACATGCACTTTGTCCCCTTCGCAAGACTAGAGGTGGTTATGGTGTCAATTCTAAGGGGTATTGTTTTATCATCTCCTTTGTCCTTGTACAATTTTGCTTTATTTTATTCTATGCAGAGCATGAATGTTTTAGAGGAAGACTTGGAGAAGACTTACCTGCACATGGCTCCTTCAGGGAAGGTACATAGTTTTATATTTAATTATTTTTTTGTGCATTCCACCTAGTGTTAGTGTTTGGTGATGGGATCATTTGGTTGTCAATTCAATTCTACTTTTTGGTGGCATGTGGCCTTGGAATCAAGCATGTAATTTACAAGGCTATTTGTGGTTGTCAAGTCAATCCCACTTTCAGTGATATGTGGCCCCCTGGAATCAAGCATATGATTTACAAGGCTATTTCCTATGTTCTCTTTGTTAGAGGTTGTTGAAATATCATGATCTGATTATCATATTATTATATGTTTAATAAAATTTAATTTCTCAATCAATTAACATATGAATTTTGGTGTTCATCTGAATAAACACTCACACCAAAACTAAAATATTCATATGATCTAAATAATTTTATTTCTTTATTTATATAAATTATATTTTCCACCATTTTCTATTTGCGAAAAGAAATTATTATCTAATTTGCCAACAAATTTAAAACAAGCTTTTGCATTTAATATTAAATTAAAACAATAACTTATTAAAAAGTAAAGTAAAAGGATCTCCCTATTCTTAAAGAATTTCCACCACCAATAACTTTCTAGAATCATGGAAGTCCATCAATACTTTTCTAATAGCATAAAATTTTTCTAATAATATGAAATTCCACAATTTTCCATATAACATTGTTCACATCACATCACCCTAAACCAATTATTATTATTATTTTAGTAAAACAAACATGTTAAAAAAATTAAACTACATTAGTCCACTGACTAAAGCAACAAAATATGGACACATAACAAACATGGTTGCTTATCCTATCCATGTGGACACATAACTCAATGCAACTAACAAAATATGGTTTTCAAAGTAACAAAATTGTTATTTAACCTTTAAAAGTTCATGGTTACCTATCATTCTGTAAAATTTTCACATTAATCTACTGACAAAAGCAACAAAATATAGACACATAACAAACATGGTTGCGTATCCTATCCATGTGGACACATAACTCAATGCAGAAGAATCTAAGTAACAAAATATAGTTTTCAAAAATGTTATTTAACATTTAAGAGTTCATGGTTACCTATCATTCTGTAAAATTTTCAAGTATAGATGGCATGGGCACACAAATAATTTACACAACAACGTGTATTCAAATTATAGATTGACATTTATGCAAATTACAAAGGGTGCTTATACAAAGTGAATAGGGCAAAATTTAATAAAAGTTAAAACATTTGGGATGCCATCACAAATATTAGTTATATGTGAGTTCATGATAATATCTTACTAATTGTGAGTTCTTATGAATTAATAATAAACATAATAAAGAACAAACTTTAAAGTCAAATGTAGTTGAGTTGATTGCACAACCCCATGATCTTCCAAACACAATATATTGCTTTATATTCTTATTTCTCCCAATACAATATAATTGACTTTTAATTTAAAAAAAAAAAAAAAAATTAACTATTAATAAATTTTAAAAAGCATCTTCAAATTTAAATGTATGTATAAGAGTGTAGACATCTTAAATACTCGAGTTGATTACACCTTCCATGATCCTCAGGAGAAATCATCCTCAAATTCAAATGAAAGTGTCACATATCTCAAATAATTAAGTTCATTGCACCTTCCCAATGATCATGTAAATACATTATATTTGACTTCTATTGAGTTTCCTACACCTTCTCATAATTTTCAAATACAATATATAATTGATTTCTAATTACATAAAATTGAAGTGTTTGTCAAATATAATAAAGAAATCGTATTCAAATTCAATTGTAAATCTGACATATCTTAAATAGTTGAGTTTACCTTTCCATGTTTTTCTAAATACAATATAATAAGTTTAAAATATTATTATTAATTATATATATTAAAAAAATCATTCTTAATTTCAAATGTAAATGGTAAATATAATTGACTTATAAGTTTAAAACTTTGATTTAACATTATTATTAATTATTTATATATATAACCATTTTTATTTTAAATGTAAGTAAGTGGAATGGATTTTAAGTAGTTTGAATTAATTATATTTTCTTTAATTTTCTAAATATATTATAATTGGTTTTTTTTATTTTCTAAATATATTATAATTGGCTTATAAATTTAAGAATTGAAATTTTAGTTAAATATAATAAAGAAATTAAGGATTAGTAAAAAGACATTTTATTCAAATTATTTTTAGAAATATAAAAACTATAAATTATTTATAATTAATTTATAATTCATAGTCAACATGGATATGGTGAATTAATAAAATCCATAAATTATGTGGATATAGGTGAATTAATAAAGACTTGTGTTCAAATTCCACGAACAATAATAATTTTCAAAAATAATAATTTATTAAAACATGTGAATCATAACTCCTCATAAAAAAAATATTTATAAATATCACTTGTTTCAAAGATAAAATATTTATAAATATCATTTGTACCAAGGATATTAGTAAGAATCATGTTCAAATTTTACATAGATCATGTTTAAATAATAAATTCAAGAAAATTTAATTTACAAAATATTATTTATTCCAGAGGATGTCATGTTTAATGTATCATGAAAATTATAATACATAATAATATTTTCATAACATAATTATTAAAGAAACAAAATCTTTCCATAATAATATAAATAGTAAATAATATAAATTAATAAAGAAGTAGTTTTTTGTTGGTTTGGCGATGTTCATATTAATTATGTTAATATATCGTATGTAAATGCCTTAAATGATATATAAGGCTTCTAACATAAGGTTGGACACATTATTAAGAATCAAGTAAAAGTCAAGTAAATGGAAATTGTAATAGTCAATTTTAACAAAGAAGATAGTTTTTTCTTGGTTCAGTATAATGGTTTCAATTGTATATAGGGTCCTAGCATAAGGTTGGATTGATCCAGGAGGATCTTGGTGGCTCAAAATTGTTTTTCGACAACTTACTATTTTTAGCAGTCCTAACTTCTAGAGCCATTTTGAGGGTCTAAACGATGCTTTTTCACGATCGAGATCCTCAATGATAGTCAAAGACTCTGATTGAGCCCCCTAAATGAAGTTCCTCGTCAATACCTTTCCAACGAGCTATCATGTACCCTAAACGAAAATCGTATGCAAAAGTTATGACCCCGGGAAGTTGATGTACTAACTTACCCCAACAGGGCCCACATGACTTTTGGCGCTTCATCTCCTAGGGGTAGGTTTTTGGATGTCTAGGGTTTTGGAATTCATGTTTATCGTAAAAGGTCCTTCAAATTCTCATTGTACGCGTCTTATTGCGAATGAGTGTAGTCGTCACATCTCTTCTTAGAGATAAGTTGTCACTATTCTAACAAGCTTGTTTTCAGTCTGCATTTTACAGTTTTCAACATTAATAGAAGTCAAGTTTTATTGTATCTCTATTATTGTTCATTGTGTTTCTATGTTAATGTTATAAATATGTGGTTTCATTTCATTCCACTCCTAAATCCAAATTATGGACACTCTATCAATGACAGTCAAGTAAAGGAAAATTGTAATAATTCAAGTAAAGGAAAATTATAATAGTTGGTTTTAACTCTTTGAATATATTATAATAAATTAAAATTGTAATAATTCAAGTAAAGGAAAATTTTAATAGTTGATTTTAACTTCTTAGTATATTATAATAAATTATGTAAAATGGTTACGATGTGGTTAGCTAACCAATGTCAAGTCAAATGAGTTGAGTGATGATAATGTAGTGATGTAATTATTGATAATATTTGTATTTTTTTTAAATATTCTTAACTTGAAGCCTAATGCCAAGGCTCTATTAGCAAATTGTTATAAGTTTGAACTATGGATTTGGTTATGTTGTTATACTTAAAGGTTATATACAAAAGATAAAACATGATATGCACTAAAATAATCACCAAAATGGTTACACAAGAGTAACACAAAGGGCTATGAGTCTAAGAGAGTGGAAGAAGAAGGAAGGTCCATGGTATATTGTCCTTGCCACATGTCTTTTAGAAAAGTATTACTTTTTCCCTTTCCTCCTACAAGAAGAAATTTATAATGTTACTATATATCCAAGAAGAAATCTATAATGTTACTTGGAAGTTATGTATGCCTCCTACATGAGGGGAAAACATATAATTTGTAAAAAAAATTGGAGAGCTTTAATATTAGAGGAATCCAATCTCCTTCAAGTTCTAAGAACTTCCATATGTCCTCTCTTGAATGTTATAGCTTACAACCAATTAAAGGAACCCATGAGCTTGAGAGATGGGTGAGTTTATGGCAAGCTAGAGGGGTTAGTGCTAGAAGGATAAGGCATGGATTGTGTTGAAGAGAAATCCATGGAAATAAAGTGAGAAAAGAAACTTGGTATCTTGAAATCCCATTGTCCACTTGTCTGAAATGATTGTTTCCTATAAACGCGCTAAGGTATACCAATTTTGGGTATTCATATGGGGAAATCAGCAATTCAAATTATTCATTC
The DNA here is from genome assembly GCA_009831015.1 of Picea engelmannii. Lineage (NCBI taxonomy): Eukaryota > Viridiplantae > Streptophyta > Pinopsida > Pinales > Pinaceae > Picea > Picea engelmannii. The sequence continues at coordinate 140,391 of ML782078.1, read as the reverse complement.
TTGCATTGAAGCACTAGAGGGGATAGATTCTTGAGGGATTGTATAACAAAGAAGGGGAATTCTAAAATTTATGTTGTGTTTAGATGAGAGGAAGATGATTATGATTAAATGGAAGGTTGGGTGAGAAGCCTAGGGAATATTTCCTTGAGAGGAATCATGGTAGGTGTTTGGTTCTTGTTGTTTCCTAAGTATTTTAGGCTAGGTTAAGTGAGAAACATGTCCCAGTAGTCAACCTTTACTTGTGGTTTCATATCCTAGCTTCAAGGTGGCATAGAAAATAGATGCATATGGTTGGGAAATAAATCGCTACTCTACAAACCAATTTGGTGGACACATTCATAATTACATATAAGTATTATATTATAAGTTTATGGCTTATAAATATGATTATATTTATGTCATTTAATTTCCTTGAAATCTATTGCTTATGTTATTTCTATTAAAATAATGGAGTGAAATGATAGAAGTGCCCTTGATAAACATATTTTATAAATATGGGTTGGATTCCTATTATGATTTTTTTTTATGCAATGTATTATGTATTTATTTTTCATATAAATTCTAGGTTGTGTTTTTGGAATTCCAAGGAGCTCATAGTTGTGTCATATATTTACTTCTTTTTAATGATTAAGTTAGTCTCATTAGATTCCCTTTTGCTTCTAGTGATTGAAACTTTTCCCGTAGATTTTATGTTTTCTTTATTCTATTGGCCACTAAATTTATTTCAAAAACTTTGTATTATGGCTCACCATTGATTTGTTTTATAAACTCATACATGTTAAATTCATTATAAATTACTCTCTTCTTTGTTGTTAGGTTCCAACGTTTTGATTCTTGGTCTATTAGGTTGTGTTGTTTTTATTGAATGTGTTGTCACAATCTTTTTTTCCTTTAAAAAAAAATGAAATTTTATTTTAAAAACAAAATTACAATCTTCAAAATGCTAGTATAGCACTTCAATTTTCGCAAAATACATCTCAGATATGTCTCCCAAACTCTAACTAACTACCCTTCCAGGAAACTTCTTATTACATATCATAAACAACAAATTGACCTTTATAGATCTTTTAAACTAAGTTCAAAATTAGACAAGCTAAACAATGTATCTTAGTTAGACATATAGTTCAAGAAAATAAAGATACATTCTCATAAACTTTAGGCTTGTATAAATACTTTCTCTCTAATTAAAAACCAAGAAAGAACAGTTTCATAGTAGCAACTGTAGGTAAAGGAATTGATCATGAAATTTAAGATTATAGCAATTGAAGCTTTGACCCTACATTTCTTCTTAATGTACCACTTCCGACGAGCTATTTGGATCACATCCTTTAAAAGAACATCTGCCACATAATTTATTTTTGTGTAAACATAAAAGATGGAGAAAAATACCAAGAACCTCATCCAACAATGGAGCCAAAAGATAATTTATACAATTGTTTCCCCTTCACCCACTTGACCACATTCATAAAATCACCAATTACTTGCAAATTTGTAACTCCTTTTACACTTTCCAGCATAAGCATCAATTTCAAGGCCTTAAGTTTAGCAACATTGTTAGTACCTTATTTCAAACCAAATTTGAACTCCAACCAATGAGTGTCATTGAGGTACGGGATTCCCCCAACTAACTACACCTAGGGATCACCTTGAGATATTCCATCAAAGTAAGCTCAATCCCCAATTTTTTCTACCACTTCCTCCTCGGTTTGTCTTGGTGTGTTAACCTCCTCTACCTAGGAATTTTTCTTAGAATATGCAATCCCTATGAGACACACTGAAAAGGGGAATATATATATGTATCATCAAATAGGCTACCATTTCTGGTGAACGAAATGGCCCAAGCAATAATTGGGGGTGGGGCTCTAAATTCCTTTGCTCCCTAATCGTTGCAAATACCTTAAGGATTCTTCCACGGTGAGTCCCAACCAAACATTTTTTCCTATCACACTTTGTGTAGAAAAATCAGACCCCAACCCAGTTTCAAGTCTCAATGAGACACTTCATAGTTTAATTCCCAACCCACATTGCATTTACAGCTGCAAATTAGTTAGCATAAAATAAACCACTCATAACAAGAAACACATGAAGTTCGTTACAACCAATAACCAGAAATAAATACACACCCAAAAAATTATACACAGAGATTTTGGTCAAAACAAGACCCTAGAAAAACCTGCAAGGGGAAAACCAGTGAGAGAGGGGAGGCTTTTTATTATTCAGAGCTTAGAGAAAAAATTATTTTACAATAGTCAACTTCAGCAATAAAAAATTCCAACTTATCTTGAAAACCAAGCCACAAAAATTACTCAAAATCTAAGCATAGCTCCTCGAAATTCATGCCAGAATTTCTTGTATGAATTCTACATGTCTACTCCTCTATTTCTGTGACATTAGTTGTAGGGTTTCCCTTGAAATTTGTGCTAGAAAAGATAGCCTGATTTTTGTCCCTAAAAGTACAGTATGGTGTCCTTGGGAAGCATGTCAACTCTCCAGAATTTATTGATGCTTCTTCTCCTCGATTTCTATGCCAGAAAACAATAGTATGACCTTTCAAAAATATGTACCATACAGTAGTTTTAATTCTAAAATCTGCCTCGGTTTGTGTGCCTACACTTTCTTTGGAAATCATGCCTCCAGCAACTTGACCTCTTCTCTTGCTCGACTCTCTCTCTTGCACTCTCCAAAACTCATGAAGAATTCCAAAAGTGGGGCACCTCCTTTCCCTAATTCGACTCAATGGGGGGAGTTCAAGAGTCACATGGTCTAATGGTGGAGATGAAATTAGATCAATGGTGGTGATTAAAAATTTCTTTAGTCACCCACTTCATGAATTTTCCCTAAAGTCCCTTTTAACTTTATCTCACATAAAGTTAATTCACTAGGGACCACATTGGACACATTCCCACCCCCAGGCGCCAAGTTGTGAGAAAAAATTGTCCTTGGTACCTTTTAATTATTTAACACTTTGTCTTACCGAGGAAAATGTTCTTCACCAGCATGCTAGTTAGCTCGCGTTTACCTCCAAAATTTGCAAAAAATATAGAATTGCACGGAATTCGACAGAGTTTACGGGCTATGAAGGGTTTCCTAACCATTTTACCCCTTGTAAACTGTCCCCAAACTGAATAACAATATTTTTCTCGTATAAAAAGAAGTCTTGGGGAGTCATTTATGAACAGGAGCAAGAGAATAATAAAAATCTACTAAAATCCCTTCCCTTTCTTAGCCCGAGATCCGCATCCCATTCTGAGTTTTAGCCTCAGCCTTCCCCTCTAGCCTTTCTCCTTTATGCAACCATTCATCCTTCCCTTGGTGATATGTTGGTTGTGAGAAGCTAATGTGGGATTGATGCACTTGGATCCATGATAGAGGAGCCCGAAATTGGTTCATGGAGCGGTTGCCAACAAAGGTTGTAATTCATTTTATCTTGAAATTGAATAAAAGGGTTCATCCTTGTCCCAAAACCCTATGTTTACATGATTTTATTAATTTGTGCATTCATATCTATGTCTAGACTTTTAAAGTGATCAGTAGAGATTGCATATGTTGTTGCATTGTATTCCTAACCTTTTGCACATCATCTTTAGGAGGATATATGTGATATATGAGGAGACAACAAAGGAAAGAGGTATACACCAACTGCAAGGACTAAAGGTGCACTCCTTAACTCTCTTTCCTTTCTCTCTCATCACTTTGTTTAAATGGTTTTTTATCCAGATTGTTTTCGCCACGAAATGAGAGTGGAGATATAATAAAGAAATGTACAGAGATATCTTGGATATCCAATAATATAACAAAAATATATCAGATATGAAACCATAAACACAGAGATACAATAATACACAATTTCTATTAATGAGCAAAATGTACAAAACTCTAGAAATATAGAGTGAAAGACTCGTTATAATGGTGGAAGTTTATCTTTGAGAAAAGATGTGACGGCTACGTGCATTCGCAAAAAGATTATTATTACAATGAGACTTCAAAGGCCTTTTTAACATAAAGAAAATCCAAAACCCTAACCCGGGAAGATGAAAATCCAACAATTTTGTGGACCCCGTTTTTGGGTAGTTTGGTGTATCAACTTCTCGGAGGTGTAACTTTGGCATACGATCTCTGTTTGGGGTGCACGATAGCTCGTTGGAAAGGTATCGTCTTAGGGGATTCATTTTAGGGGATCAATGAGAGCCTTTGGCTATCATTGAGGTGATATACCCTAAAAAAAAAATCATTTAGGCCCTCAAAATGGCCCGAGAAGTTTAGGAACCGAAAAAACTGCTAAAAATAGTAAGTTACCATAAGATTGTTTTGAGCCAGTTGGAATAGGTGGGTGGCTACCGATATCCACCTGTATCAATCCTCCCTCCTTAGGAAGAAGTGGTGATCCAGGTAGATATCAGTGGCCACCCACCTATTCCACTGGCTCGAAAAATAGTCTTTAAAAGATCTTTTTGGATCAAGTGGTATCAGAGCAGGTTGACAGTTGGTTTTTGAGTTTGCATGATTACCAGGGAAAAGATGAATCATGGTGAAGGCGAGCTTGTTGAAAAGAATCCTGAGATTAGATCTAGAAAGAGAACTTCTCAAAGTGAGAAGATGGCATCGGAAGAGGGACTTTCTCATGTGGAGAAAGAGTTTCAAAAGACTTTCTTCACCATGTCGGAGATGATGAAGGTTCTATATGATAATTACTTGGAGCGGAAGAGACCGATTCTAGATGAACCTTCAAAATTCAAAAGTGAATAAGGAGAGAATCCTCCTAAAACTCCTCCTTCACCTTCTTCTTCATCAACTTCTTCTTCTTCAAGTACAAGTTCCAAGTCCACCGCAAGAAAACATTCCCATAAACATGAAAATGATATGCTTTTACTTGAGCTTGATGTGAAGTTTGAATTACCCATGTATAATGGTGAAGTCAATACAGAGAGGATTGACAATTGGGTCAGACAGATGGAGGTTTATTGCAGTGTGCAACAAATCAAGGATGAGGCAAATCAAATAAAATTGGCATTGCTTCCACTGGCAGGCACAACACTCATCTGGTGGCAAAGCAAGTTGCAAAATGGCACGCAACAAGTACATGGGTAATGTATTTCCATCATGGAAAGTTTTTATTTCTGCACTTAGAAAGCAACTTTATCCTTTGGGTTATAAAGAGAAGGATTTAATTGAATGGCAAGGTCTTGAACTAATAAAGGGACAAATAGTGCAATAATACACAGATGAATTTTGTAAGATGGCATTAATGTAGACATTCCTTTACATACCCAAGAAATTATTATGAAGTATATAGGAGGTTTACCTGCACACATTCGTAACATTGTATTTGTGTTTGGACCTACTAATGTTGGTGAGGTTTATGTTCAAGCAACATACATTGAAGCAGGGAAAACAAGAGTTGGTGTATCAAAGGAATCGTCTTTGAGAAAAGAGGACAAAAGGAAGGGGAAGGGAAAAAAGGAAAATTTAGTGACAAGAAAGGAAGAGAAGCTCTCTTGCAAGCATTGCAAGAAAGAAGGGCATGATGATGACCATTGTTGGCAATTTCATCCCGATAAGAGATCGAAGTGGTTCAAAGAGAGGAAAGGGAGGCAAACAGTTTCAGTAGTATCACAACCAATAGACTTGGGATCGGATTTGGGTGATGAATCTAAAATCACAATGGTTGGTTTGACATGTAAAATTGGTGATGGATTTGATTCTAGAAGTAAATTGTTTCACATAAGGTTCATAATGAGACATACTAAGGTCGACACATTGATAGATAGGGGATCTCAATATAACTTGATTTCAGAAGAAGTGGTTAAACAATTGGGATTAAACACTCAGATGCATCATAAACCTTACTCACTTAAATGGATAAGCAACAATCATAAATTGCACATAGCAAGGAAATTCACATTAAAGTTTGCAATTTCATCTAAGTTTGTGGATGAGGTAACGTGTGATGTGGTGCCACTCAATGAATGTGGAATGGTCTTAGGAAATCCTTATTTGTATGATCGCAAAGCAATCTTCTACAGGGAACAGAATCAATATCACTTAATCAAAGAAGGCACAGAATATGTTGTACATGCTCATCACTTAAAAGCAAATCAATCTCTTCAAACAATGAAACAATTAAGGTAGCTCATGCAAGAAACACACCTATAATTGTCCCAAATAAAGCAATTGATCTTAAGCAAGAACATGAGATGATTGTAGAATGGAAGTTCAGTCATACTTTGCTTCAAGATAAGCTAATGTCGTGCAAGTATTACAAACGTATTAGCTCATATGCAGTCATATTTCTGATGTTATCATTGCCAATATTGTCAACATGGATGGTAGTGGCTTCAGTAAGATGTGACAGAGTACAAGTGGCTAACAATATGTTGTCAGTTATCATGGTTGTTTTACAATTGATCTTGATGAGACAGGTGCACAGGACAAAGTTTAAAGATAGAGAACAAGTGGGGTGGCGTATCCTGCACTTGATGGCTGGCTAGTATCATTTTGGAGGACCAAAAGGTCTTAGTGGGGAGGCGTGATCCAAAATGGATCTTGGAACCAAAATGGGTCTAGGAAGGCCTAAAAATCAAAGTGATCAGAATTGCTTCAAAACGGACTTGTGCATAGGGCTTGTTGTTATGAACCCAACGCAACTTGAACGGGATCAAACGGATGTCGTATGAGCAAGATATCGTGTTCTGTTTGTTTTTCCAAACAGACAAAATTTTGTTGATTTTACAGTTTGTACAGTGTTGACATGGCATCTTACCGTACAGTCCATGTGGCCATACAGTGATGTGGTAGATGCGTTGGCATCCTGACTGGGCAGTGATGGCTGACAGGTGGACAATTCATATTTTGACACATGGCATATTTGTGGGCAAGTGTTATGGTGCCAAATGGAACCCCTCCATTGGTTGGTTGTGGAAAAATTTTATGGACTCCACAGAAGTCGAACCTGCGACCTTCAGGCGTGGGGAATGGTTCTAGCAGGGTCGGGATACCATCCCACCCACATTAGTTCTTGTAACATAAGGTTTAAACCTTATATTTAATCTTGCAGTAAAGTATTTTCGGCAGAGAAAAGGGTCGGGGCCTAGCCCCAGCCCCCGACGCAACACATATAACCCTTACCATATGACCCGACATCAAACTTTGGCACGCAGATACCAGTTGGAGTTTAGCCCCCGACGTCTACACTACCACGCGACCATGTCATATATCCATTCACTTTGCCTTTGACCCAAATTTGTGGGGATAGCGCCTGGTCGGTCGGGCTAGCCTGCCGACCAAGGCGCATGACCAGAAGCTAGGAACTAGGGGCCCAACGAAATGTGAGCGCATGGAGCTTAGGCGTGAGGCCATATGGCCATGTCAGCGACCAAGGGTCAGGGGCTAGGGGCTAAAGACCAGCATGCCAGCTAACCCAAGGACACATGGAGTCTACCATATGACCAGGAGATCGGGAATAGGGGGTTGCGCCCTGTATTATTCCTAAATTTGTTTTTTTGACCTCATTGTATGATTTTAGTGGATTTTCAGCTGCTTTTGGGAGATTTTGGCCATTATTGGAGGATCTGGACGTCTTTTTGAGGCCAGATCCTGGGGGGAAGTTGGGAGTTTGTTGCCAACTTCAATCCTATATAAACCAGAGGTTCTTGGCAGCCCGAGGGAGGTTTAGAAGAGGAGAAATGCTGAGGAATTTGATAGTCAAAGCCATTTTTATGCAGGGAAGTCATTGAGGAGAGCAACTTTGTGGGCCATTTTCAGGAGCTTCGTTCATCTGTTTTCAGTGTCGTCAGTTGTGTTGGTTTCTTGACATATAGAAGAACACAGCTAGATCATTTTTAAACCATTTGACACTTTTATGATGTAATTTTGAAGCTTTTAAGAGAAATCAGAAAGCCTCACCCACTGAGACAAAGGCCCGAAGACGTAGGCGATATTGCTGAACTCCATTAACAACTTGTGTTGTTATGGTTTGCTGATTCTTGTGCTTATTTCCATATATGTATATATTATTATGGATTCCATGTTAAATCTTTAATTCTTCCTCTTTCTTCAAATTCCTAAATGGTTAATGAACTCATGTTTTTAAAAATCAACCATAGTCTTTAAAATATATTTTCGGATCAATGGGTGGCTACCGATATCCACCTGGATCAATCCTCCCTCCTTAGGAAGAAGTGGTGATCCAGGTGGATATCGGTGGCCACCCACATATTCCACTGGCTCGAAAAATAGTTTTCCACCTTGGCAATTTTTCGGTAGGTTTTCGGGTTCCAAACTTCTGGGGCCGTTTTGAGGCCCTAAACGATGTTTTTTGGGAATTGGGGACCAGGATAAAATTTTAGGCACTGTTTTTGGCCAGCCAAAAATTGTTCTTCTTGTTTATACCTTTCCAACGGTGTATCGATCGCCCCAAACAGAGATCGTATGCAAAAGTTAAACCCTCGGGAAGTTGACGTATCAACTACCCCCATCGGGGCCCGCAAACCTTTTGGATTTTCATCTTCTGAGGTTAGGGTTTTGGATTTTACTTATGTTAAAAAGGCCTTTGGAGCCTAATTGTAATGATCATATTCTTGTGAATGCAAGTAGCCGTCACATCTCTTCTCAGAGATAAGCTACCACCATTCTAGCGAGTCTTTCACTCTGTATTTTTACAGTCATTGTACATTTCTTTCATTAATAGAAATTGTGTATTACTGTATATCTGTGTTTATGGTTGCATATTTGATATATTTATGTTATATTATTGGATATCTGAGATATCTCTGTACATTTATTTATTATATCTTCCCTCTCATTTCGTGCCAAAAATAATTCAGATCAGTGGTATCAAAGCAGGATGTTCTTAATTGTTTTTCAATGCATGCCCCCCACAAGGTCCAAGTATAGAAATTTGGGTCTTGAGCTTGTCTCACTTGAAGACAGTCACTCTCGCACTCCCAAGAAACCCTCCATGGCGGAAGATAAAAAAAAACGATAGAGTAGACGATTCTATTAATATGTTGCTTGAGCAAGCTCTCACACGACAAAGAGACGAAATGATGGAGAATTTTTCCCACATCCTTCGACACCTGTCGATAACAACAAGCATGACTTCATCAAGCGGCCACTTTGGAGGAACCTCTTCTTTAAAGGTACAATTTAATTTTGATATTCCCATATTTGAAGGACAGATAGATGCGGATTCCCTAGAAAAATGGTTAAATATGCTATAAGGTTATTTCTTTGTTCATAATTTATCTGACAGGAAAAATATCATCTTCGCACTCCTTAAGGCTCTTCCCCATGTCAAACATTGGTGGAAAACTTACTGGGAGAAAAGTTCCACAGAGGATTCTGGACTATATGGGGCCGAGCTCAGTTGGGATTTTTTTGTGGATGTGGTAAAGGAACAGTATTACCCTGGTGGCAACTATGAGGACCAGTACGTGAGACGGACCACACTCCAGCAAGAGAGGGGCCAAGCAGTTCTAGAGTTCAACAATATCTTCCAGACCTTGAGAACCAAGTTGGGTATCAAAGACTCCAAACGACATTTGGTTCTGAAATACCATGGGCCTCTACACAGATACATAAAAACTAAAACGGATTTTCCGAACATCTCTTCACTCGGTGTTGCTTATAGATATGTTCTTAAAATCGAGCATAAATTTAAGCACCAAAAAAAACGGGAGTTCGGGTCTGCAAATCCGCAACAACCAAAGTATGATAAATATGTCCCTAACAAATAGTCTTATGAAAACCATTCCAAGCCACAGGAAAAGAAGGGTCACGGAAAGACGAAGAAGGACATCGGAAAATGGTGCAATTTCCACAAAATCCCCTGGCACAACACCCATGAATTTCGCTCAAAAAAGTCATTAGTGGTCAAGATCAAAGAGGAGGAGTCAAACCCTAATTCAGAAAATATTGATAGAAGACAGATCATCGAAACAGAACCCACTGCTATTGTTGTGACCGCAACAACTCAATCAGAAGAACCCACAGATCCTAAAGAGGGGGAGTGCCTTTTTCATTCACATATGTGGGTGAAGGGGACCCCGCTACATTTTATTCTTGATAGCAATAGCCAGAAGAACCTCATCTCAACAGAGGTCACCAAACTGTTAGGATTGTCGACAACACCACACCCGTAGCCATACAACATCAGGTGGCTTCGCTAGGGACGAGATATGTGTGTCAGCCAGCAGTGTCGATTGTCATACAACATCCACCCCTTCAAGGATGCACAGTTTATGTAGACACAATATTTTGCTTGAGGAACTCATGTCTTGCCTCCTTGAATGTTTCATTTTCTTTCCGTGCATCAAACTGCTTCTGTAGTTTCATATTTTTCTTCACCCATTGGTGTTGCACTGGATCTTATCTTACTGCGTTGACTCATGTGTTGGCTCCTCCTCATGTGACTATATTGATATTTCTTCCATCATCCCTGGCTTCTGTAGAAATACACTGTACATTCGGGTTATTCTTATTCCTCTTTTCTTGGATATTTCCCAAGAGTGTTGTACAGTATTTTGTATCATGGTCTGTTGTGTGACAATACATACATATTGTTGGTGGAAGTGGACATTCATTTGCATAATGTCATGGTTGTTGGTAGTTGTGGCACACTATTGGACCTCTTCCTCTTCCAAGTCCTCCTCTACCTCATCCTCCACCTCTGTATCCATCTCGATCTCCTCTCAGTGCATTGTTCTAAGGTACCTGGTTATATTGTGTGGGTTTATATTGTGGTTGTGTGTTGTTGTATTGTGGTTGCGCAGTGTTATACTGTTGCTACGCATTATTTTTTGGAGGTGGTACCTGATTGAACTGAGGTGAAGCTTGCCCTATCATCATTTATGCTTGTACCCTGTAAGTATCTGAGCTTCTTTCTCTCATCAACTCCATCGTCCTACAATCTTTATCATCATGACCCACTGACTTGCAAAAATTGCAGTATGAAATTTTGGGTACTATTTGATACTTCTGCATCATTGGAAAATGATATCGATTACGCCCATGGGTTTTACAAATCTCACACCATGGTCCTCCTGTTGGAAAAGGGTTTGGTACTCATGTTTCCATGTACTGCATGAAAGTTGGGAATTCATTCTTATGGTGCCTTTCTGTCCTACATGTGGTACATCAAACAACTTCTCTTTTATATTTGCCCTTATTATGTTTAAGTTGAAATGTGAGGTTCTCTAGATCCTCCTTCAGCTCTTATATTGTTGGATCTGTCTTCTGATATTGGTTCTCTTCCAGTTGTAAGGCTTCATGCAGAGCCTCTACCTGAGTTTGGAACTTTTGTTGTCTTAATGGATATTTCAAATGTGGTAGCAGTGAGTTCACAAATAAGTGCCTATGTTGCATGCCAGTAATTGCATACTTCAACTTACCTTTCAATTGTTTGAACCTTTGATCAATTTCCCAAATAGACTCACCTGCTTTTTTCATTATTTCAATCATTTCATTCATATACTGATCTTCTAAGCTAGTATTTTTAAATTCATTTATCAGTAATCTTTTCACGTCTGCAATAGTCCTTGTTGCTCCCGGTGGACTATTTACATCTAGCCTCATATACCAGTCCAGGGCATGATCTCTTAGTGTGATAGCTAAATGCGTGATTTTTTTATCCTCGTTTGTGATCTTCTTTGCTTCCCAGATCTTCTTGTAGATGAATAAATGTTTTCCAGGGTCCTTTGATGCCTCTCCCCGAAACTTTGGTAACCTGATCGTGGGATCATGTCCTTCCATTTTGAACTATGTTGAACTACTACCTTTTCATGGTGTATATCTTTAACTAATGCTTCCTGAACTAGCTCCCCCAGCTGATCTGGATGGATCTATGGAACATCACAGAAGTTTCATAAGTGTCCTAGGAGGCTCAAAATGGCCTCAACAGGCAGAGAAAGGGAAAAATTCAAAGTTCCCAAAACTTAATTAAGATGGCATGATTGTGAAGAGCGCGTCGCAATATTTCCAATGGCGCAAACGGCTCGTCAAACAGATTTACGGATCAAACGTTATAAGTGGTCAAAGTTCAGTCAAACTTGGTCAAAAAGGCAAAAGTCAAAGTGACACGTGGCACCACTGCAAGGGTGACACATGGCACGTCCGTACATATGATTTGGAAATATGACATGGCAAGGATGGCAGACATGTGGGCAATTTAGGTGATGACACATGTCAATTTTATGGGCGAAACATGTGGTGACAAGTGGCATTTTCTTGGACAAATTATATGGTGCCACGTGGCCCAGTCATGGGTTGCCACGTGGCACCCCTCCAATGGTTGATGGGTAAAAAATTTATTGACTCCACCAAATTCGAACTCATGACCTGTCACTAGCACAAAGGCCCCACAAATCCACGCTACTACTACACCATATTGTAAGTCTTGTTTGTAATATGACTTAAATTATATTTAAGTTTAATAAAAGGTTCATTTGGGGGAGAAAAGGGCTCAGCCTTCGGCCCAGCCCTTCGTTCCATATTGCACCATACAACCATAGCCCCTCCAGTCTATGGGCATATTCCACCTCCGCCAAATTAAACCAACCACTAAATCGTTGCCAGAATATCCGCCCTTATAACAACATTTCCACCATTTTAGTGGTCATCTGCTAAATATAGAAGAGCGCGCCATAGTTGGTTATAATGATGTGCTAAAAAGGGGAGGCCCGTGGGATTTTACCTTGGGACCTCCGCCTAAACTTAGCCACCATAACCATCATGCCAACCGCCTCATTTATTACACAACCACCCGAAAATTGTATAAAAAGGGGCTTAGACAATGCATTCAGAAAACACATCGAACACGAGAGTCTGAGTGCGCCCCTACGGCCTGGTATGGAATGTACGACCTGGTATGGAGTTTTCACGTAGTTCGATATTTCTCATCATCTATTGCAGGAGCAGTGGCATGCAAACCGAGGCAAGGGTGCCTCTTGGGCCTGAAAGTGTCTGACTCAGATCGAGGCATGAAGACAGAAATGTTTAGGTAAAATAATGCCATGAACGGAGTGGTGGTATTAGTTTTCTGATATTAGAAAATAATTTGTAGCTTAACTCTAGAATGAGTCATTTATTGCAGAGGCAGTGGCATAGTAATCGAGACAGAGGTGTCTCTTGGGCCTGAAAGTGTCCAACTCAGATGGAGACGATTTGATAGTCATTTTTAGGTAATTCGACGACCTGAATCCAATGACGAGGTTTGTTTTTGCAGCAGAGCTTCATATTAGTAAGCTAAGTTATGGAGAAGCCAATGTAAGCATGTTTTTCATTATGTTGTTTTGTCATTAAATGTTGCAGCATAGCATGCGTGTTACAGGTCTGAAGGAGCATAGAGAGGTTGCAGCAAGGTAGCAAGATCAACTTATTCCTTCTATCTATTCTTTTCTTCTCTTCTTTCACATCAAATCAATCAATTATATGTGACAGAGAAATTTTGGCACTTGCATGATAAGTGGCCAATGAAGCAGTTATAAATCTCATGGTTTCGGGATTTTTGTATGTGCTGCATAATTATGCTTGGATCTGAGCAACAGATCTAAGGCTTTTGATGGCTCCATGTTGATGGGGGTCATATTTTATTCTTCATCTTTTTATGTATTGAGTATGTGGGAATGATGTCCATGTTAGCATCATGGATGCCTCATGAGTATGAGAACTTGTGAAGTTGTATACATTCCTGATCACATTATGATCCCTTGTTGTCATCACCGAAAAGGGACTTTGGCCTTACAACTTGTAAAGGAGAGACATCATTACAGTGAGGAGAATAAAGCGGTCAAGATTTGGAGTACCACATCAGGTGAACTCCATTATCAAGGGAAGTTTCATATCCATCATGTGTATTATGTTCTTATGTTGTTTTTCCATGAATTTCCGCACATAGGAGGTTAAAAGAAAGCATGACATATTGCACATAAGGAAAACTAAAGAGGTTTATTCACTTCGAATTCAAGTGCATAAGACTTCAAATTTACCTTTAATTGCAAATCGCTCAAGTAAAACGATTTATAACTGACCCTTTTGAAGGAGTGACAGAAACAATCAATTATTGGAAACTTATCACCCCCGGGTTCAGATCACCAGTTGATGCTCCTTGACTGGATCCTTGTCATGTCGTTCTTCTGCCACTAAAATTTGGTTTTCTAGATGTTTGTGTTCTTTCTGCTGTACTAGTCACACATAGGGTTATAGGTTCCACACTGACCTTGATCTAGATTGGAATTTTGCCTTATGTTCCTACCCTTGGACCTCTTTTTTTCCTTTCATATGTTTCACGCAGAATTTCCTCAATCTACTCCACATCCTGAAGATCCTCTACCTCTCCTTCATCACTTTCCAAGCCCTCTCTATCAGCTATGGCTCTCTTCTTATTATTCATCTTATATTGGTAGGCTGCTCCACTACACGTCTTTCCAATTGTTCCCATTATTTTCTTTATCTGGTATTCTTCCATCATAATTGAGTCCATGGCCTCCTTCTTCTTTCCCTTATCGATCTCTTCCTCCATTTCTCCACCTTTTGTCATTTCTTCCCCACTTCCCCCATGCACGCAGGGAAGTTTAGTTGTTTGATTCAATGGTCATCACACCGTTGTTATACAATAAAATATTGATTGAACTATACATCGATATGATATACCTGCCTCTAGGTCCTTTTAGAAAATATTGTCATGTTGTGTTGTAAGACTTCACAGTATCTACAGCAAATTCGATGATAAACCCTGCAACAATATTGTCTAACCAGAAATCCATTACGCGCGTAAATTTGTTATTAACTTGTTGTAACTACACGATCTCCACAAGATTCCACTCCAACTATCTGATTCGATTTGTAGGGTGGTTGTATTTTAACCTCAATAGCCACTCTTGCAACAAATGCAAGAAATCATAGAAAATACCTCATGCAAATCGTTAAACACGTATTTCTCAAGATATTTGCGCGGTGTTAACTTAGGGTTTCTTTTATCCTTCTATGCAAAGAAAATAATGTTAACTCAAGTTCATTTTTTTCAACCATCTTTCAATCTCCGCCTTCGTTGGATTCCATGGCCTGAACATTCCCTTCTATACTTTCATTCTATGCACAATTCTTCCACGGATCTCATCCACTCAATCCCATGTAGTTCCAGCCGGCAATGGAACCATTTTTGGGGTTTAATTTCTCTTTCTACTCTTGGTCTGACCCAGGTTCAATTATGAATAGGTTTCCAACAAAACCCTCTAAAACTATTGGCCCTCCTAGTAAACCAAAAGGCAACATAGCGCACAGAGTGCACTACACAGTCTCACCCAAGATAGCTTTATGGGTGATTGCAATGCTCAAGTGCTTGCAGTCTAGGAATGAGTGGGGATCTAAGAGCATATTCTACCTTCTTCATACATTCAGCATATTATCCATTCATAATTTCTAGGATTCATTCATCTTTTAGGCCATGCATGTATTCTAACATATTTAGCTTAACCATTCCATCTATCTCAATGATATCATTGTTTATTCCAACAATCATGAAGAGCATATGAAGCATCTGAAAAGAGTATTTTTGAAATGCAGATAGTTCGGAATTTCGCTGAACCCAAAAAAGTCTCAGTTTGCTCTCAAAAAGGGTAAGCTCCTAAGTCACATTGTTTCAGCAAAGGGAGTGAAAATTGACCCAGCTCGGGTGGAAGCAAATCAGAAGTTGTCCATACCAAGGTCAAAGAAGGATATCCAATCCCTACTCGGTAAGATCAATTTTGTAATAAGGTTTATTCCTAATTTCGTTGAATTAGTGAAACATATAACCTTCATGCTAAAAAATGGATCTGAGATAAAATGGACAGACAATGCAAGAAGTTCATTTTAGGATATCAAACAGGCTATCATGGAATCTCCTACTCTAATCAGTCCGGATTACACCAAAAATTTCTATATTTTCTCTTTTGCTTCCTATGACACAGTGGCAGCAGTCTTGTTACAAAAAGATGATGAAGGTCTTGATCACCTGGTGGCTTTCTTCAGCAAATCACTCAGGGATGTTGAACTAAGTTATGATCCTATAGAAAAACAAGCCTATGCTCTCATTAAGTCATTAAAAGCTTTCAGAATTTATATCCTCCATGCAAAGGTTGTTTCCTATGTTCCTTCAGCCTCTGTGAAGGATGTCTTGACCCAGCCTGATATTGATGGACAGAGAGCTAAATGGATCGCAAAGTTGATTGAGTTTGACATAGAAGTGAAGCCTACCAAGCTGGTAAAAGGCCAAGGCCTTGCCAAGCTTTTGACAGAAGAGAACTGTGATATTTTAGACATAAATTTCATTGGGGAAAGTTCAGCAAGTTTGTAGACAGGGGTAGTAGCAGAAGAGCAACATGACAGCCAATAGGTGTCCGAGAATTTGTCTTCATGTGAGTGCTATTCAGGTATTGTTCATTTCTTACAGAAGTTGGAGGTTTCTCCTGAACTTAGCATGACTCAAGCCCGAGCCCTTAAGCTTCGAGCAATTAAATTATGCATTAATGATAATCTTTTGTATTGGAAAGATCCTTCTAGTTTACTACTGAGATGTTTAGACAAAGATGAGTCAATTGAAGTCATGCATCAGTTTCATTCGAGTATTTGTGGAGACCATCATTACTGAAAGACCACAGCTCATAAAATCCTAAGGGCTGGGTATTATTGGCCTTTTCTTTTTTTAGATGTGTGCGCCTTTGTGAAATCTTGTGATAAGTGCAAAATATTCACAAGGAAGCAGCAACTAAAATCTCTACCCCTAAGACCTATTGTAGTGAATGGTCATTTTCAACAGTGGGGCTTAGATTTCATAGGCGAGATTAATCATTCATCTAGTGGTCAGCATGGTAGACACTGACTATTTTACCAAGTGGATAGAGGCAACCCCAATAGAAATGCCACTCATCAAGTCGGCATGAAGTTTCTCTATGAAAACATCTTGATCAGATTTGGTTGCCTAAAAAGGCTAGTAACAGATAATGCAGCAGCCTTCAAAGATGATGCATTGGTTGACATGTGTAAGTCAATGGGCATTTAATTGGTACACTCTACTTCCTACTACCCTCAAGGCAATGGTCTTGCTGAGTCATCCAATAAGAGTCTAGTCAGGATCATCAGAAAGTTGTTGGAGAAGAATCAAAGGAGCTTGGATTCTAAACTAAAGTTCTATATTTGGGTCGATAGAGTGACTATCAAGAAATCTATAGGAACTTCTCCTTTCAAACTGGTTTATGGAACTGATTCCATTTTCCCCATTCAGCTAGTTCTACCAGTGGCTAATTTCTTTCAGGAAGAACAAACTGAATCAAATGATATGGTGAGAAGAATGTTTGACTTGGTAGAATTGCAGCAAGTCAGCGAACAACTGGTGGATAAATCAGAAGCTCATCAAAAGAGGATCAATGATACTTTTGACAGAAAAGCAAAGGAGGACAACTTTCAAGTTGGTGACTGGGTTCTGAAATGGGATGCTCTCAGACAAGATAAAGGCAAGCACGGCAAGTTTGACTCTTTGTGGACCGGTACAAAACCTTCATTCTGCAAAGACTCGAAGGTGAAGAAATGTTTGGTGGCCCAGTGAATGGGCGTTTTCTGAAACTCTATTTTATCTAAGGCTTCAAAGCCTTGCCATTGTAAATTTTATTTTCAGTTTTCGTTTTTGCAAAATAACTCCATGCCCAATGGAAACACTAGTAGATAGGTTTGAATTTTTGTCTTACAGGAAAGGCATTGGTTTTGTGGTTCTTGAAGCCTCACAGGGAGGCTTCACCCCCAATAGGAGCCAGTGTTATCTCCTCAAATAAATCAATCGAGTTATTTCATTTTAGGTGATAGGATGTCTTTTGAAAAATACATTTTTTAAATTTTTAAAGCTCATTTTTAAGAGATTTATGCATGTAATAAAGTTAGAATAAACGTTTATTTAGTTTTTATTTGATCTAATGCAAATTTTAGGTTTCGGTGGCTTAGGCGAACATTTCGATTGTTCATTAGCCACCGAAAGCCTTAGCTTTCGACAACTTAAACAAAGAAATTCGGGGCTATTTTAGCCACCGAAATCACAGGAGCAGGGGAGGAGTCAGCACGTCCTTTCACACGTTTAAACCATCGAATTTGAAGTTTTATAATTACAATTAGCCGCTGAAAAGACAGGAGAAGAAACCATTTAAGACAATTAGCCATTGAAAAGACAGGAGAAGAAACCGTTTAAGACTGGGAGTTGATCTCTGCATGATGTAGCGAATCTTTTCGGATCGTTGTTTCATCAAACTACATGGTCACGTACCTTTCATCATTACAGTCATTAACCATGATTGTTTCAAATCACAAGATGTTCTTTCACATCCCTTATAATCAGCACCACAATCTGATGCTCGCCTCATTTTTCTTGTCCCTCTCACAGCCAAGCCAAATCTCCCTAAGTCTACGCTGTGTAACTTTCCCCCAAAATCCGATTTTCAAATTGCAAGTGTACATAAGCATTGCGACAGATGAAGAAAGGAGGATCAACTCTGAGGAAAGATCTCGACAACATCAGTTACTTGGAATCGCACCCGACGGTATGCCAACTTTTCAGGGACGAAGATTGCTATAATTTCTGCAAAAAATTACAGAGCTCTCACCAGCAGGTGGCAGAAGCCTTTGCCCTGACTTTCGATGGAACGAAAGCAGTCATCGGTCGAGATGAATTCGAGGTTGATGAATCCCTCATAGCCGAGGTGACAGAGCTTCCCAGGACTAGAGAAAAATGGTTCAAAACCATTGTCAAAAAGAATGTTGAATTCAGGTCTTACTTGAAACCAGAACACAAGGATTTGATATGGAAGAAAGACATTCAAGTGTCTTTCCTTGAAGAGAAATGGCAACAGTTACTAAAAGCCATTATGGTCTATATAACTTGTGAAGGCAGATATAATAGGGTGATGATTTACCATTTCAAACTCATGAATCATTTTACTGGTAGAAACCTACTCAATCTGCCCTATTTTCTCCACGGGAGTTTATCTAAGATGGCTCATCAGCTCAAGGCCAAGCCCAATAAAGTTGCAGGTAGACTATCCCACCATGGTCTAATTAAACTCTTGGTTTGTGAGTTGTTGCAGAGAAGAAGCAAAGAGTGGAATTAATTCTTGTTCTGGAATGATTTTCAGACTAATATACAACCAGAGGGAAAAAAGAGTCCTCATTCTAAGAAGTCTTCTACTCCCGGAACAACCCTCTCCTTCTTCTAAGCTTAATAGAACTAAGTAGAAACTAAAATTCAACAGTGAAATAGAGAAGGCTGGAGAACCCCTAGTGAACAAGAGCATCCTTAATCTTCCTTACACAGACTCGGAAGACGAAGAAGACCAGATTGAAACAGGGCACGAAGATTCAGTTACCACAAGGCATGAAAATTCAGTTTATGTAGATGTATTCACCACAAGGTATGAAGACCTTCCATCACCTACACCTCAAGAAGAACAAGAACCACAAGTTGGGTTGGCAAATCTTTAACAAACAGTGCATGCTTGTATACTTGTCATTGATGGAAAGTACAACAGTGAAGATGGCATGAGTACAAAAAGTATGAAATAGATGGGCATTATGAGGAGACGTTGCAGGGAGGATTTGTAAGGTTTGGTCATAACGGATTCTATATGCTGTAATGCATCATCATTCGATTCAATTGTCAAGAGATCATGCTGGAGTTTTTGGTTGGAATGATGCCTCTGGAGGGGACACGAGTTGTGCCAGATACTCGGAAAGGACTTGTTCATCTAGCTAGGGGAGATGAGGGCTTGTTGCACTTTCAATGGCTTAATCGAACAAGTAATGTGGTAGAAGTTGATCAAATCGGATTACCAGATGAAGCTGTATTTGAAAAGGTCCAGGAAACTCCCAAGCGAGTGTACATTTTGAAATTCAAGGCAGATGATCGCAAATTTTGTTTTTGGATGCAGGTTCCCGATGACCGTCAGATCAAGTATTGATTGGGACTGTTGATCTAGACCGTCGACTCCATTTCGGAGTTTCGCGACTCGCGACTTGGAGAGGTAAGAAACAAAACCATCGAAATCATGATTTAATCCCAGCCGTCAATTCACGATGTGTTCTAGACCGTTGATCTGAGCTCCATCTCGGAGCTTCGCCTATTGCGACTTGAAGTGACAAGAATCTTTACCACCAAAATCGCGATTTAATCCTAGCCGTCAATTCACGATGTGTTCTAGACCATTGATCTGAGCTCCATCTTGGAGCTTCGCCTATCGCGACTTGAAGTGACAAGAATCTCTACCGCTGAAATCACAATATGTGAAATCGCGATTTAATCCCAGCTGTCAATTCACGATTTGTTCTAGACCGTTGATCTGAGCTCCATCTCGGAGCTTCGCCTATCGGGACTTGGAGTGACAAGAATCTCTATCGCCGAAATCGTGAGATGCGAAATCGTGATTTATTCCCAACCGTCATATCAAAGTGTGTTCTGGACCGTTGATCTAAGCTTCATTTCAGAGTTTCACTTATCGCAACTTGGAGTGACAAGGACCTCCTTCGAAGGAATCGCGAGACGCGAATTCACGATGAGATCTGGACCATAGACTCATCGAGATCCTGGACCGTTGATCTTAGCTCCATCTCGGGGTTTCAGGGATCGCAACTTGGAGAGTCAAGATGCGTCATCTCCAGACTTACGAAAGGAAAATTCGCAAAAAGCACATTTTGCATAAGCGCTTGGTCATGGCCTTGGTTATATAGAGGAAGGAGCTAGCACAGAAAATCTCCATATCGGAGTTTCGGAGATTGCGATATGAAGTGTCAAGACACTTGGCCACAAGAATGTCGAAATGTCAAAACCCGATTTAGAGGAAAGATTAATAAAGTTCATCCAACGATGCAGATTAACTTGAATATGATCGGAGGGTCTGTTGTTCCTGAGTCTGTACTAAGGCTTAGAGTACAGTGTCAAGGCATCCGAAAGTATGTAAAAGATATATACGAAGATAAAGTCACCTTCGGTATGAGAAACTAGAGCAGATTTCTACGTTCTCGTCGTCTAGCTTCCAACTGCTCTTGAGCAGTTATATCACGCTCAATGGTTGCCCATGAAAGTTCTAATTCCTCCCGGGTGTTAGCAGTTTTAAGGATTGTATCGAAAAGATTTAAAGCGATATGATTTTGATTAGAGAATCTGGGTTGAATATTAGGTTGAGTAGCTACAGGGACAGTCATTGAGGAATATTACCAATAAGGAATGATTTAAAGAGAGATTTTAACGCTGTTTCAATTTGGTCTTCACAAAGAGAAATTTTAACTTTAAGAATAAAATAGAAAAGAAAACAGAAGGCCTTTTCCCGTAACAGTATTGCTTTTAATAAAAAGAAGAGTATGAAAGAAAAACATTAAGCTGCAGATACGTGAAGTTCCTGTTAATAGAAAACTCACACATACACAGAAGAAGATATTAGTATGGAAATAACCGATACAGTGTAAATGATCATATAATTCTGTAAATGTAAATTGGTCTTACACCCGCTGATAGTTGGTGCAGAGGAAAGACAATAACCAATTACAGAAAGGTGAAATTCCTTCGCTATAGTAGTGGTCGTACTAAAGTATAGCGCTACACATCGATTATGAGAAGTAGAGCAAAATGAAAC
>ML782078.1:47435-96909 GCA_009831015.1 Picea engelmannii | reverse complement strand
TTTTCTCTCTTCTGCAATAGACCTGTGTATGCATGCGGAAATGAGTTCCCTCGGAGAAAGGTGAGCTCTATGTGCTTATGAGAGATGTTTAAAAAGAATGAAATTCTCGTATATATATGAAAACTCTGTACCTTTTGAAATAAGTCTGTCAAATCGCAAAATAAAACCAAATTTAATGTATAAATCCGATCTTATTTATCCGTGGGTTTACCCTAATTCTTCATTAATGTCATCAATGTTCGGCGGCTTGACAGGCAATCAGGTTATGCAGAGCAAGTAAATCCCGCGTGAAGTGTGCCAACCTCGATGCGCGAGACGTATCTCGCTTAATTTCTTTTTTCTAGAATTTCAAATCTTAACGACTTAAAGAATTTTCTCATCTTTCGCTGTATCGTGAATTTTCTTTTCACACTTTGACTATTTAACTCGCGAGGCTGCGAGTGCCGGTTTTACCTTAATAATAATAATCGTGATTTGGCACATTCTTAATTATATAACTTAACCCAATCGCCATATCGCGACTTGGGAATTCGAAGACAAACTTTTGGGAGAATGATATGCCGAGTCGCAATATCGCGATGTGACGATAATTAAGGCTCGAATTAAGAGAAGGAAATCTTAGGTTAAGCGACTAATTAATCTTTCTATAATTATGTCGCATCTTCGTGAATCGGAGTTTTGGACACCTTAACTCAATGAAAGAAAGTAGCACGTGACGAAGTGTCGAGAACCAAATTTAACGATGGTTAGTTTTTTACCCTTAGTCCCGACCAAGGTTATCACAAAGTCATCGTGTTCTCGGCGATCGGGGCTGCAAGAACAAAAACTCAGGTCTGACGGATGCCGAGGCGCGAAACCCCGACGACGTCTAATCATGGGTTAAAGGTTTTATCCTAGTTAATGCCTTGGACGAAAATTAGAACTGAGTTCGCATTTTCGCGACTCGGGGCTTGTGAATTCAAGAAATAAAGTGTCCGACTTGCGAGACCCCGAAATAAAACAAAATGAACAAAACATATTTGCGAAAAATAGACCCTTTTTTGAAAGTGACAAAGCATTGTTATTCATGGGACAAGATTTCAGAGCTTTATGTTTTTTAGGAGAAGAAAAGCAACGTTAGATCTCAAGTATCAAAAATTGAAAATTGAGCGGGGTGAAAGACAAACGTGGCTCCAACAGGGTCACTGTGCTCTCTCACAGTTAATTTACCAGTTACGAATCTGTTAGCGAAACGGACTCATGATTATCGATTATTTGGCGTTTCAGTTGCTCGGACGGTTGTTTTTCTTTTGTCTAAGGAGATGCGAAGGGGAACCGTCGTGGGAGTGTGTATAAAAGAAAAAGATACAAACTGTGCGTGGGTGTTGTTGTTTTGGATGAAAAATGAATTAAACGATAAGAAAGGGAAAGTCACAGAATGCGCAGAGTGAGATTGGGAATATGCATAGTGTGAGATAAAACTCAAAGAAGAGTAACACATGATGAAAAGACTTGAAGCAGAGCAGAATGACAGAACAATTTGAAGCATAGCAGAATGACAGAACAAGTTGAATAAGACCAAATTTACAGAACAGAGAAGAAGTGGTAAGAATTGATTTATCTGTGTAGTTGTCTATTTATTTATTCATTCATATTCCAGGGTGGTTGGGAGGTGCTAAGGAAGACTGTTGTTCTCAGAGGTTCAAGTGGGAGCTTGAACATGGGCAGTTGTAGCTTTCATCTGGTTGCAGCCAGAGAAACCAGGGTGGCAGGGTGGTGCAAGGGAGAACAAGTGTTCTCTGTTATACAGGTTGGAGCCTGTGTAACTGGAAGTTGGTGCTTCCATCCAGTTGGTGCTGGAACTTTAGGGGAATTGGTGCTTCCTTCTAGTGGGTGCTAGAGAAACAAGAGAGTCGGTGCTCTCAAACAAGTTGCAGCTTGTAAAACAGAGGTAGCAGCCTCACATTGAGTTGGTGCTCAATTATAGATGATGTACAGAACTTAAAAGACTGCCTATCATTTCGAAGAAGAAGAGGTTTTCTCCCTTTATGGGTTTCCTCATGAAAATCTGTCTCTGTGTATACCTTATGTGTGACTGATGCTCTTTACTTTTACTGTCCATATGTTGTATAATGTTGATGATCACTTGAAGAAAGATTAAGAATGTTTTAATAGACTTAAAAAAAATTAAGCTCAATAACAACTGATTCACCCTCACCCCCCCCCCTCAGTTGTTTTAGTAATTTCAACAAGTTGCAGATGCCTCATCTAGCAAAAGAGTGAAGCAGAGTAAATCAAAGGAAATCAAGAAGCTTAAGAAGAAGTTAGCTCAACAAGAAGTGCTAGAACGGGTAATTAAAACCATATATGAAACTGTGTCGAAGAATTTTGCAGAAAGCAACTCAACCTTGAAAAGATTAGCTCATGAAAACATAAAGGAAAAGAAAAAGAAGGAGAAGATTGTGAAAGATTACAACAGCTTATGAAGAGTAGCTCGGGGTTTGAAGAAAAAGGTCAGGGCTTTAAGGTTGAAAGTTATGTCTTCAAAACATCAGCCTCAACACATGCTACCCTTGAAACCCTAGCAGAGGTAGCAATTCAGTACAATGAACCAGAGGCAGCCAGTAATCCTACAGTCTTTGAGTAAGATGCAGAAGTCTCAGAAGATCATACCTAAGGCGTTTCAGAGCTAAGACAAAAGGTATTTTTTAAATTTTGATAATCTCACTAAGACAGAACTTTCGGTGGCTTAGGCAAACATTTCGATTGTTCATTAGCCACCGAAAGCAGAGCTTTCGGTAGCTAATTGGTCCAGATTTTGTCTATTCTAACTACCGAAAGTACTGACAGGGTAGAACATTAGTATTTTTGCACAGATCCAGGTTTTCCTCGTCCAAAAGCCTCGGAAATAGTTCCAATCAATAGACAATAATTAATGACATCCTTATCAAGAGTTTATTTTGATTTTGGAGATGCTCTACAAGGCAGAAAGGTCAAAATTGGTTAGCTATTTTCAGGGATATAAAGTTGGTTGATTGTCAGCAGGGGTCATTTTCGACTTCTTTCATATCACATAAAATCCAGCAACCTCGGAAGGCTCACTACACCTGCCAAAGAATCTGAAGGACATAAAGATCATCCAAGGATAGGAATTGACCTATTTTATAGGATCTTTGCCTATTTTCTTGAGCCAGTTATTGACTTTCTATTTTAGGCAAAATCTGATCCAGTATTTTAGGATTTTGAAATTGTTTGTAAAGGCTATAAAGCCCAGAACATTTGATGGACAAAGGGTTCGATTTTGAGTTTTATAATCCATTGTTATTGTGATAAAGACATTTTCTTTAATATATTAAGCCTGCAAGCTTCTTTCATTGTTATTGTCATACTCTCTTTTCATTCATTTTCTATGCCTATGAGTTGAAATCATTTCTTTGTCTATGTTTAAAGGTCCTATGGTAACTGTCATCTTACCTTTGATTATTAAACAAGAATCATAAGCATCCTTTGCTAGTTTGATTGACCCATCATATATATGGTTTATGTATGTTCTGGTTAATTGATTGGTTTCTTATCTATTTGATCTACAAATCTATCTGATAATAGCTCTTGAAGGCTTTATACTGTGTGAATATAACTAGATTGTCTTCAAGATCCAATCCAGTGATTTAGATATTCATCTTGATCCAATCCCACATCCATTATTGAGAAAATAATTATAAAACACAGTTAAGTTACCAGGCATCTCTGAGATACAGCCTAAGAGGGTTTCCTAGAGTGATAACAGTGCGAAATGACCTCAACACCTTGGTATGATAAAGAATGTAAAATTGCTAGGAAAGCCATTAGAGATGCTTCTAACGAGTCATTAAAACTCGATAAGATCAATACGTACAAAGCCCTAATTAAAAGGGAAAAAAGATATTATATCAATAAAAGGCAAGAGCAACTTTCACAACTATATAAGTTGGATCCTAAGAAGTTTTGAAGCCAAATTCTAAAATGCAATACTAAAGAAAATAGTAGAATTCTCTTAAGGGATTGGAATTCCTACCTTAAAAGTCTTTACGAGTTGCATAATGCCATGGACACCATCCCTATTGTCCCTACAAAGGAAGAAGGTTTTTTATTAGATGACATAGAGTTTGAGGTTAAGCGGCTTGCAAATGGGAAAGCTAAGGACATCGAAGGCTACCAAGCTTAAATTTTTAAAATTTGAGGGCCAATCCTTATCCCTCACATACACAAACTCTTCAATTTAGCAGTCAAGCAGGGCTTCCCTAAACCCTGGACGTCAAGCCTCGTTGTTCCTATTTTTAAAAATGGGGATAGAAACATTCCCTCTAATTATAGGACCATTATGATTAGCCCGATTTTAGCCAAGCTTTATGGAATTATTTTGGAAATTAAGATTAGTCTTTGGCTAGAAAGTCACGATAAAATAACTAAAGTCTTGGTCGAGTTTATGAGATACCATTCAACTGTGGACCATCTTGTTACGTTTAGGATCATTGTAGAGGAGTTATGCAATACTAAAACCAATCTTTTTTGTTGTTCTGTTGACTTTAGAAAAGTTTTTGACATGGTACCTAGGAAAAACCTTTGAAATAGGTTGGAAGAGATAAAAGTGTCTCTCGAGTTGAGAGTTGTTGCAACAAGGATGTATGAGAATGTTATTGCTAAGTTTAAAAACATTGAGGTTTGGTCAAAAGAGAGTAACTGCAACATCAGAGTCAAACAAGGTTGTCCCCTGTCCCCTACCCTTTTTGGCATATACATTGACAAGTTAGAAGATTGCGTGGAAAAAACAGGTTGTGTTGGCCCTACTCTCACTGGTATAGTCATCAATCTTCTTCTTTATGCCGATGATATCGTTCTTATGGCAAGGAGTCCCCATGATCTTAAAAAACAACTAAGAATCCTCAAGGATTTTTGTTCCAATATGGGTATGATTGTTAATAATAACAAGACTAAGGTCATGATTATTAAATCCAATAAGATCCCTTATGATAGCTTTGTATATGACAACAACAACTTGGAGGAAGTGACTTCATACAAATATCTTGGAATTGATATTCAACACAAACTCAATTGGAATTATAGCATTGAGAAAAGGATTATTGGGATATGGAAAGTTTATTATGGGCTTGAAAACAATTGTAAATCAGTGGATCTTTGGAGTTGGGATAAGAAGAAACTCTTCTTTGAGACTCTTGTTACATATGTTATTCTTTATGGATGTGAAGTTTGAGGCCGTAGTATCTCTCGTGAATCGTGGAGAAAGATAGAGCAAATACAAAAGAATTTTATAACCTATAATTTCAAAATTAAAGAAAATACGTCATATCCCATCCTCCTTTTAAAAACAAGCCTCTCCCCTATTGAAAGCATGACTATGACTAGATACATAATGTATAAGAACAAGTTAAACAACATGGAAGACAAGAGGCTTCCTAAAATTGCTTCAAAATCTAGTCATAACCACCATAGACTCAAGTGAGGATGGCATAAAGATGTCCGGTATTGGCTAAACTATTGGGGAATCATGGAAGACACTGTTTTGTAGAATAAAGATACTATTAAAAAAAACGTCAAATCAAAATTTTAAAAAATGTGTGATAAAGAGTTAAAGGAAAAAAGAAAATTAAAGTATTATAAGGATGTAATCAACCCTAATCTAGAAGATCAAAATTTTCTATATGTTTTGCCAAGTGTAAAGAAAAAAAATAAACATTGTTAAGATAAGAACAAATTCTCACAAGCTCCATAGTGAAACTAGGCGTTGATCAATTCCTAAAACGTTATGGGATGAAAGAGTGTGTCACATTTGTGACACTAAGAAGGTTGAAGATGAAAAGCACTCTTAGATTGTCCAATCGATTCCCATATTGGATCTCATTTTCAAAATATTTGTCACACTACCAACCTTCCTAACCTCTTAACTCAAGAAAAGTATGATGATCTTCAAAAAAAATTCTTAATGTTTTTTTAGCACGGAAACAAAATTCTAAATAATCGCAAGTAATCACTTACCCTCTTAAGGTTTGATAGACCAATTCGGTCTTAGTGGACGTTAATCATCATCATCATATAAAAGACCCAATAAAATCACCTCACTATTATGAAAAAGATAGTTGCCTCAAATATTTTAGAAAAAAGAAATGAAAAAAAAAACATAAATAAAATGTCCACCTTAACCTTTAAAAATCAGAGTTTTCATGCATTCAAAATTCATTATTTACAAGAAAGATATTAATTAAAAAATTAGAGTTTCCATCCATTCAAAATTCATTAACTTTTGAAATGTTCACTTTAATTAAAAAATTACAGTTTCTATCAATTCAGAATTAGAATTCATTTTTATTTTTTAGCAAGTATACTTAATTAATATCATAAAAAAATATATTGTAATCATGATTGTATCGGGCATGCCATAAGAGGAACCAGAGGAAACCAAACCTCAAACCACTTCCAAAAAGCATCAAAAGGTTGTCTAATAACTAGACTTTGAGTGGGCCTAATGGTTAAAAACATGTGTTTCCTCCTAAGAGATCACAAGTTCAAATCCATAGGAGGCTAGGGTATATATACCTTCGTAGACTTTAGGAGCCAAATTGTTGCCTGGAGGGGTCCCTTGTCCCACAAACAATGGGGTCCTTCATACACCAATTTGATGTCTCACTGGGTCATGACCTTAAAATTAGATTATTATTATTATTATTATTAAAGAGGTTCAGGACTGCATATGCAACAAAATAAAAACTAAATAAACATAAAGACAAGCAAAGAGAACCTAAGTACCCAGACTAAGATTAAACCAATTAGATGAAACCAATTAGATGTTTGGTTTGGTCGTGGCCTTAAAATTAGATTATTATTATTATTATTAAAGAAGTTCAGGACTGCATATGCAGCAAAATAAAAACTAAATAAACATAAAGACAAACAGCGTACCTTATGTTTATTTAGTTTTTATTTTGCTGCATATGCAGTCCTAAACCTCTTTTAATAATAATAATATTAATAATATAATTTTAAGGTCACGACAAGCAGCAAAAACCTAAGTATACAGACTAAGAGATAGCATGATTAGGATGGAGGTGGTTTAGAACCTAAGTACCCATACTAAGAGATAGCATGATTAGGATGGAAGTGGTTTGGATGGGCCTGGTTGGCTAGAAGTTTTTGGATCCTTGGCTTTGCCATTCACTCCTTACTCCTTGCCCTAGTTCAACTTCTATAGTTCAACTTCTATGATTATAGGGTTGAAGTTGGTCCCTTGAGAGCCCGAGGTAGTCCATTGTTTCCTCATCTTTGCCCGACACCCAGTCAGAAACCTTGAAGTTAAGCCCAAAGACCATTCTGCAAAGAACAGTGAATGTGGCTTCCAGCCACCTAAGTCAATCCAGAGATTCGACCTACTGGTCTTCCTTGTTTTCCATTGACAAGGCAATGAGTGTTTTGGCAAACCAGTAGAACTCCATTGCTTTGAAAACTTTTGTGTCCCTAGTAGGAGCCAAAATCTGAGACCCAGTCTTGGAATTCTTTCTTGATTTGTTACTTGAGAGTCTGAAGATGTTTCTGCCTGGCCAAGTCTACGAGTCCCTCAAACTTTTGTTAAATGTCGTCTGGAGGGATGCCCAGGCTAAAGAGTTGCCTGGCATATTCTGCAACCCGCTCCGCTCCGCGCCTATGTGGTGAGGCCAAGGATTAGCCCCTCTGGAGGGCAGAGTCTTGGTTTTACCCCTCCGCATGGAGCCTCGACAGCGTGATTCGAGGGTATCCCTAGCCAAGTCATCCGCCATAGCAAGAAATGAAAAATGAATGTGAGGGAACAGCAAATGCACAGACGACCCCACACATGTAACCTCTAAACACCTCAAAAAACTCTCTTGGACACCACAGAGGGGAGACACCAACCTATGGACAGTAGGACAGGAATTGAACAGCGTGGAGGAGGACGCAAGATTACCCAGCTTACCCCCGACACTAGGAACCACATACTAGGGATGAAAGACAAACAACAGTCAACCGACCCCTCGGCTATGATCGGTAGACCAGACACTAGAAGCCCCCACACCAGAGAGCTCAACAAGGATACGAAGTTGACATGACATAAGACAGAACTTTGGCCAAGCCAGGATAGTATGCACCTAGACGAGCGAGGAAGAAAACTACCTTACTTATCCAGCAGAGCCAACATGGCAATGGTCCTGGCCTCGTGACCCAAGGATACACACAACTAACGAACTAGTACTTCTGCATTTAAGGATGTCTTCTCCACCCAAAACCATCTTCCACACACCATCAACTGTTCGGCATCCTTACAGTCTCAAAACCCCTAATGCTTGCGCCATCATTTGAAACATAGCACTAAAAACCCGGTACTTGCCTCCACCACTTTCAGCAATTGCCGCAGAGCATCAACCCAAACACCCACGAATAACCATAACAGCATCTGTACTATTCCCGAACCAGCCCAAAGAGGAAGTGATCGCTGAAGAGACAGAATGCCGCGATTAATCACCCAATCCGGGGGAGAATTAGAATTCATTATTTACCAGTCTTAAATCATTTTTTAACCAGTGAACCTCATCATCGTTGCAACCACAGAAACCTCTAGCTAACGTTCATGAATTCAACGAATGTTGTGGCCGAAAGGGCCATAGATAAGATAAATCATAAGAGGGTTCTTCAACTTGCCGCATAAACAGGGGAGTTCAAAGAACACCGGAAGAGAGGAGTAGCAGAGTCAAGCTCGAATTTGGGGAGAAAGCCTTAAGCATGTCGAGGAATCTTCCTCTAGGCGGTGTCCCTACAAGAGTCGCAACGAAGGAAGAACGCCCGAGTCCAAGTTCCTCCAACCCATGAATGAATATCATGCTATTACAGGATGTATGAGCAATGTGATTTATTTCAGGTTTACAAATTGTATCTGCTAGAGAATATGGTAGTTTCAATTTAGTTTTACTGTTCATGCATGTAAGGCCAATAGAACATGAATTCCTGTTCTATGGGAAACATTCATAAAACAAAATGGCTCAGCACAGTCGCCTCTCTGAAATTTTTATCTGTACCTACTACCAATTATAATTTTATGACAAGTTTACGGCGACTTGTTTGAAGCTCGTGCTGTTTGATTTCGTTAAAAAGGACTCCCTCCACTAGACAAAGCTCAAAGAGAGTACATGTCAAATCGTTTGTTTTTCTTCTTTTTTCCGCTTGACGAGGTCATGTCAGAATGTTAATGGAAGAAATTGCGGTGTAACAATTCTTTTTAAGCCGAGAAACGTAGAGCGTTTTTTATTCGTCTCAATATGGAACATCAAAATTTTATAAACATCACAAGGTATTAACCGGAATATTTGATTTCTCAGCGCATTGTAGTTGTTTGTGATAACATCATTGGACATCAGCGTCTTAACGATTTCAGCAGGGATAATAAGACGCTGATGTCCAATGATGTTATCACAATTACAAACATTGGCAATGCAACTGAAATTTTCAAATTATACCACCTAATACCATGTGATATATGGCAAAATGTTAGATGCCCAAAATTGGGACAGATCAAAAGCACTCGATTCTTTTGTTTCTCCGCCCAAAAAGAATTGTTGAGAGTCGGCCAAAAAGAATTATTGCATTTCAGCATAGAAAAATTTAATGCATTGTGCATTTTCTACCATTCGTGTTCACTTTGCTAATACCAAAATCAGTTCATATCATAAAATGAGATCTTAAGTGGACATGTCAAGAAATGTGAAAATTTCCTAGGACATGTTTCGAGTTGTTTACATGCCCTAGTAATGACCCACAAAAATTCACTCGAAACAAGAAGAATTTGCTCCGGAAAATTATTATCCTGCCCCGTTTTGATCTTCAACACCATAATACAAGAATCAATCTCCGTGACTGCTAGGATTCGATGACGTCTCAATTCCTTTATCTCAGCCTCCAAACATTGATTTAACAGCAAACACATGAACATTGTACATAGTCCACCAAGTTTCAGTACATAGGAGCATGTCTTGGGGTTGTGGGGAGACATCCTCCAAATTCTGCAAGATGTCACAAGAATCAATCTTCATGGCTGCTAAGATTCAAGAACATCTCAACTCTTTTATCTCAACCTCCAAACATTGATTTAACGGCAAACATATGAATATTGTACATTGTCCATCAAGTTTCAGGGACATGTTTATCTCAGCCTCCAAACATTGATTTAACAGCAAACATATGAATATTGTACATTGTCCATCAAGTTTCAGGGACATATGAACATGTCTAAGGATTGTGTGGAGACATCCTCCAAATTTTGTAAAATGTCGATCTGGGACCTATCTCAAATATTAAATATAAAAACAAATTAAATATCATAATATAATAAAAACAAATATTTTTAAGCATAGTTAATTGCAAATTTAAATAATTAAAGCAACTCAATTCATGATTCAATTATATTAAATATAAAAACAAATTAAATAAAAACAAATATTTTTAAGCATAGTTAATTGCAAATTTAAATAATTAAAGCAACTCAATTCATGATTCAATTAACAATTACATAATGGTTAAGAACATGAGTTCTCAAATATTAAATATAAAAACAAATTAAATATCATAATATAATAAAAACAAATATTTTTAAGCATAGTTAATTGCAAATTTAAATAATTAAAGCAACTCAATTCATGATTCAATTATATTAAATATAAAAGCAAATTAAATATCATAATATAATAAAAACAAATATTTTTAAGCATAGTTAATTGCAAATTTAAATAATTAAAGCAACTCAATTCATGATTCAATTAACAATTACATAATGGTTAAGAACATGAGTGGGCTTAATGGTTAAGAACATGTGTTT
The DNA here is from genome assembly GCA_009831015.1 of Picea engelmannii. Lineage (NCBI taxonomy): Eukaryota > Viridiplantae > Streptophyta > Pinopsida > Pinales > Pinaceae > Picea > Picea engelmannii. The sequence goes on along the minus strand of ML782078.1, from coordinate 86,060 downwards.
TTTCCTTGGAAGTCATAGGTTCAAATCCAGGGGAAGATGGGGTATGTATATCTCCATAAACTTTGGCAGTCAAATCGTTGCGGAGGGGTCCCTTGTCCCACAAACAAGAAGGTTTCATACACCAATTTGGCATCTGAATTAGCCGTAACCTTAAAAACAAATTATTATTATTATTAATTTAAAACTTGTTACTCAAAATAAAATAAAAAATATTGCATTTCTCATGGTAAAATCATCATCCAAATCAAAAATGAATAACAAGGATACATTATATAGTTTTACATTCATTATCATTAAATAGGGAAAACTCAAGGCTCATAAAAAAAAATGGAACAAAGATCAAGCAATTATTGCTTAGTTCTATGCACCCTATGTAATGTAGGAAACTATCAATATCATCTATGCAAATATGAAGACATTGGTTTCTGATTCATATTCTGTAATAAGATGAATGTATGACAACAACTTGGAGAAGTGACTTCAAACAGATATCTCAGAATCAACCTACATCACAAGTTTAACTAGATCTATAGCACTGAGAAAAGGATAAATGGAGGGTGGAAAGCTTATTTTGGCCTTGAAAACAATTGTAAATTGATGGACCTTTGGCTATGGAATAAAAAGAAACTCCTCTTTGAAACTCTAGTCACTCTTGTTATCTTATATAGTTGTGAGGTTTGAGGCTGCAGCATCTCTAGAGAATCCTGGAGAAAGATTGAGCATATCCAAAAGCGTTTTATAACTTGTTATCTTAAAATTAAAGGCAATACACCCTATCCTATCCTCCTCCTAGGAGCAAGTCTTTCCCCCTTCCCCCATTGAGAACAAGATAAACAACATGGAAGATAAGAGGCATTCTAAGATTGCCTCAAACTTTGGTCCAAACCACCTATGGCTCAAATGGGGTCAGTATAAAAATGCCAAGTCTTGACTAAATCAGTGGCGAATCAGGGATGAGGTCACTTTGTAGATATCCATAATATTAAAAGTGTTTTTTAACAAACGCCAGAAAAATATATTAATCAAAAAGTTGTAGCCGAGGCATACAGAGAAAATTTACAAATTGGTGGCCTGCCATGAAGTTTCAGTTCAAAACTTTGAGAGATCCTCCAATATAGCTGATTACAAAAAGTCCAAAAAAAAAGTAAAACCCTGATTTCTAAAGGAGTTTAACAAAATACATGTCGATCCTGTAAGTAGAGTGTTGTGGTGAGAAACAACAAAAATTTGGGTTTGATAGGTTAAAAAGAGAAGAAAAAGGCAAGGTGCACCTAGACCTTGCTTTAAAGCACAAAAAAGCATTCTCTTGTTTTTGTTGTGTGTTTTATGAGGACACACTCCCTTGGGGGGCGCATCCTAAAGTACCCCCAAGTACCCAAGGCCATCTTATTTCCACCCCCCAATGAAGTCCCCAAGAACTAGGGACATACAGGGGGCAGAAGGGAGCATTTCCTATGAAGTCCCCGAGTCCAAGAAACGTGGGAAATGCAAGCTGTGGCCCCTCCGACGCATCCCCTTGAAACACTTAATGTTACACATAAAATCGTTTTGAATGAAGATTGGTTCAAAAAACCCGACAGGGCAATTAGTTTAACAGCAACATTAAGATCAGACATCTTGCAACTGATAGCTCGCAAGAATGACTTCACAAACAACTACAATAGACTAGAACATTGACACCAGATATAAAACTAGCACAGCCACAATTACGTGGCTGATTAACGCCGAAAGGCAGAAACGTGGCCACCACAGAAATGAAACTAAACGCCCCTATCACAGAAATGAAACGAAACGCAGCCAGAATAGAAACGTGGCTACAATTGTGTGTGAATATCTTAATATTTTTTAATCAGGTAGACGTGGCAATAAGTTAGTGAACACAGTAATTTTTAAACACGATTAGGTAAATGTAAAAAAGTAAACATATAAACGGATGTCTTTATAACAGCTCGGAAGTTAATGGATGAAATCAGAGCCATTCATTTATTGTGACGACTAAGAATATTCTAGGCATATTTAATCTCGTCCATAAAAAACGTATTAAAAACTAAAAACCTATTAAATGTGCCCATTGTCAATAGGTGTACGCCTTTCGGCGTAAAAATAACTTAAATTCCAACCTTGTTTCTTTTACATAGATTTCATGAATATTGAGTGCTGTTAACAGTACATTTTGTGCTAAACCAAATGTAAAGAAGTTGGCAAGGCACAAAAGAATCGTATTTTGTTAAAAATCTATTCAATATAATAAACTTTACCCCTTTATTTGCCCAGAATAATATTTACAATTGATACTATTTTCAATGGTTCAAATAAAAGAGTAAGTCAGATTCAGTTTTACAAATACAACCAGGAAATCCCAAGTAGAAGAATACTAATTGGTATGAGACTTCAAAAATCTTGCATACTCCTGCTGCACTATTTCCCCACCATGGACAGGATCAAAAACACACCTGTAGAAGCTGCACATGAAGTAAACAACAATATTTGTACTCAAAGAATAAGATTACATATATACAACTGCATAAAAAATATATGGAATATGGAATACATTATTGTTAAATCCCAGAATTCAGTGACAACAATGAAAACAAAATCATAATAAAAGAATATGTACACCAGGGAAGTACCTTCCATCTAGGCCAAGGATCACAATTGTGTTCTGCCGTCCGAAAGCAACAAGAAATCTTGTGTTCTCTGGCAAATGAAATTGAGCAAAGGACCATTCTGAGCTAAAATATTTCGGCAAAACTCCTGTGAAATTGCCTAGTGTTAGTAAATAGTATTTCTTTATTAGTATATTAAAATTGATAAATAGATAAAGTTCAATCTCTGCTGCTAACCTTTCATAAATGAAAGTGAAGAGCTAGGGTTTGCTCCTGTATGAGGGGTGAAAAAATTGTCGACCAAAACATAAGGCAAGTCAGATGACCCCGGCAAGTCTTTCATAGCACTGGATTTGCTTGGACCCTCTCCTCCCACTTGTACTTTGAGAGAAAATATATGGACAGTGCCCTTGTCACTAGACACTGCAAGCCATTGAGCAGCTGGAGATAAAGCAATACTGTATATCTCTGCTCTATCTACTCCTCTGCGAACCTAGACTCAAGAACAGCAGAGAGGTTATCCAACAAACAAAACTGACATGGAATATAAAGAAGCTATAAAAACCTATCGAATTTACAGATGCATTGATGTTTACAGTTTGACTGAAACAATCTCACTCAATCAAATTCTTGAGTCTAACAAATGAATAAGAACTACCAGTTGGGGTATTGCAAGGACTCGAGCAAAGGCTGAAGCATGAAAAAGACAAGTATGGGTTGCAGCATATTGGGGTATTGCAAGGAGAGATCACAACGCACACAGACATCACAAGGCAAAGCTGCAAAAGCTGACCGCCACCCAAGTTTGCAGGCTGCAGACACATTTCAGGGAAAGCAAAAAGAGCAGACCAAGGCATGGTAATCTAGAGTTGCAGAGTGGATGGAGACCGCAACAAAATGTCGTGGGGAGTGACAACCATACACCTTAATGCTGTGAGAACAAAAATTCCACAGCACAAAGATCTGCATGACATGAGCGCACAGCAAAGAAAGAGCAAGACAGAAAGTATTCTTAGTGAGAACAACTATTCTTAATATAAATACACTGTATAATATCTTTTTTGTGTTACACAAGTTAACATTTACAATACAAGGTGCTACCATAATTGAACACCGAGGATAAAGACTATTCTAAAGATTAAAACAATCTTTAAGATAAAGCTCATCTTCAACTCCTAGGTGTCCATTGTATGTTAGGAAATGCAAGCACTCATCGATCATTGTTTAAGACCAAACTTTAGCAACAGTTTGGTCTAAAGGCTATGTAAACTGAAGAGAGTCATGCACTTATGAAGATTGACTTGCTTAATGACTGATACCTCAAGGCAAAGAAATAGAAGATGAAGATTCAAGCTAATTAAGGGGGATACGTATCTTTGAATCCAAAAATGAATGTAGGTCGTTTGAGTGAATTGCAATTGGCACAGTCTACTACAGAGGTATTTGTTAGAAGTATTGCACTAGGAATTGTTGTTGCAAGGATATTCAATCACTAAGCTTTGGGCATACCAATGAGAATGAATGGAAAAGCACCCTAACCATTTGATCAGGTTATTGGGTGCCGCCCTTCCGATTTTTTGTGTTAATCCTCGCACTGGTCATAATAGTTCAATGCCAGAGAATGAATGGAAAAGCACCCTAACCATTTGATCGGGTTATTGGGTGCCGCCCTTCTGATTTTTTGTGTTAATCCTCGCACTGGTCATAATAGTTCAATGCCAGTTCTTGCGTTTAATTAATACTAAATAGTAGTGCATGAAAGTAAAATTTTCAGACCCCACCCAGTTTCAAGTCTCACTAAGATCACTCACTGTTTAATGCCCAAAACCCAGTTTTATGGCAGCCATAAAATACCCAGCATATAAACAAATTTCAGAACTGAAAAATGAGAATTCTGAACAGCATTTAATGCAGAAATAAATTTCTATCAACAGCAAAATAAACCAGAAATTTAAATGCACAGAGAATTTTGGTCTAACATTGACCCTGGAAAAACCCACAATGGAAAAACAAGTGAGAGAGGGAATTTTTATTATTTTCAGAGCTCAGAGAAATTCTTCTGTTACAGCAAAAATTACACAAACTTATCTCAGAAAAAATGAGCCAAATCTCCTCTAGAACAGCCCCCAAATCAGCTCCTCGATTTGTGTGCAAGAAATTTGTACCACTGTACGGATGTCAGCATTTAATGCTGTACAAACTGTCTAGAAATTTGTGCCATGAATTATGGATTTGCTGTACAGATTTTCCAGCATTAAATGCTCCTAGATTTCAGTGCTAAACTGCCTCGAAATGCATGCACTTTCTCTGATGTATGGACTGTGCCTTTCTCAGTTGTACGGCCTCTCCAAAATCCGTATTGTACGGCCTGTCTGCTGGCTGTACCCTCTGCCTCGATTTCCATGCTGTACCTTTGCCTTGGAATGCATGCCAATCTCAGCAACTTCCTCTCTTCTCTAGCTTGACTTCTCCTATTCCTCTTGCTCTCAAAAAAATCATTCGAAAAAATGAAGAATGGGTGTGCCCTCCTTACCCTAATCAACTCAATGAGAGGGAAGGTGAAAAGTCGTCTAATCCAATGGCTGAGATTAGATAAGATGAGTGGTGGAGATTAAATCACTTAACTCACCCACTTTCCCTAAAAGTTCAAAAAGTCACCTTTTAATTTACATCTCATAAATTAAATGTCTAGGGTCCACATTAGGCATTTTCCTACCCCTTGGCGCCTAGGTGATGAGAAACATTTTCCTAGGTACTTTTTAATTATTTTTAACACTCCCTCTTACCGAGGAAGGTGTTACTCACCACTCCAAGCTTATCCATGAAGAATACAAACTTGCCTTTTCCCAAAGCTTTAGTGAGTATGTCCGCAATCTGCTCATCTGTAGATATATAATGTAGCTCAACTGCTCCTCTCTGAACATAATCCCGGATGAAGTGATATCGAATCTCAATGTGCTTAGACCTGTCGTAAAAAACTGGATTCTCAGAGAGTTTGATACAAATTTGATTGTCACAGTAAATCATAGTGGGTCTCAACTGCACACCAAATAATCCCACCAGCAACTTGTGAAGCCAAATGGCCTCACAACTGGCTTGACTGGCAGCCATAAGCTGCCATATACTCGGCCTCCGCATAACTCAAAGCCACTGACTTTTGCTTCCGACTGAACCAAGACACCACTGCTGAGCCCAATCCTAAACAGCATCCAGAAGTACTCTTCCTATCACTGACACATCTTGCCCAATCTGAATCAGTATAGCCCACCAATCGAACTCCATCCCCTCTCAGATAGTCCAGGCCATAATCCATTGTACCACAAAGATACTTGAGCACATGTTTTGTTGCCACCCAATGCACTCTCCTAGGCTCCACCATAAACTAATTAAGAGTGTTGACAGCGAAACAAATATCTGGTCTGGTGTTGACCGAATACACCAATGAACCGATCAACTCACGATATAATGTGGGATCAACCAACTGTGACTCAGAAGCATGGAGCTTCTTCCAGTTAGTAATCATGGGTGTGGTCATGGGCCTACAATCCTCCATCTGGAATCTCCTCAAAATGTCACAAGCATACTTCCCCTGTCTTAGAAAAATGTGTCTGGGCTCTTGCCAAACCTCCAACCCCAGAAAATAATGCATCAGTCCAATATCTGTCATCTCGAACTCTGAAGCAAGGCTCTCCTTGCAGCTAGTAATGAGTCTTCAACCCCTGTAATGAAAAGATCATCAACATATAGCAAGAGTATGAGAGGTTCCTCTCCAACCACAATGAAGTACAGGTTGGGATTCACCTCACTCTTCTCGAAACCTAACTGCTGCAAGTAGGCATCAATCCTAGAATACCAAGCTCTGGGAGCTTGTTTCAGCCCATACAATGCCTTCTTCAGTCTGCACACATGAAACTCTCTCCCATGCACCTTAAAGCCCAATGGTTGCTCAATGTGCACCTCCTCCTGTATGAGACCATTCAGAAATGCGGTCTTCACATCCATCTGATGGATCTTCCAACCCATCTCAGTTGCAATAAAGATCACTGCCCTAATCGAGGTATATCTAGCAACCAGAATGAAGGTCTCATCAGAGTCAACTCCCTCAACCTGTGAGAACCCCCGAGCCACACAACGAGCTTTGTACTTCTCAATGTTGTCATCTGTAGCATACTTGAGTTTGTAGAGCCACCTAGAAGTCACCACTGACTTCCCCTCAGGTCTAGGAACAATCTCCCAAACATCATTCTTCATGATGGAACTGTACTACTCTTCCATCATGGCATCTCTCCAAACCTGTCTGTCAGCAGCCTCCTCAAAAGTGGAAGGCTCAAACTCCCTGATGTTGCTTACCATCGCAATATAGCTGCAAAATCTCACAGGAGGTTTACTCTCCCTCACAGCCTACCCGGGATTCCCCACAGATCCCCGTGCCTCCCTCAGAGTGTCCTCAAGCCACTTGGGCTTCCTCCTCTCTGAAGTAGTGTCCTATGGAGGGGACTCCATCTTCTCAACCCCATCGCCTGAAGTAGAATCCAGAGCACTCGATCCTGAAACCTGAGGACCAGTAACCTGTGATCCTGACATAAGTGGCCCTGTAACCTGTGGACCAGTCATCACCGAAGCTGGTGGTCCTGAACTCTGTGTCACTGAAGTCTGTTGTGGACTCACCTGAATCTGAGGTGTTGACTGCTCACCCCTCTCAGTCCCTCGTGACTTCCTAAAGGCTCTATCCTCCTCAAATCTCACATCCCTTCTCAAAATTGTCTTCCACAAGTAAGGGATGTATATGCGGAAATGGTTTGGAGTCTCGCTATACCCAACAAAAATCCCCTTTTTTGTCGTGGGCTCTAGCTTTGTCCTCTTCTCATAAAGGACATGTGAATATGTAAGGCACCCAAAAACCCTGAAGTGCCCAACCTCGAGCTTCTTCCCAGAGAAAGCCACCTCAGGAGTCTTATCCCTCAATGCTCTGTGTGGACTCATGTTCTACAAATAAACTGCAGTGTAACATGCCTCAGCCCAAAGAAAGAGTGGCAGCCCTTGATCATGCAACATGGCTCTCACAGCCCCAACTATGGCCTTGTTCTTCCTCCCAACAACCCCATTCTGTTGTGAGTTGTAAGGAACAGTCAACTCCCTCTTGATGCCCTCTCCTGCACAGAAGTCATTAAATTCCTTGGAAGTATACTCACCCCCATTATCTGTCCTCAGTACTCTGATCTTCCTCCATGTCTGGTTCTCCACAAGAGCTTTAAACTCTTGGAACCGATTGAAGACCTAACCTTTGGTCTTCATGAAGAAAATCCAAGACTTCCGAGAGAAGTCATCAGTGAATATGACATAGTACAAACAACCACTCAAAGATGCAGAAGACATAGGACCACCACATACATTAGAATGAATCAGATCAAGTATATATGTTGCTCTGTTGTCACTGCTTGGAAAAGCATTCTTGGTGTACTTTCCCAAAGCACACCCCTTGCACAACTCTTGGTGCTCTGTACTGAACTCTGGCACTCCAATCACAATCTCCCTCAGTATCCTCAGAGCCCCATGATGGAAATGGGCCATCCTCCTATGCCATAGCTCACAAAGATCATTGTTGTTGGTAGTATGATACAATGCACTAGTTGGTTGAAACATGAGCTTGTATAGCTTCTCATGTTGAGTCGCAATCACTTTGGCCGAAGTGATACTAGACCCCTTGCAAAATCGAAGCACCTGTCCATCATGGAACAACACCGCATATCCCCTCTCCTCAATAGCAGAAACTGAAATCACGTTCTTTTTCAAGCCAGGAACATATAGGATATCTCTCAACAACATGGGAGGTTGAGATTCCCTCTGAAATGATATTGTCCCACCACCAACTGCCTTGACCACCCGGTCATCTCGAAGCACTACCTCAAGATCACCAATCTGTGTAAGATCTGTCAAATGCTCACGAACACCTGTCATATGGCAAGAGGAGCCACTCTCAATATACTAAACACTAGAATGTGTGGCTCTAGTGGAAAGACACACCACTAAGGAAAACCCCATGTCGAACCTGGTGGAAAACTCCTCCACCTCTGTTGAAGTTGATGTCTGCTTCTTCTTCTTATTAGGACACTGTCCCCCATAGTGCCCAAAATTGTGACATGCAAAGCACTTGACTTTGCTCATGTCCTTCTTGCCTTCACTCTTCAGTTTGTTTCCTCCCTTAGGACCCTTTTTTAACTTCTTCTTACTGTTAGCAGCAAGAGCCACATTCTCATCATTATCCTCAATAGCAGAAACTGAAATCAAGTTCTTCTTCAAGCCAGGAACATATAGGATATCTCTCAACAACATGGGAGGCTGAGATTCCCTCTGAAATGATATTGTCCCACTACCAACTGCCTTGACTACCCGGTCATCTCCAAGCACTACCTCAAGATCATCATTTTGTGTAAGATTTGTCAAATGCTCACGAACACCTGTCATATGGCGGGAGGCGCCACTATCAATATACCAAACACTGGAATGTGTGGCTCTAGTGGAAAGACACACCAATAAGGAAAACCCCTTGTCGAACCTAGTGGAAAACTCCTCAACCTCTGTTGAAGTTGATGTCTACTTCTTCTTCTTATTAGGACACTGTACCGCATAGTGCCTAAAATTGTGACATGCAAAGCACTTGACTTTGCTCATGTCCTTCTTGCCTTCACTCTTCAGTTTGTTTCCTCCCTTAGGACCCTTTTTTAACTTCTTCTTACTGTTAGCAGCAAGAGCCACATTCTCCTCATCATTACCAATAGATGAACTGCCATGCACATAACCTCGTTTCCTCCTGAACAACGTCATCCCAAAGACGTTCCCACTTGGGAAGATTCTCCCTAGCCACAATGCCCTCAACAAAAACAATCCATTGTTTGGTCACCCCATTCAATGTTGTCCTCACAAATTCACTATCAACAATGGCCTCCCCAACAGCTCCAAGTTCATCTCTCACCTGTGTCAAGCTAGTAAGATATGTGACCACATTTTCAACCTTGGTCATTCTAATGCTTTTCAATTTCTCTCTCAAAACCATCTTCCAGTTCTCATTTGTACTTTGATACAACTTCGTCAAGGACTCCCACATCTCATAGGCATTTGTCTTCCCTGTCACATGAGGAATCAAATGGCCCCTGATGGCATCAAAGATGATTCTTTTAGCCTTGATACTCTTCTTGGTGTAGGCTGCCAGAAGAGTAGCATCTGTAGGCACGGTCACTGGGTTTGTTGTGGAGTTCTCAACAATGTCCCATAACTCACTCTCCTGCAAAAGCAAAACCATTCTCTCCTTCCAAGCACCAAAATTTACTGCCCCATCACGTCTGTCCTCAACTCTTAAAACCTACAGCCATTGACCCTTCTCAGCTGAAAATAAAAAATTCCAAAATATGTCCGGTGAAGTAACTTTTGTCCCTCTCTGTATTGTTGATTTAAATCTGCACTTCTCTTAAACTCAACTCTAATACCATGTAAAATTTTCAAACCCCACCCAGTTTCAAGTCTCATTGAGATCACTCATTGTTTAATGCCCAAACCCAATTTTATGACGGCCATAAAATACCCAGCATACAAACAAATTTCAGAACTGAAACATGAGGATTCTAAACAGCATTTCATGCAGAAATAAATTTCTATCAGCAGCACAATAAACCAGAAATTTAAATGCACAGAGAATTTTGGTCTAAAATTGACCTTGGAAAAACCCACAAAAGGAAAACCAGTGAGAAAGGAAATTTTTATTATTTTCAAAGCTCAGAGAAATTCTTCTGCTACAGCAAAAATTACACAAACTTATCTCAGAAAAAAATGAGCCAAATCTCCTCCTGAACAGCACCCAAATCAGCTCCTCGATTTATGTGCAAGAAATCCGTACCACTGTACAACTATCAGCATTTAATGTTGTACGGACTATCTAGAAATTTGTGTCATGAATTATGGGTTTGCTGTACGGATTTTCCAGCATTAAATGCACCTAGATTTCAGTGCCAAACTGCCTCAAAATCCATGCACTTTCTCTGCTGTACTGACTGTACCTTTCTCAGTTGTACGGCCTCTCCAAAATCCGTACTGTATGGCTTGTCTGTTGGCTGTACCCTCTGCCTCGATTTCCATGCTGTACCTTTGCCTTGGAATGCATGCCAATCTCAGCAACTTCCTCTCTTCTCTAGCTCAACTTCTCCTATTCCTCTTGCTCTCAAAAAATTCATTCAAAAAAATGAAGAATGGGTGCGCCCTCCTTACCCTAATCGACTCAATGAGAGGGAAGGTGAAAAGTCATCTAATCCAATGGCTAAGATTAGATAAGATGAGTGGTGGAGATTAAATCACTTAACTCACCTACTTTCCCTAAGTTCAAAATGTCACCTTTTCATTTACATCTCATAAATTAAATGACTTGGGTCCACATTAGGCATTTTCCCACCCCTAGGCGCCTAGGTGATGAGAAACAATTGCCTAGGTACTTTTTAATTATTTTTAACATGTAGGTCGTTTGAGTGAATTGCAATTGGCACAGTCTATTACAGAGGTATTTGTTAGAAGTATTGCACTAGGAAATGTTGTTGCAAGGATATTCAATCACTAAGCTTTGGGCATACCAATGAGAATGAATGGAAAAGCACCCTAACCATTTGATCGGGTTATTGGGTGTCGCCCTTCCGATTTTTTGTGTTAATCCTCGCACTGGTCATAATAGTTCAACGCCAGAGAATGAATGGAAAAGCGCCCTAACCATTTGATCAGGTTATTGGGTGTCCCCCTTCCGATTTTTTGTGTTAATCCTCGCACTGGTCATAATAGTTCAATGCCAATTCTTGCGTTTAATTAATAGTAGTGCATGAAAGTAATTCTATTGAAATAAAGGATCAACTGGGATGAATTGATCGGAAATGGGCCTCTTTCCTCTACCAGGCAACTCTTCTTTCCTCTACAAGGCAATCAATCGGGCATTTTTGCCTTTCCTCTTGATTAACTGAAACTAGCGCCTTTATAACTTATATAACAGTTAAAGTAGAATGGAAAGAGAAGGCTAGAAAGGAAGCAAGAAGGCTTTTCGAAGGATAGCTGGCTTTCGCTAAGTGTTCTATCTAAGGTGGCACTCTGCACATAGGATAGCTATTAATGCTTCCAGATGGATATCCATGGGTAGCGCACTGGGCTTGATGTCCAATGTGATGCAGGTTCAAATGTGACAAGTTAGGGGTGCCATCAATTACGTGAACGTGGTCATCTTATCATGCATTAATTTGCCTTGAAACTCTTACACGTGTTGACACCAGTCCCACAATTCTTGCACCAGAATCTGGATGAGATTAGGCATTCCCTAGAGATCTTATACGGATTCTTCTTCTAAGAAGCCATATGACTTATAAAGTTATAAACCCTTCAACTGTAAGTGATCTTTTCAAGGAAAATAATTTCCTGCCAAGAAAAACCCTAGTAAAATTGAGAATAATTGCCTAAAAATATATGTGAAGGAATCCAAAAAATGAACCCAAACGAAGTGTGTACTATGAATCTGTGTTCCTCGGATATCATGCTGCCAAGCTAGGGTACAAACTTCAAAGCAATGTTTTCTAATGAAGAACAAAATGAACAGTCCTGGTGCTGGAAATCTTTATGGAAATTTCAGCTCCAATGAAGACTAGAACCTTCATGTGGATGCCTTTAAGGAACAAGGTGTTGACCTGGGATATCCTACAAAAAAGGACCAGGCAGGAGGAAGAAACCATCAATCATCTGCCGGTGAGCTGCCCATATACAAAATCTATTTGGCTGGAATTGGAAGGGTTTACAGCTCATAAAAAGATTTAGCAAGGGGATAATGTTAAAAACTGTTTAAAAAAGTCATTTAAAAAAATGATTTAAAATCTCTCAGAGCATTGCCACTGGTGACTGCTTGGGGAATTTGGCTTGTTAGGAACTCAACTCTTTTCAGTGATAAATACTTCCCTCTTTTCAATGTATTATTCGATATGTTCTGTTTTCATAAAAATATTTAGCAAGGGGATAATGTTAAAAACTGTTTAAAAAAGTCATTTAAAAAAATGATTTAAAATCTCTCAGAGCATTGCCATTGGTGACTGCTTGGGGAATTTGGCTTGTTAGGAACTCAACTCTTTTCAGTGATAAATATTTCCCTCTTTTCAATGTATTATTCAGATATGTTCTGTTTTCAAAGGGCTCAAGAAAGTAGTTAAGGTTAAAAAATAAAGGCATATCACAGAGGTGCCCGTAGATAAATCTGGTGCATGGGGCTACTTTGATGGAGCAAGTCAAAGTATTCCACCTTTATGTGGGACTGGGGATATGCTATTCCTTTCTGATATTCATTGCATTAAATTCAAGGCATGCTTGGGCTCTGGTGCAAACAACTTTGCAGAGTTGATGCCTCTAAAGTTCCTTTTCAAAATTTCTGAGCTCATCGCATCATTAATCTGCAGATACTGGGTGATTCAATGGCAGTTATTGTTGATGTTTTTGTAGCATCGGGAAGGTATTCTCACATTGGCCTTCGTGTTGGGCATGTGAGAATCTTTGTTGGCACTTACATTGCATTTTTATTTTGTGAAAACCCCTTTTATGTAGAGCTGGGGCTTGGAATTGTTATTGTTGGGGCTTGGCACCCACTTGGAAGAATAAAAAAATTTAATTTAATGTTGAGTTTAGAAGGGGCTCCTAAACTCACTCTTAGACTCCCATAAAAGGAGAGGCAATGTGAGAAGGCACCACACATCTTATCTTGTCATTATGGTGTTGGCATGAATGAGTGAGCACTCTTGCCAAGAGGATTGAGGAGGCAAATTTCAGCAAGGAAATTCTTCATTTGGGCAAATCTGATCTAGGGTTTCTGGTCTTTCTTTCTCAGTTTTCCAGCGAAGGAAGAGAAGCCACACGTGTGAGGAGAGAGGAGGAAGAGGCCGCACATGTGGATCCATACAGCTTGTACAGCAAGTCATACCACATGTGCGACCATATAGCAGCAGAACAATCGTGTTAGAGAGATTTCTATTTTCGGCACACTAGTTCAGTGGGAGTTAACTGACTAGTTCTATTTTAGACTTTCTAATTTTAGATCATCATTATTATGCATGCAATCCTAATTATAGGATGTCATTGCCTATATGAGTGAATATCACTCACTCATTGGATAGATGATAAGATACATTGATTCTCATTCTTCATGTTGTATCTCTCTTCCTTTTTTTGATAAGCTTTGTTTGTGTATGCTTTAGCTAGGTCTCTTCTGCAGGTTTCCATGAAACATTGACATGGTATCAAAGTCGAGCTGCTTGAAGCAACCCAGACAAGCCAGAGAAGAGCGAAAGAGGATTTAATTGAGTAAACCTAACTTTCGCCATCGTCGCGGCCTATCCCTATCGAAAGGTGTGACGATTGGAATCGTCACAGCCTATCCCTATCGAAGGGTGTGACGATCGCACTCACTTAAGAAAAAAAAAGTTAGGAATCGTCGCAACCTATACATAGTCAAGGTGTGACATCGTCGCACTATGTTCTTCATCCAGGATGCGGCAATTCAGTTTTTCACAATCGTCGCATTTTATCCTTCTCTAGGGTGCGATGATTCAGCATCGTCCCACTTTATCCTTCTCTAGGGTGTGACAATTCAGCTGCCCTCCAGAAAATTGGTTTTCTGCAGTAAAATAGCCATATCTCGAAATCTACGATCTGGATCGGGCTGAAATTTTGACCTAATGTATAACATAGGGATGTTCATGCTCACCAAAAATCTCCAAAACCCACATCATATTTTAGGTGATGTAGTTGTTTTATCATATCTATCGCTGCCATAGAATCGTCTATCATATCTCAAAATCCGCAATCTGGGTTTTCAAGATCTTTTCAGAATCAATAGCAAGGATGGAGGCGATGCAACTTCTTCAATCAAGTCTGGTGATAATACTGACACCGTACAACTATTTTGAAGGGAAGCCGAAGGCCGCATTCCAACTCAAAAGAAAAGGACTATATAATTTGACGATGGCGACAGAAACAGAACCTACATCAACGCTTGAGAAGATAAGATGGGGGAACCGTAAGGATGAGGCCACAGGACTACTTCTTGAGTTAATCTCCATTGATTTATGGTTTCATGTTGTCGTATGCAAGACTCCAAACGAGATCTGGACCACCTTGGAAGGACTTTTTGGAAAGCAGGAAGAGATGTGAGATCATATGCCTGAGGTAGAGTTGAATACCTTAGACCCTAAAAGTTTTGATAATACACAAGATTTATTTACTAAATTTAAGTCTTTAATATTGAGCTTGGGTGAATGTGGTATTCACAAGTCTACATAAGAGAAACAACTTATTCTAACAATCTTGGCCAAGCTAGGATCAGAATATGTTGTATATGTCTCCAATTTCCATTCTGGCAGAGATGTCTTATGGGAGCAAATTGGAAAATGCCTACGATGGCTCAGTTCATTGAGTCTCACACAAGAGCAGACAAAACTCATACAGATGGGCCTCATGAAAGATCCCAAAGCACATACACTCACTATGCATGATGGAAAAGGGTCATCCAATCAGAAATCGAAGCAGAAACGAAAGGAGCTATTACATCCAGAGTCAAAGAAGGAGGGATACTCCAAACCATTCAAGGATTCTTCAGGTTCCAAAGATTCTTCAAACTCCAAAGGGAAAAAGAAGAAGAAGGGAAAGCAGTGCACATATTGCAATAAACCGAATCATGAAGAATCCACATGCATGAAGAAGCAGATCGATCTTATGACACAGGTATTTCAGAAGAATAACCTTGGAGACTTCATTCCTGAAGGAGCCAAGAAGAAGAAGGAAGAAGAACATGTGCCTAAGAAAGGTAATCATCATGCTCTGGTTGCAATTAATTCCTCATATGATTCATGGATTATAGATTATGGCAGCTAAAGAGGAAGTTTTTACTTCTTTGAGTTCATGCTTTGGACCTCCTATTCTCATGGGGGATGATACTCCAATCGCAATTGCAGGAGAGGGAAGAGTGGAACTCCCTAATGGAAGTTTTGAGAATGTTTTACATGTTCCAAAGCTTTCTATAAATCTACTTTCAGTTTATCAGATCACTCAAATAGGTAAAAGGGTTGAATTTACATCAAATTCAGTTATTGTACTTGACATGCATGACAGTTCCATTATTGCAGTTGGTGAGCTAGATCACAAATTGCGGTTGTACAAGTTCATTACTGACTATGACTCCTCTTTGTTGCTTACACATGCTAATGATAGTAGTAGAGTCTGGCATGAGAGATTTGGTCATTTAAACTTTAGGTACATGCAACGACTTTCCAAACAAGGAATGGTCAAAGGCTTGCCAGACATTCACTTTTCTGAAGGGGTTTGCAAAGGATGCATTCTTGGCAAGCATCCTAAAGAGAAGTTTTGAAAAGGGGAAGGCAAGGAGAGCTTCCTCATCCTTGCAACTTGTTCACAGTGATCTCATGGGTCCATTTCCACATCCGTCCATCAGCAAAGCAAGGTATGTTCTTACATTTATTGATGATTACTCACGCTATACTTGGGTTTATTTTCTCAGACAAAAGTCTGAAGTTTTTGAGCATCTCAAAGACTTCAAATCTCTAGTAGAGACACAAACTGGGAAGAAAATCAAGATCCTCCGTACAGACAATGGGGGGGAGTATATCAACAAAGATGTTCAAAATATTTGTCGTGAAGCTGGTATCCAGTTGCAGCACACAGTTCCATACACTCCACAGCAGAATGGAGTTGCTGAAAGGAAGAACAGGTCTCTCAAGGAGATGACCAGTTGCATGTTGCATGCAAGATCACTTCCTTACAAGCTTTGGGCTGAGGCACTTAATTGTGTTGCTTACATATAGAACAGAGCACCTCACAGATCTGTTGAGGATAGGACACCTTTTGAGGCTTGGACAGGTGACAAACTAGATGTCACGCACTTCTGCATCTTTGGATCTAGAGCATGGGCCCATATTCCTTCTGAAAAGAGGAAAGCCTTAGAGCCACAAAGCACACCTTGCATCTTTGTGGGATATCCAGATGATGTGAAAGGGTACAGATTGATTGATCCCTCTACAGACTGACTCATCATTGAGCGCAGTGTTCAGTTTGAGGAGAGTCCTTTGCATGCACCTCCAGTGCAACATGCAGAGACTCTTGTGCTTCCATCAATTCCAGACATCAAAGATGATGATTCTACACACTCAGATGCTACATATTCAGACTCAGATTCAGAGGATTCTATACATGCAAATGAGCAGGTAGTACAGCCAAATGAGGAGCCAATGTCGAAGCTTCAACAAATGCCCAAGTGGGCACACACTTCAGGCAGCAGGCAACCTTGCAGGGGATCCATTGGATTCGAGGAGGACTCGATCTCAGCATGTGGATCATTCTCATGTACTTTCAGCTTCTGAACTAGCGATGCCCATGCATTGCTTTATGGTTCAATCTTCTAATCCACATACCTAGAGTGAGGTTGTTGGCAATCCACTATGGGAAGCAGCCATGCAAGAGGAGCATGACTCTCTCCTAGATAATCAGACTTGGGATCTGGTTCCACTTCCACCAGGGAGGAAACTTGTCAGATGCAAATAGGTCTATAGGACCAAGAGAGCAACAAATGGTCAGGTGAGCAAGTACAAGGCCAGATTAGTTGCAAAAAGATTTCAGCAGATTGATGGGATAAATTATGATGAGACCTTTGCTCCTGTAGCAAAGATGGACTCCATTCGCTTGGCTCTAGCCATTGCAGCAGCCAAAGGATGGGAAGTTCACTAGATGGATGTGAAGAATGATTTTCTTCATGGTGACCTTTCACAGAAGATCTACATGGAGCAGCCATGGGGGTTCATTCAAAACTCATCTTTAGTATGCAGGCTGAAGAAGTGCCTCTATGGCCTCAAAAAGGCACCTAGAGCATGGTATGCAAAGATGGATTCTTAGTTGCTTTCACATGATTTTGTTAGATGTAAATCTGATTCCAATGTTTACATGTTGAGGACTACTAACTCTGTGATGATCTTAGTACTCTAAGTTGATGATCTTTTGATCACTGGTAGCTCTACTTCAGCCATTACTTTGGTCAAAGATATTTTGTATGAAAGGTTCTCTATGATGGACATGGGTCCACTACACTTCTTTCTTGGTCTTGAGATTGGTCAGGATGCTTCTGGCATCAAATTTTCTCAGGCTAAGTATGTCAGGGATCTTCTGGATAGATTCCACATGACAAACTGTAAGTCTGCACCTACACCATTCTTATCTGGGATCAGACTTGAGGATAGCAGGGATACACCATTAGTGGACAACACTTTGTATCGACAGTTGGTGGGGAGTCTTCTGTATCTCACCCACACCCGTCCAGACATCTCATATGCGGTAGGAGCAGTTTCCAGATACATGCAGGAACCCCATGATCTGCACCAGAAGGCTTCCAAGCGCATCCTCAGATATGTGCAGGGCACCATGAGTTATGGGATTCACTATGCAGTTGGTTGTGCATTAGATCTCATAGGCTTCACAGATTCATATTGGGCTGGTGATAGTACAGATCGCAAGTCCACTTCCGGGTACAATCTCAGTTTGTGGTCAAGCCCAATTTGCTAGTCAAGTAAGAAGCAATCAGCCATTGCTTTATCTTCCGCAGAGATCGAGTATAGAGGAGTAGTCAACTGTGTCATTCAGACACTTTGGCTTCAGCACTTTCTTACCGAGCTTGGTATCCAGTTTCATTGTCCGACTATCATATGGTGTGACAATCAGAGTACACTGAGATTTTGCAGAGATCCAGTACAACAACAGCGAACCAAACACATCGAGGTCCACATGCATTTCATCAGAGATTTAGTACATGACAGGATCATTGATTTGCAGTTTTGTCCTTCCTCTGAACAGAGTGTCAACATATTCACCAAGACCTTCACTGAGCAGACGTTTCAGAGTTTGCGGGATCGTCTTGCAATGAAGAACACAATTGCCTAGCAGCTGCCTTTTCTTCTTTTGATGCATTGTCTTTTGAGGGAGGTTTTGTTCCCACATGGTTTTCCCTCTTTCCTCACTTTTATTCAGTGTTCATTAGTTGCATTGTACATGAGTACCTTGTTATCACGCAATTTGTACTTGCCCCAAAGCCAAAGGCAAGTGATCACTGAATTGGCGTAACTGGAAATAACCTATCATTGTCACCTTAATAGGAGATACATTTCTATTTAGGAGTATGTTTAAGCTACCCCAGGGGAGACATCCTCGATGACCTGAAGGGTTGGAGAAGGCTAAGGAAAATAGTCACAAAGAAACCCTTTCCCTCTCACAGAGCACTCTAATCAGAGGTTTCTTTTATGTCTTAAGAATGAAGCAAA
Organism: Picea engelmannii; assembly: GCA_009831015.1. Classification (NCBI taxonomy): domain Eukaryota; kingdom Viridiplantae; phylum Streptophyta; class Pinopsida; order Pinales; family Pinaceae; genus Picea; species Picea engelmannii. The sequence continues at coordinate 67,081 of ML782078.1, read as the reverse complement.
TGAAAAGTATTGTGTACCTGCCCAAAACAAGACAACAAGGCAAACGGGGCACTTTCCAAGTACCAGATGATTGTTAGCACTTCATAAGACAATAAACCTTCTTAAAATAAGCTAGTTGATTATGAATTTGCAGCAATGCATCAATTTATAACAGCAATTAAGATCTTACAGCAGCCACACGATTCAAGCCTTGAAATTGCTTGAAAAAAGACAATAAAGAGTGACTTTCACTAGGCAAATTGATAGTAAATTGTCACAAGCAAAATTGGCAATGATAGGCTAGCTTTTAATGGCACTTTTGCAGAGATTTTTCTGTAGTTAGATGGCTGTAGCTATCTTCTGTAACAGCAGCAAGTTTAAATGGTCAAAAGTGCAAGAAAACCATACACAAACTAGCACTTACCTAGTAGATTCAATAGCAATTATCACAATTGAATTTTGATTGGTTCTAGTATGAGTTATGTAGGTAAATGTGCCAAATTAATGCAAGTTTATATGGCAGTAGCAATGTTTTGCTACAGCAGCAAGTTAGCTTAGGAATTAGTCTAATCTAGGGTTAGAAAAAGTTAGTAAAGAGTTCAAAGATAAGAGTTTAAGTGTTTGTTTGCTCAATCACCACTTGTAAGAGGTAGTCTAGTGCCTTTAGGATAAATGAAGTCACTATTGCAGCGGCAATCTTAGAGGGAAACAAATGATAATGGGTGAGCCTAAAGCAAGAGGGAGGATGATTAAGTTGTTAGTAACCTAAGGCCTCAATCATCCAAAACCCTAGAAGGAAAAAGGCTGTTAGGAAGTAGGTAACCCTAGGCCCTAGCAATTTTCCTTCTTCTTTAGGTCAAGCTTGAAATAAAAGTATGAGAACTTAATGAAGCAATAGTACTAGAGTGCTACTAAGGTAGGGCTCTAGTATATCCTTCAATGGAGGTGTCTTCTAGCAAAATCAAGTAGGTGAAGAGTTATTAAGAGAAGGACAATAACATGTGCTTTTATCCTAGGGTTTCACACTAGCAATTTCATAATCTTATAAATGAACAAGTAAAATATACCATAACCATTCAAAACAAAGAAAGATTGTAGATTTCTACTTACTTCACCAAGAATAATCTAGTCACAAACCCTAATTGAAGACTTTCCACCATGAAAATGCAAAAATACACCAATAAAAGCTCCCTCCAAGAGTTGCGCACCACTTAGTTCAGCCAATAAGCCTTAAAAGAGGCCAAATTTCAGACCTCACACTTGTGTGAGTGAAAGAAGATGAAAAAATACAAGAGACTTTTCCCTTATTTATACAATTCAAATGACTTTTAATTACAATTTAGGTCAAAAAAGCCCGACATGGCCAGTTTACATCAAAAATCCAGTTTTTACATAAAATTAACAAATTAAACCCTAAAATGTGCAAAAGAGGTGACGTCATGCCCTCCTAGGGTGACGTTGGGCCTCATAGGTGGGACATTGGCCTCCATCAACAAAACGTTAGGCCTTCCAAGGCCTCTGGATGATGCCACACGTGCCACTTGGCACACAACTACCTCCATCATGTCCATTGGACGTTGGGTGACGTCAAGTGTCACAAGGGTGACATCATGGACCTCCCAAAGCCAACGTTCAAGGGAGAAAGCAAGACTCCCCTGGGTCCAAGCCTGCCAAAGTGTCTTTGGTGGAACGTCCTTCTTTTTCTTCGGTGCAAGCCTCCGGTATCTGTCTACCCCTGGCTGGGGTCTCAGCATCCATCTGGTGGGCTTTCAACCCCATGGAAGTCCGAGCTAATCATCTCCCCATATGTACCTGTCCGTCGGGCATGGTCTTGCAGCAACAACAAGTACGCCCTCCATGGCTCATAAGTCACATGGGTCATAGCAATGTCAATCACATCTAATAATCAAGTTACCCAAACATGTGCATCAAATCCCCCTTTACCCAGACAAATGCTCAAAGACATTATACTATTTAACAAGCCATGTTTGGAAAGGGTCTCAGGATGTCCTATTGGGCCAACTCTCCTTGGGTGTGGGGTGTTTCCAGGTGAATACCAGTCTGGGTCATGTAAAGGAATGAGATGGGGGTAGGGGATGTTTGGGCAAGGGGTGCAGTGATAACAAGGAAATGTAGGTCTTACCTGTGGGTGCCTCTGTAGAGGGTGAGTTGCACCTTGTCATGGATGCAAGTGTTTCCTAGCCCATTCAATTCCTTTTCACTCTTTGTCTTATTGCTTTTTCTTTCAAGAGAATAGTTGGAGGACACTACCCTGGCGTGGTGCCCAATGGTGACAGCGTTGCCCACAAGCATTTCACGGAGATGAGAAGGTTGGTTCGTGATGAGACCCCCTTTCTCTTGACTATGCCACCAAGAGCCACTACCCTGGCATGGTGACCAGATGAATAGTAGAGTCATACCACCATGGACCTAATAGGCTAGCTCATGCTGAGACCCCCTATCCACCAACTAGGTCTTGAATTTATTTTACTTTTGGGTCCCTCCTTTTTCTTGATGAGAAGCCTTTTACTTCTTTCTCAGGGATCCCTGGGCAAAGCATCTCAAGGTTTGATCTTGGCTTTTAACTTTTGCCAACTACTTTTACCCTCTGGGCCTTTAGCCCCTTCTTCCCACGAGGCAAGGTACAACCCTTACTAGCTTGGCAAACCCAATGTTCGCACTAATGTAGGGGATAGATGAGAGGGAAAATGATGAAAAGTGATAAGTACGAAAGGAGTGGACGATGACCTTTCATGGACTCACCCAGTGGCAACTCATTCTAAGGGAACCAACTTACTAGGGCACTCTGTCATCCCTCCCAGGTATGGACAAGTTAAAGGGCATAATTTCCAAGCAAACGTCATGAAGCAAAAGAGAATTCAATGCATATATTCAAATGTTTTGAGAATCAGAGTGACACATACCATGATACCTAGACTCATTACCTCATGGAGCAAGACCCGCTGCTACTTCAGAACCAAGCCAATGGGATGGATGTTGATGATGTCGATAAATGGGAGAAGCTGAAGAAAGGATGGGCCCTCTGGGGCCAAGCTCAAATCAATATGGCTCTTGGTATTCCATGTCTAGGACCTGTGGGCCTCAAGACATAATCTCCTTAGTTATCCCTGGGATAGGGGATAACATACCTAATATGGCCTAATAGCTGAGACTCATTTTTTACTCCATAGTGATGTTCAGGGGGGGTGTTGGAGAAATTTCTATTTTCAACACACTGGTTCAGTGGGAGTTAACTGACTAGTTCTATTTTAGACTTTCTAATTTTAGATCATCACTATTATGCATGCATTCCTAATTATAGGATGTCATTGCCTATATGAGTGGATATCACTCACTCATTGGATAGATGATAATATACATTGATTCTCATTCTTCATGTTGTATCTCTCTTCCTTTTCTTGATAAGCTTTGTTTGTGTATGCTTTAGCTAGGTCTCCTATGCAGGTTTCCATGAAACAATGACAAGCAGCACGTGCAGACCGTAAGACGCATTTATTGCAGGTCATACGACACGTGCGGACCGTACAACAGCAGAGACAGCCCGCACAAGTGAGTTGTACAACAGCATGTCGCACTTGTGAATTGCAGAGTGACATCAATAGTCGTACAGGGTGACGTCAACAACCGTACATGTGACGTTGGCTAGGGTTTGCAGCAAATTTGTAAGTTGGAAGATTTTCAAGAATTTTGTAGAGAGGACTAGTTTTTGTCCTTGGGATTTTCAATCTAAAATTTTTACTGGATAAAATTTGTGTTTCTTGTGCATGGATGATTTCTCTCTAACCTTTGTGCTTCCGCTATAATTTTCAGTCATAATTTCAGTGTAAAATTATTCAGTGATAACAGCCCTAGTTTATTGTTTGAGGTCACTTGGAAGTAATTTTCAGATTTGAAATTGAATGCATTGAATGCTTAAAATTTGACATGGTATCAGAGCATAGGCTCTAGGAAAGAGGAAATCATCTCCTTGAGACACAAGTTGTTGCAGATTTGTGTTCTTAACTTCTTTTTTGGACACGACGGTGGGCATTCTTAGAGTTGATGACAGGTTGGAGGGGGGCACAAATTTCTGGGTCTGGAAGGCTAGGATTATTTTTCTCTTGGAAGAAAATGATCTCAAAGATTACATTGAAATGGTGATTCCAGATCCTAACTATCCATAGGAATTGGCAGCTCATAAGAAGAAGGAAGTGAAGGCCAAGCGAGTGTTGTTGGATTCTGTGAAGGATCACTTGATTCCTCATATTTTCAAAAAGAAGACAACAAAGGATATGTATGATGCTTTGGTGGGTTTGTACCAAAGCAAGAATACAAACTGGAAGTTGATTTTGAGGCATAACCTCCGATCTGTTGAGATGTCCAAATCAGATACAGTTGCTAGCTACCTCATGAGAATCACTCAGATTCGTGATCAACTTGTAGCCATTGGTAAGGCAGTTGATGACACGGAGTTGGTGAATGTGGCATTGAATGGTTTTCCTGGGTCTTGGGAACCATTTGTGCAGGGGATTTGTGCATGAGAGAAGTTTCCACCATTTGACAAACTATGGATTGATTGCACCCAAGAGGAGGCTCGAATAGAGTCGAGGAATGGCAAGCAGAGAGGTAGTGATGATGAGAATCGGGCCCTAGTTGCTCACACAAGAAAGGGCATAGGAAAAGGTTCTCTAGGGAGAGAGGCATCTCCAGAGCAGTGGAAGGACCTTAGAAAGGTCAAGTGTTTTGCTTGTCATAAGCAAGGCCACTATGCTTCACAGTGTCCACAGTGAAAGAAAGGGAGAGGGAAGTAGCAGGCATCATCAGCAAAGGTGGATGAGGTTGCAGACAAGTTTCAAAGGGAGTTCTTATTTATCTCCGCCCTTTCTGGTACAGTTTTTGGTTGTGGAACTTGGTTGGTGGATAGTGGAGCTTCTCGTCACATATGACAGGATCAGAGGAGTCACTCACCAGTTTGTCAGAGGACTCAGGATTGCAGGAGGATCTTGGTGATAATGCCAAGTATGCAGTCAAGGGAGTTGGGAAAACTTCATTTCAGCTGGAGTCTGAGAAGTCTCTCGGGGTGAGTGATGTGTTGTATGTGTCGAGGTTGAAGAAGAACCTACTTTCTCTCTCAACTATGGAGGACAGAGGGTATGCAATGGCATTCTCAGGTGGACAGGTTATTGCATGGCTGAGAGGATCGAGCATCGACTCAACAGAGGTCATTGGTGTTAGCGATGGTAGTCTTTACAAGTTGACAGGACAGCCAACCCAAGCCTTGGTACATGACAGTGATAGTCTATGCCAGCTTTGGCATAGGAGATTGGGACACTTGCATTACAGGGCTTTGCCAATGTTGAGGAGGATGGTTACAGGTCTTCTGGAGTTTGGAGAAGAGCACCACGGTGTATGCAAGGGTTGTGCACTTGGCAAGAATGCCAAGGATGCTTTTTTGAGCAGTGAAAGTAGGTCCAAAGAGATCTTGGATCTAGTACATTCAGATGTGTGTGGACCGATGTCAATTCCATCTTCGAGTGGTTAGTTGTACTATGTAACCTTCATTATTGATTATTCCAGGAGGACATGGATCTTCTTAATGAAGACCAAAGATGAGGTCTTCAGTCGATTCAGGGAGTTTAAGGCTCAGGTGGAGAATCAGACAAGGAAGAAGATCAAGGTCTTGCAATCAGATAATGGGGGCGAATATACCTCCAACGACTTTAGAGATCCCTGCAAGGAGGAAGGGATCAAGAGGGAGCTCACAGTGCCTTTCAACCCACAACAGAATAGGGTTACGGAGAGGAAGAATCAAACCATAGTTGAGGCTACTAGGGCGATGTTGCATGACCAGGATCTGATTATGTTGCTTTGGGTAAAGGCATGTAACACAACACTCTATGTTCAAAACAGAAGTCCTCATAGGATCTTGGAGGACAAGACTCCTGAGGAGGCATTTACAGGAGTGAGACCAGAGATAAGACATTTGAGGATCTTTGGTTGTCCAATCTACATCCATGTTCCTAAGGAGAAAAGGACAAAGTTAGAACCTTCTGGGTGGAAGTGCATGCTTGTAGGATACAACGAGACTACGAAGGCCTACCGGATCTACATTCCAGGACAATGCCAAATTGAGGCTAGTCAAGATGTCAAGTTTGAGGAGGAGTTGGCTTTCAGGAGGTCCCAAGAGACCACAATAGAGATAGATGGTGAGGAACAGGAGGCTCTGAAGGTTGAGGAGAGAACAGGGGTTCAACCTTCAAACCATGAGGAGGAGTCAGTGGATCCAGTGGACCTTCCAAGTGACGAGGACACGAGGCCTAGATGGCTTCGAGATACTTTGAGAGATGCGGAGAGGCATGTTGCACCCAAGGGCACTTTCAAGTAGAGCATGCCTCCGCAGACGATTTCGAGCTATGTGGCGCTTATGAGTAGCATCATTGATTCCAAGCCTCCAGTTTTGAGGAGGCAGCAGGCCAACAGGTTTGGAAGGATGCCATGATGGAGGAGTATCAATCCATCATGAAGAATGATGTGTGGGACATAGTTTTGAGACCAGAAGAGAAGTTTGTGGTGACTTCCAAGTGGATCTATAAGATCAAGCATGCTGCAGATGGTAGCATCAAGAAGTACAAGGTGAGGTTCGTGGCGAGAGGGTTCTTCCAAAAAGAGGGAGTGGACTATGAGGAGACTTTTGCTCCAGACGTCGGATATACTTCTTTCAAGGTTGTTATTTCTCTTGCTTCGGTTATGGGGTGGAGGATAGATCAAATGGATGTGAAGACAGCATACCTCAATGGTGTAATTAACAAGGAGGTGTGCATTGAGCAACCTCGGGGCTTTGAGGTACATGGGAGGAAGTCCCATGTTTGCAGGTTGAAGAAAGTTTTGTGCAGACTCAAGCATGCACCCAAGGCATGGTACTCGAGGATCAACGGGTATTTGCAGAGCATGGGCCTCACCAAGAGTGAAGCAGATCCCAACTTATATCTCATACAGGTTGGTGAGGACCCTCTTATATTGGTGTTGTATGTTGATGATTTGTTCATCACAGAAGCAGAGAAGCTCATTGCCAGTTGCAAGAGGGATTTGGCTTCAGAGTTCGAGACGAAGGATATTGGATTGATGCATTACTTCTTAGGATTGGAGGTGTGGCAACAGTGGGGCAAGATATTTCTCGGAAAGGGGAAGTATGCAGTTGAGATACTGGGGAGGTTCGGGATGATGGACTGTAAGTCCATGACTACACCTATGATCGCCAATCTAAAGAAGTTGGGGGCTTCGGATTCAAACTTGGTGGATCCCACGATGTATGGCAGTTGGATTTGGTCTGAGATATGTCGAGGGTGATGGAGTGACACTGCATGGATATTCAGACTCAGATTGGGCAGGTAATGCAGTTGACAGTGTTAGCACTAGAAGTTATCCTTAGACTGTTATAAGGATAAGCCCAGTACCCATCAGAATATCAAAATAATTTAAATCATGTTTCGTAAGTGGATCAGCAAGACTTAAACGAGAAAGAGAAGGCAGCAAATGTAGATGAGTGATCTTTCACCATTGGGAAACGGAGTCATAACCTCTCTGCAGATTGAAGGCAATCAAGCTGCATACCAGAAGAAGGTTTATATAATGATGGATAGAAGAGTGAAGAAGATAACAAAAAGGAGAACATCCATCAGGAAGAAATCCTCTCTGCAAAACAAATGCAAGACACTTGAAATAAAACAATGATTAACAAGCAGGATGCAGCAAATCCTCTGCTGCTCATGGATTTATTAATCACGGGCAGTGTTTGATCCTCAAAATCTGCACTATATTTCAAGCAAGAAGATGACAGAAGAAATGGAGAACAAAGGAAATCACATTCTGATAAAAAAAACAGCCTTCATGTATCTTCCATGGCAGAAAATTTACACGGCATGCCCTCAGGCTTACAAATGAGCAGCTAAACTGCTCCTCCAGCTCTCTCCCGCCTATGGACAGAACCCCTTTTCCATTACCCATCATGAAATATATAGACCACTACAATTAACAAACTGTCTCTCTCTTCTAGGATACAAAATCAATTAAAAAAATAAAGTAAATTTTTATCAATTTTTAACAGGCTGCAAGGTGTCTCGATACCCTAAAAATGCTCAACTGATGCCAAATGTTGAACTTTTGACTGCCACATGTTCTGTGAATCAATTTTGTTTCTGTTATTCTGCCATTTCGATGAAGTCTTTGGATTGCCACCAACTAACTGAAAATCTGGGGATGCTCTGCCATCCATCTTTTGATGTTCGAGTGTTCAACTTGCTCTCTTCACAGTCTTTTCCAAACTTAGAAGAAGTTACAACAAAATAATAACAATTTTCAAACAGATCGCTAGATTTTAGGATTCCGCTTTTTTGACTAATTAATACATACAAATCTCAACAAAGTATATGAGTTCGGTGGCAAAATGAGTGGTTCTTCTAGTCATCATAATGATTTAGCATGATTCCTCCAGCTGGCAGTCGAATAGGCATTGACTTTGATGACTCTGCACTTTTGCAGCATCCTGGAACTCGCTGCCAAAACTCAGCTACAGCACTTTCGCAGCAATCTGGATTTCACTGTGAAACCTCTGTTTCTGCTTGCTGACACTGCAAGACTATGTTTCAAATTGTCTTCCTTTAGAAATTCGACAACCACTGTCTCTGTTGTAGTCAGCAGTGAAGGCACACTTGCTGCATCTACCAATGCAGCCCTGATAACTTTCAAGGGATCAATTATGCCAGCCTTTTCCATGTTCCAATAATTTGCCGACTTCAACAGCACCCTCTACACCAGTATTGCTAGCAATTTTATGCACAGGTGTCTTCAATGCATTCCGGGTTGGAAACTGATCATATGGATTTGAATATCAAAAATGCATCTCGCCACAGTTTATCACTGATCTGAATCTCCACATTAATACTTCCTTTAGCATCAGTGCCAACAGAAATAATTTTCATGCCTCACATAGAAACACCTGCAGGGTTTGTTCCAACTTCCATGAACAGATACGGTAATGATACAGACATTCCTATGCCCCTCTCCTCTTGTTTAATGATAAGCATGAATAACCATCAGTCCAGCACACTCTCCTGCTGCGCCAGAGATCCCATACCCAGTAATATCACAAAGAAGCTCTCTCAAATCCTTGAACATTTCCTGATAACTAGCAGCTTGATCTATGAATGTAGCACAGCATTGTGGCACATGTTAAAAAATGGATGTGTCAAGTAAGCATTCTCCCAGGTAAAAACTTTCGGAATTGCACATTGGACTTCCGGGGAAAGGAAATCTACTGTGAAGTTTACAGATTTATTGTCAGCAAAATCTTTCGGCAGCTTATCTACATTCTCCAACATAGTGGTCTCATCAAAGAAACAATGACCGTCTTTGAATCTGCCACTCGGATATTAATCTCATTCTCAAAAACTGTATTGTAAATGGCCTTGGCATCTGTACATTTGATATTCCCTACTGAGCTAGATGGGCTATCAAAGAAGGGAAACTCCCCAACAGTTACAGTGCCCAATCCAACTACGAGTGCTCCTGCCAGAAGACCATCACCGGAAGCCAAATATACAGTTGTTTCAACAGGTATATGAAGGGCCTGCAACATAAAAGTTGTCTCTTTTGGAGTAAGAGGACACTTGCTTCGTTTCCTTCATAATAATGCAGCATCCCCTGCCCAGGGTATCCTGTCAGCTCGAGCTACCTCTATTACATCCATGGAGCTCTGGGAAAGATTTGTATACTAACATTGACTTTATGCTATCATGTCAGGCTCAAAAGACTTTGTTTATTTATGTTGGGTGCAGGTGTTCTCCACAATGCTCCCACGACGCTCGATTCATTCAAAACACCATAAACTCTGCATGTATCTGTAGCTTTGATGTTTTCTATGTTGGGTGATTGACACCTCGGCGCAATCTTAGCACTTGCACACACAGCGCTACTCCTTTGACACCTGCAAGCTTGGCGCATGGGCAATTACATATGAAAAGACTCTTATTTGATAGACTTATGACCATACAACTCAACATATGTAACGTGACTCCTGGCCATGGTGTATATAACAAATGGTCTCATAAAACCATTGAAAATGATTTTAGCAATTTGGACTTCGGGAAATATGAGGTAAGAGCCTTTTTGGAAGATTAAACTAATAACTTTAGTTTGGGATGCTAAAGTTTATTTCTACCAGTCAAATTTAAAGAGGTCAACTTGATTTTTTTTTCAAATAGAATGCAAAGAATAACGAGATAAATCTTGACTCATGGAGGGCATGACTATTTTGGAAGTCAAGTGAAAGCTTTAGATGATGGGAACTTGACGGAGCTGGGCCAAAGCATAAAAAAATTTAAACCTAGGTCATTTTCAGTGCTAACAGACAGGAAGAGCACTTCTGGTGGTTGCTTCAGCCTGGGATCAGCAGTGGTTTCTTGGTTCAGCAGGAAACAGACTTCTGTGGCACTTAGTTCAACAGAGGGAGAGTATATGGCAGCTAGTTTGGCGAATTGTGAGGCTATTTGGCTTTGCAAGCTTCTTGCAGGGTTATTTGGTCAGGTGTTGGAGCCTACCGTGATTTACTGCAACAATCAGAGTTGCATCAAACTCTTGGAGAATCCAATATTTCATGACAGGTCGAAACACATTGAGATCAGATACCACTTCATTAGAGACAGGGTGCAAAAGGGAGCTATGAAGCTCCAGTACATTTCCACAAATGAAGCTCCGATACATTTCCACAAATGAGCAGATTGCAAATATTCTCACCAAGCCCCTAGTGAAGGAGAAGTTTGTCTACTTCAGAGACAAGCTAGAAGTGGTGGAGAATACCTCCCTCACTAAGAGGAAGTGTTGATGTTTTTGTAACATCGGGAGGTATTCTCACAATGGCCTTGGTGTCGGGCATGTGAGAATCTTTGTTGGCACTCGCATTGCATTTTAATTTTGTGAAAACCCCTTTTATGTAGAGTTGGAGCTTGGAATTGCTAATGTTGGGGTTGGGCACCCACTTGGAGGAATAAACAATTCTAATTTAATGTTGAGTTTAGAAGGGATTCCTAAACTCACTCTTAGACTCCTATAAAAGGAGAGGCAATGTGAGGAGGCACCACACATCTTATCTTGTCATTATGGTGTTGGCATGAGTGAATGAGCACTCTTGCCAAGAGGATTGAGGCAAATTTCAGCAAGGAAATTCTTCACTTGGGCAAATTTGATCTAGCGTTTATGGTTTTTCTTTCTCAGTTTTCCAGCCAAGGAAGAGAAGCCACATGTGTGGAGTCGTACATTTTATACAGCAGGTTGTACCACACATGTGATTGTACAACGGCAGAACAACCGCACGTGCGGATCGTACAGTGCATTTATTGCAAGTGGTAGAGCATGTGTGGACCATACAACCGCAAAGACAGCCTACACGTGTGAGCCATATAGCAACAAGTCACATGTGCGAACTATAGGGTGACATCAGCAATCCTACAAGGTGACGTCAGCAGTCGTACAAGTGACATCAGCTAGGGTTTGCAACAGATTTGTAAGTTGGAAGATTTTCCAAAATTTTGCTGAAATTGTAATTTTGCTAAGAGGACTAGTTTTTGTCCTCCGGATTCTCCATCTGAAAATTTTACTGGATAAACTCTGTGTCTCTTATGCATGAATGATTTCTCTCTGATCTTTATGCTTCCGCTATAATTTTCTGTCATAATTTCAGTGTAAAATTATTCAGTAATAACAGCCCTAGTTTACTGTTTGAGGTCACTTGGAAGTAATTTTCAGATCTGAAATTGAATGCATTGAATGTGTTGGAAACGTAATCCTTGGGGTTATGAACTTCACGTAATGTGAAGAGTCAAAATAATGTAACTGACGTCGGGAGTCCAAGAGACCTTGGATGAGAATCCAAAGGTCATCTAGATGTGTATATATGTGTATCATATCCATTATTAAATGCACTGCACGCTTTATCTTTAAACGTGTGTCCAGCAGTGGTATCAGAGCCCATAGTTCTTCGGGCCGAAATTTACCCTATCGTAGTTGTCCATAGCCTCAAAACGACCTCCTTGTGCAAGATTGTCCTCTCTGAATATTCTTTGTGCTCCTCTAACTCCTAGTCAGCTCAAATCTCAGCGATTTTAATTCTTCCACTGGTAACCGTTTCAGAGTGTCCCACGCCTAAGCGTGATAGGTGTTTCTTTAACCCCAAATTCCATTTGCAACATCGTTGAGACCTTGTCTCTCTACATTTCCAGTGCCAGGATTCTTGATCAAACAAATCTTCATTCTGACTTCCACCTCATTTCCACCGACCTGGGCAAGGGTTTTAATATAGCTATCAATCATTTCATCCCTAGTAGGATTTCAAACGCCTTCCTTCCAGTCTTTGCGCCTTCAGGAGATTCTCCTTCTTTGCCAGTGAGTCTACGTCCCCAGTGTTAGAATATAATGGATGTGCTCGTTTAACCATAGACAATATCACTATTGTCACCCAACCATAGGCCGAAGCCACCCCCGAGCACCTTAGCCTTGACAGAGAATCATTCCAGAAGCAAACCCTAGGCTAGATAGCCAAACAAAGGTGGCACATCTTTCTCCAAGGATAGCGCACCAAGCAAGAATAACAAGAGTTGATCAGAGAGTCCAAACCATAACCAAGAGAGAGTCCAAGCCAAAACCGAAATCTTCTAGTTGCAGCAGCTGCAACAGCAGCTCTCCTCCAGACTTGCGCACAAACTGGCCAACTGCAGTGCGCACAAGTGTTGCTTCTGCAGTTCTGAGAATCCTGGCCAGAATGAAGACTGGCCTCCTATATTTATAGTATTTCTGGCAGACTGCCTGGGCCAACTTCTCATTCTGGGTACTAATTCTTTAGTATATAATATTTCCTTTAGTCGACTTATTCTCTTGGAGGCTAATAACCTAATACAAGTCATTCTCTTGAGTCGACTTGTCTTCTAGGGTTATTAGCCAACTAGTTAGGGTTTCTTCTTGCTTCCCAGAATATTCTATTCTCGTCAGGTTTACACGTGGAGGTAAATACCTCCCGCAGCTACCATAATATCAACACTCCCTCCTAGCTAGGGAGGTATTGAAGGTAATGGTCTTGAGCACAAACATACCATTCACCCGATCGCATCAACATAGTCGTATAGACTATCTCATGATTAGATCATGAGCACCATCATCATTATCAGTGTCATCAACTGCATCATCTCTCGAAACCATACTCCATCTGAGTAATCAGACATGATGTTGGATAAGTCACTCACTCCACAGAGTGACACAAGAACCATTCTTCTAATCCAGACATATGTCCTAGAAGAATAAATGTCCTGGACCATTTTCCGTCTGGGGAATCTCTGTCCATTGATCATCCATCTAGTTGATAATCATTTCCAACCCTACTGATAGTTTTCAAGGCAATCAAAACAATGTCATTCAATAGAACACAACTGTGTTTATCCATAGTAGTACACAACTTTAATCTAGTGGTACACTGCCACACCAAGTAGCACACAGATACTTGATCAGTGACATACAGTCACAATCAATGGAACACATCCACCACAGTAGTATACATCTATTGTCCGAAGACATACAGTCTCCATAACAATCATATCATCTGATATCAACCTGCATAGAAAACATTGTTATGATATAAACTGAATCATCTGGGCCATTCTTCCACTCACATCTGTGAGATCTGGAAGAGCATTTGCCCTCAAAAGGTAAAACATCAATGATGAGTTGTCTGGACTATTCTTCTCAAGCAAGAAAGAATAATTGTCCTGATTTCTGAGCCTGGACCATTCACCTATCCGGGCCATTCCTCCGACCTATCCGAGCCATTCCTCCGACACTAAACAAAGTACAACCTGGAGAGAATGAGTATGCCCTGGGGAATGCCTGTCCCTGATTGTTGAACCTGGACCATTCACCTATCTGGGCCATTCCTCCGGCACTAAACAAAGTGCAACCTGGAGAGAATGAATCTGCCCTAGGGAATGATTGTCTGGACCATTTCCTAAGGAAATGGTTGTCCTGCACCAACCTCCAAAACGGACCATTCTTCGAAACTGCTCACAACTATGAGTTTCGAGAGAATGATTGTCCGACGAGGCAGACCAGTCTTCTTAACCACTACTGAGAGTGATCGTCAAGAAGAGTGACTGTCCTAGACCATTCCCCATGTTGACCACAAGGGGAATCGTTGTTTATGGTACATCAACAATCCATCGAACCATTTTCATTACGAAAATGACCGTTCGATCTGGACCATTTTCCGAACTGGAAAATGCATGTCTGTCAGAAATCTCAAACCACTTTCTGAACTGGAAAAGGAACTGCTCATCTTGGACCATTTTTCGAACTGAAAAATGACTGTCCATAAGTCAATAACACATCAGTGCTCCCTCGCAACCTGGGAGGCATCTCTTCCTTTTTCAATAAGGAAGTCGTCTCCACGAGCTCTAGCTTGAGTACGCAAACTCTTTCATCTTGGACAGAAGTTTTACCAAAATGTTTGCTTATCTACTCATCTGTGGAGATATATATTTGAGAACCACTTTCTCCTTTCTAGACTTCATCACGGAGAATGTAATGCTTGATCTCAAATGTACCTCAGTCTTTCTGGGACACCGGTTTTTCTCTGAAGGCTTCATATAGCTCTGATCAATAAAGTATATCATTGTTGGATTCATCTTTGTTTCCTGCTAGCTCATAACATCGTGGCAAGGGTCAAACTGGAACATATCCAAGTAGTACTTCTTCTGCCATCATGAGAGTTTGTCATGGATTAGCAATCCATCATCCTGAGCTTCTAAGTAACCATTATGATACAATATCTCTGTTATAGAATTTTTTTCACCATGCTTCTACTGTGCATTGGAGGTTCTTTACCAAGTTGTCTTCTTTCATCTGCATACAGGGGTTTCTTTCTGGTATACCTCAAAAAAAACCTTGAGGTTTCTCTACATACTCTTTTTGTTCAATTATTCTGGAGAACAGTCTTTGCATTTATCTAATGTAGACTCCAACCCATGGATATTGCGGACGATATAATGGCTCATGTAGAGGTATATATGGTTTACTAGAACAAGCAATCATCATAGTCTTCTCCCTCCATCTGGGAGAACTTCTACTTCTGGATCTCACAATGCTTGCATTCATAAGTCTTCCATACACTGTTCTTCATCACAACTTTCATTCCTTCTGTTATCTCTCCAGAAGTCCTTAGGTTGTATCTTAAAGAAGCCTGGTAACTTAAAGTGTGATTGATTTTGTGTTTATGTTTGGATCAACTGGGATAACTGACCTACTGGATTGTTATCAAGACAATCAAATGTATATAACCAGATGAGACAATGCTTTCAAGAATTAATAATCAGAAAAATAGTTGAATTGGTGGATGAAGAAGGCTATATTTATTAACCAGAACACACATGTGATGGGTCAAATAAGATAGTACAGATTACTTATTAAATCATAGTTTATGAATTGACTAAGTGAGATAACAGTCACTAGCAACTAAGATAAACATAGATCAATAATAATCATCAAAGTACACGAAGAGAAAGGAAATGGCAATCTGACATCAACAATGAAAGGAACTTGTGATCTGTATTTTATATATGGAAAGTCTATTACAATAGCAACATGGTCTAGTCTCCAGATTCGAACCCCTCTTTTGGACTGTGGCCACTATGGGCTTAAATAATATTTACAAAGCAGTTCCAGATCCTCAAATGATGGATCTCAGAATTAGAAGTGTTTGCAAATCTAATCAATTACATGATTCTAGGAAATAGATCTTATTCCTAAGAAATTGAATCCATATCAAAAGTATGGTCTTCAACATCTACATAGCCTTGTTGGATGATGATAAGACTCTTTTGTTGAAATAATGTAACTGCAAAGAGTATTCTTATTATTATTTGATATATTATTCATTGGATCAATCCCCATTGTGGATTGATCTTGTCGACTATTGTAATAGGACCAAATCCCCTTTTGCAGATTGGTCAAATGTTAATTATAATAGGCAGAATAAGAAGTCGGCCCCAGCAAATATTAAAGAAGCCCCAGAATATAATTAAGGTGGTTATAAGTTATAACCACCCAATGGGAGAAGTCGGCCCTGCCAGTGAAGAGACACTTCACACGTGCCAGTCTAATATAAATAAGGAAGCTAGCGCCTCACTTAGACACAACTCACTTGCTCATTGAGAGACAAGTTTCGGATCTGCTGCTAGAGAAGAAGGAGAGAGAGAGTGACGCATATCTGGGAGAGGACTTTATGTATTAGTTTAAGAGATCTCTTGGCATTGTATTGGCTATCTATATTAAGGAAGTTTTGTTGGGTTTTCTTCCCCTAGAGGGTTTCCCAGGATAAATGTTGTGTCTCTTGTGATTGTGTATTTCTCAGTGATCTTGGATTATGCTATTGTTATCTAATGAAATGCAAACAACTATAATAATGGCTTAAACATTAACATCTTTGAAGTCTTTTACTGACATCTGGGTTGTAAGTCAATTATCTTCAACCAAAAATAGAAAGTCCATTTGATCTTTTCCCCTTCTCTAGCGCCTCAAAAGCTGAAACAGAAAGCTAATACATATATCTTTAATTATCATCTTTTATCAGAAATCTTCCTCATGCCATCTAGAAGCAAAAACCCGTGATCTGGGCAAAAAAGAAGGCAAATCTGCCAATCTCTGCACTTTCGGTGATTTAGGGCCCAAAATTTGTAATGAATAAGCCACCGAAAGCCCTGCTATACCTTTATCTCCTCGTGTTCAACAGCCTTGATTTGTGATCCTGAGAATGCTCCAAAGATCAGGTACATAGTGCTACTTGTTAAAATTGTCTGTTAATTTGTGCCTCCAAAATCTAGACTATCGAGCTAATGCCCTCAAATCTAGTGTTGATCGCCATGATGATCTTCAATCTTGATATGATCTTCACGGTTACTGATTTTATGCATTGAAATATGAGATTTAACAACTAAAAATCTAGAAAAAAAAAAATCCTTAGATGCTCGGCCACCTGCCAACTTCAACCTAAAATACGGGAACTTATCCAAGATATCGATATTTGTTCGCAATGACATGAAGCATTCCCTCATTCGCATTCCAATGTTTTCTAATAGACATGAGAGATGTAATTTTCATATCATCAACCGACAACCACTATAAGACCTAACATAGAAAATGCCTCTCTGAAAGTCTGTCTCGTATTATTGAAATTAGCAGGCATTTTATTTAGGCCAAGATTGATCTCCTCAATAACACATATTGCAAACATCACTGCTCTGCAATAGCCTTCTAGACTACATTCATACGAGGGGATATTTCTTTTGAATCTCCATGAACGCAACTTTCCCTTATGTCTCTCTGAACATGTGCTCCTTCTAATGCTTCTCAACAAGCATCTTTCTCTGTTGTCTCGTCCATAGATGTTGTGTGTCTTCTTACCAAAGAAAACCACGACTATTCTGTGGTACAAACTGTAGAACGTGCAACTAGCTGGCGAAACCCAAAAGATGAACCTACATGACAAGAATGTCTGGAAGCTAACGGACGACTGCTCATGCATGAAATTTCATTATGTTGTCCACTGAAAGGAGAAACATCAATCCCATCTTCATTAGATGCAAAAGAAACAGAAAGTCGCCTGGGTGGATGAAGCATCAGAGTGGGTGTGCAAATATCAGCAAGGCAGTCCCATTGAGGTGAGAATTGCCCTGATTTATCCACCTTAGGAGAAAAGATTGGGGAAGTTGAGGTTCTTGATCCGGCCTGGCGATTATGGATAGCAGTGATATTTCCTTGTACCCTCTTCTTGCATATGGCCTGGTGCCTGTTGTTTGATTCGTAGCTTGAACCTGAGACTTGACTTGTGGCTCAATTAATGGCCAAATGTCTTTTGACTTATGTCTTCTATTCGTGTGCATTTCCCAACTTGAAAGCAACTGAAAGAATTTGTTGTTGTCCATCTTCACAAGGAAGAGTACAATAGCTGAACATTTTTGTTTGAGGATGAACAACACTGCCAGAGAAAGTCAATAACATCACTGCGATGATGAATCGACCATGTAAAACACGCATGCTTAAATTTAGACCGGGAACCCTTATCTCGATACCCGCCTATAGAGTAATGAGAAAACCTGAAATCTTTAGATAAAACTTGACACTTCTACTTCTGCAGAGACAAATGGCAATGACGTCTCCTCGTGGCGAATTGGCGTTTTGAATTTATTTGCCCGTAAACTTTTATGATACTAACATCATCAATTGGACACATTATATATTCGATCAAATGAGTAGTGTCAAGCTGGGAAATAGTTTAGGAGTATGACACTAGTTAAGGACCAGAACACTTCAAGCACCCACCACTTTTACTTTATTTGATGAAAATAACAATTGTAAATCTAAAGAAGCATAAAAATAGGGTTAAGGAAAAACTGACAATGCTTTGGAATGCAGGTAAAAGCAATCAACGAGAGCTTTAATGGAGTAATGGAAGTATGACACTGGCCAAAATACCTAGGGGAACGATGAATCAAGTAGCGAGTAATGAGGACATTCTCAAAAAATACCAGTGTATTTTTTTATCACTAACACCTTCTGCTTGATTGCTTCTATAGGGTTTAGATCAAGTTGGTAGTCTTGTGATTCTTGATATAATGACTAGTTGTTCTAGTTTTTCTTTCTCTCTTTGAATCTTCATGTTCTTCTTCATGTTTCTCTTTAGCTCTTGGGTTCATGGAGTTTTCTAATAGATTCCATGCCCTGAAGATTCCAACTTCTTCCTTTCATCACAGGATCAAGGATGTGGATGGACAACCAGGGATACTTTAAGGCTTCTTTTCGAAGAAGATTTCTTCTAACGTCAAACTGAACACGTGCTGCTCTTCATGGTTATTACCATTGATGGGAACATGGATAGATACTTCATCATCTTTAGTGGATCATAATATTTAGGATTAGCTCCCTCCTAATCCTTGCTTCATGCATGAATGCATGCTCTTCTTTTGGAAATATATAATCGGCTCCCTCCATCTAGGAGAGTCCACGCTTCCTTCTGCATCCTTATTGCCTTCTGCAAAGTGTCACAAATCTTTTTCGATTTCCTCTTGATTGTTGACTTCTTTCTGTCTTTACTTCTTCTAGGTTTCTTCAAGATTGATTCTGATTTCGGCTTATCTTGCAATTGTTACTTATGTAATAGCTTCCACATGAATTGTTACCAGGGGTTGTTGATGTACTTCAGCCTTTCATGTGTATTGCCTGACTTATAGTCATTGTGATAGCAAGTCCTTATTTTGTTGATCTTCCATTGGTGTAGTTTCTCTTTGAACATCTTATCTTCTAAGAAATAGATATGCAAGATATGTACAGAAAACATGGCATGTACACAAACTATGAAGAGTATTGTTACCTTGTCTTAGAAGAAGAAGTTTGTTTTGTCCTGCTTGGCTTTCTTTGAGAGTTCCCTTTCTTCGGCAACTGATGCTTCGTGTGTTTCCTTCCCTTTCTTTAACTCGGGACAATGATTCTTGTAGTGACCATACTTTCGACAATTGAAGCATTGTATTCTTGACATATCTTTCTCTTGATTTGGTTTCTTCCTGGAGCCAAACTTCCTT
>ML782078.1:36480-47314 GCA_009831015.1 Picea engelmannii | reverse complement strand
CTTGATTCTTCTTGTGCACAGCAAGTCCAAAGTTCTTCAAATGTAGGATACTCCTTCCTTGTGTTCATGCTTGCGGCAAATGCATCCCATGTCTTGGGAAGACCATTGAGTACTATATTTACCAGTTCCTTCTTTGAGATGATTTCTTCAATAGCTCGTAGTTGATCTCTTAACTTAGAGATCCTCACAAAGTATGATGTTATGTTGTCATCATCATTCATCTTCATGTCACGGAGCTCATTCTTCAGACTCATTACTTGTCCAATGTTTCTAACTAAGAAGAGGTTTGTTAGGGCATCGTACATCTTCTTAGACGAATCAAGATGGGAGATGTAGGGTATCAAATGGTCTTTTATAGAATCCACTATGATACTCATGGCATTGATGTCATTGACTTTGAACTTCTCCATAACTGCAACGTTCTGCAGTTCCTTCTCTTTTCCTTCTTCAAACTCTGGTTCCACAATCTTTCCTTTCACGATATCCAACGATGAGATCAATCCTTGTCTTCCATGCTCGGAAGTTAGAAGCCCCTTCTAACTTGTTTTCTGACTTCATAGAGTAAGTCATGTCTGCTTTGATTTGGTCAACCCTAGATTTGACCAAAAACTCAAACTTGACGCCTTAGCTTGCTGAGAGTACCAAGAGATGCGCTAGGCTAGGGCGCACTAGTCTATCTAAAAATTAGGTCAATCCCTTCACTTAAGGTGCCTTAACGAGAGGGTTAGGGTTTCTACAACTGCACCTGCTAGTAACCCTAGCGGCAATGCTTTAGTAACTACTCCTGCTAGAAACCTTAGCGGCAGTTCTTCAACGAGCTTAGTAACCTTATGGCTATGCTTGCTTCCAGTGGTTAGACTAAATGAAGGAGGTGTGGGCCCATAACCTGTTAGAATATAATGGATGTGCTCGTTTAACCATAGACAATATCACTATTGTCACCCAACCATAGGCCGAAGCCACCCCCGAGCACCTTAGCCTTGACAGAGAATCATTTCGGAAGCAAACCCTAGGCTAGATAGCCAAACAAAGGTGGCGCATCTTTATCCAAGGATAGCGCACCAAGCAAGAGTAACAAGAGCTGATCAGAGAGTCCAAACCATAACCAAGAGAGAGTCCAAGCCAAAACCGAAATCTGCTAGTTGCAGCAGCTGCAACAACAACTCTCCTCAAGACTTGCGCACAAACTGGCCAACTGCAGTGCGCACAATTGTTGCTTCTGCAGTTCTGAGAATCCTGGCCAGAATGAAGACTGGCCTCCTGTATTTATAGTATTTTTGACAGACTACCTGGGCCGACTTCTCATTCTGGGTACTAATTCTTTAGTATATAATATTTCCTTTAGCCAACTTCTTCTCTTGGAGGCTAATAACCTAATACAAGTCATTCTCTTGAGCCGACTTGTCTTCTAGGGTTATTAGCCAACTAGTTAGGATTTCTTCTTGCTTCCCGGAATATTCTATTCTCATCAGGTTTACACGTGGAGGTAAATACCTCCCGCAGCTACCATAATATCAACACCCAGTCTGCATCATTCAGCTCCTACGCCCTACCATTCCTACTGGTTAACTTGCCCCGTGGAATTTTGTGGTATTCCCACCGTCGACCTAAACCCTAACTTGCACAACCAAAGGACAATTTCCCAATCCCTAACCAAACCCTAATTAGGCGATTGTTCTACGTCGAATCCTCATTGTTCTACATCAAATCCTTACCTGTTCTACCTGATAGCTCGATCGACTGCGCATGGTATCTCACACACTGCCCTCTCTCGCACATGGTGATAGCCATCGTGTGCTCAAGTCTGCCTCGACACAAATCAAGATTTTCCACGTCATGTTCTAGCTTTCAAGAGAAGCTTCTGTTCTTCAGCTTCTAGTCACTTGATTTGTAGTTTGTTCAAGGCTATTGGATGCAAGGCTCCATAATCTCAAGCTTTGCAGCAATTTTGGCGACGCAACCATTGACAATATTTGAACCGAAAAAGAAGAAATTGTATATAAATGAAACCGGTATCGATCTCTCTCACGCACAGTGATACTTGCTAGGCTTCCACTCTCTCTTCACTTGATGTCATACCACTAGCCTTGGAGCTAAACTGGTCGAGGGGCGTGAAGAGAATTGACCCATGAACAACCTCTTGGATTACAAGTCGTCTTGTATGCGACTCCCAAAATAGACTCTTGGCTTGCAACATTCGATGCCCTTGATATGAAAAGAATGTCGAAAGGAATATTTCCATGATTGAAATAGCCAAAAAGAATAGAGATAAACTCCATCTCGGATGTAGAGATTGAAACGTGCATCTGTTGCGTGTTTCCCAGATCCGCAGGAATCAACCAAGAAAAACTTGAGGTCCTCGTCCTCCATTTCCAGGCATCTCACGCTTATCTTGTTCACACCTTTCAGGCATTGCTTATGATATACGATTTCCAGCTATGACAACATCACATACAATTATTGCGGCCCATTTTTCTGTTATGGTGAAATAATGTCACGAGTCTAATCAACCTTTCATATTCCATTAGCTACAGCGTTAGGGTTACATCGATTACGCCCTATCTCCTTCGACAAGCCATCCTTCCTCTCAACTCTGCCAGAAGCTATGAAGATCACTACTATTGAATTGATTTATCCAAGTTGAAATAGACTTGGGGTCTGGTTTTCACATGAATTGTTGCATTGATTTACCAGCAATTAGATCCCTCAACCCATCCGAATTCAATGTTGAAATCCCCAGTGGACTAGGGTGTGAACACCATGTTCATCGTTCCATTCATGTGCATGACCTCTTTGGAGGATATGGAGGTGAATGCCAATCACCACCATTTTTGGGCATGAGACTGTGTACTAGTACTTTATCAACGTCTCTGCAGTGAAGACTTTGACCAAGCCTTGTAAGTTTACTTGTATTCATTGAATTTAAATTGCATTGTAAACGGGTGCATTTTCGGTAGAAGTCGACACCCTTCATTTGTTGTTTGCATAGTTGAGTTTTCCTTGTAAATTCTGGGTGGAGTAGCAAGAAACCCTATCATCTAGTTTTGTCTTAAATATGGCTCGAGTTGAGGAACTGATAAAGTTATTTAACACTCTAATCATCTCCTCTATAGACACTACAATCACCATGGACAAATAAACTTTGCAGTCTGTTGTGACCTGCTTGAAAGTGTCGTAGCCCAAAGAAGCATTGTTGCAAACTCAGAATTGACTTCTTCACGACGCACTTGAGCTAAAGAATCTTCAACTACTTTATGAACCAATCCTTGTTCAAAACCCTCTTTTCAAAGATGATGAAGATGATGTTGCCTATTCAAACCAATAGCTAGCACAACAACAAATCAATGAGCCAGCTCCAGATTCAAGTACAAATCAGCTTCCTCTTTCCAAGCAGATCATCGGACCTTGGGAAGAAATCAGGCAGAACAAGCACAGAACCGGTATCAGATATGAAAAGGATGTCACCTTTCATAATCCTGATTACACCAAACCGATCCAGTTTCAAAGTGTTAGATTGCTTCAAGATAGTTCATACTCACTTGCTCTAGTTCAAGAGCAAATTTCGATATGCCAACATTGTCAGCAAGTTGGCCACGTTGAAGATCAGTGCTTCGATCTTCATCCTTGCAAGCATTGTGGACAGCACAATCATCCTTCAGATAAGTGTTTCAAACGCAAGACAATTGCAAGAGTAAAGATCCACTATGGGTGGATTCCTTCTTGTCGAGGATCATCAACAGTCAAGAAGATATGTCAGTCATACTGTAGAATTCACTCTCGAGTATTGACGCATCTTGCAGAGAAAGTATTTGCATCTTCTCACCTTGTCGCCGACATAGCAGAACAACATCAACGATTGACAATCAAACTTCAAGTTTCAAAGTCCCATCAATCGAGCAACAACAAGCGAGCGTGATTGGTTTGTGGTTTTCCGTAAACCACCACTTAGTAGAAGACTTACAGCCTTTGTTAGACAACAGTTTGTGGTTTTCCTTAAACCTCCACTTGGTAGAAGACATTCAACTTCTGCCACAAAACAGTTTATGGTCATCTTTAAACCAACATCAAGAGCACTTCCAATTAGTAGAAGACATCATCAGCTTCCAACTGATAGCTAACTTAAGAAATGTTTCGGGAACCATTGAGCCTAGAGCAGGGTTCCAAAGTTTGTGGGCATCCTAAAACCACCAGATTGGTTTGTGGTCTTCCTTAAACCACCATCATCATTCGGTTTGCAATCATCCCAAAACCACCAAATTCAGAGAGCACATTCAGCCATCAGCAGTTGCACACTTCCAGTTTTCAGCTGCCAACTTACAGATATCAGCTCTCACCTTGGACTCACATACACCCCTTAGGATTAAGGGGGGGGAATGTTGGAAACGTAATCCTTGGGGTTACAAACTTCACGTAATGTGAAGAGTCAAAGAGACCTTGGACAAGAATCCAAAGGTCATCTAGATGTGTTTATATGTGTATCATATCCATTAATAAAATGCACTACAGGCTTTAACAGAATGCTTAAAATTTGACAGTTATAGATTGGATGAAAGGCTTTTATATAGGATGGAAAGTTTATTATTGGCACTCATCTTCGAGCGACTAAAAAGAATGGAATCGAGTTTTTCCACAATATCTTACCATCATGTTTACAGAGAATGAATATTACAGCAGATACTCTCTCCAAGGAAGGCCAGAGGTTGCTCCGGGGCACTGGAAGCAGATTGAATTCAGGGATATCATCATGTCTTTTAGCCTGGATCACTCTTTAAACTCTGTTTTTATTAGTTTTTGAAGGGCTGCTGATCAGCAATTTCAGTTTTTATATGTATAAATTTTTTTTAAGCAAATCACTGCATAAAGTGATATAAACAGTCTGGAACAGAATAGTTATATAGGCCTGAACTTTTCATGACAGGCTATGTTTTCTTTTCTCACTTTTTTTTTGAGAATTAGGAGGAATAAGTCTCTCAAAGACCAACTTTTATGAAGCTTAACTGCCAATGCTCAAATGCTAAATGCATCTATAATATGCAATCTCTTGCTATTCCAAGGAAAAAAAATAGGATATCATCAGAATTTATTGTGAAATTTCTCTTGTATTCTAGTGTGTGCTCTGAAAAAAGAACTAGTTATCATCTCCAGTATAGAACTCCTTCTAACCCTCTTGAATATTAAGCTCAAACCATAGTCACCTGGTTTGTGTTCATGTTCAAATTTGACAACAATGAAATTCTTGAAAAAATCACCTAGACAAAAACCTTTGATAAAATTCGCCATTAAATTTGAGTTTATATATATATATATATATTAAATAGAATTATTTTTAAATTATATAATTTTATAATAAAAATTATAAATTTTTATTTTATATATCATATAAAATTATATATGCATAAACTAAATTATATATATATGAAATATATTATATATGTTATAATGTGGGCGCGGGCATCTGGTAATTTCCTAATCTCCAATAATGTATTACCCATAAGTAGTGAATGAAGATGATCCTAGTCTCAAGGCAGCGATCTGGTAATTTCCATTGCAGCAGCATTCGGATTTCTCTTTGGGCAAGACGTATTTGGCAGCAATTTCAAAGAATGTGTTTAACAATTGCATAAAATATTTGAGCCTTGGCCCATAAACCGTAAATTTGAATAGTACATTCCTTCAATTCTGAGAATTAAATGAATTTCAGCAAATTCCCTTTAAAATAATTAAATTACAATCAAATTTAAGTATCATATTAATAGAAATGAGATTCAGCCGAATATAAAGGACAAATTTGAACTAATTAGTTCGTCATCTCTCATGGAGGAAAGTAGCCCGACATGGTGACTTAGGCTCAAACTTCAAAGCTCTAATAGTGTTTACCTTATACGCTTCTTTTCAGTTTCCAAATTCTAACTGCTTACTTGATGTGCATGCAGAGTTACACTCCCGTAATTAGATATTCAAGATCTGAGTTATTTTTGCAATTAGATGCAAAAAAATTATGTTCCATCTTTATCTATTGTAATGAGATCCAAATTATATACATTTGATTTCCATGTTTGACATTTCCTATAGATATTTTTTTCCAACTTTGGTAGAAATCAAGTAGAATTGCTGGTAAAATTCTTGGAATATTTGTTTAATATCCTCGATATTGTCAGACATAAACTTTGCAGCAAGAATTGTTATTTAGTTGTAAGAAATACGAGATTTGGTCAACCGTCAAAATATTTTCAGATTTGCATCTAAACTCATATTTGCTGAACCACAAGCGACATCACACCGAAATATCAACTATTCTCTCACAGCTCCTTCACTCTTAATAGAGAGCCAAGACATCATGGATGCTTAAGACATCACGAGGGCTTACACATTATCCCTTTCTGACCTCCCTCTTTCAATTACAGAGAGTTCTACAATTACGGATGGTTTAAATCTAAACCAAAAACTTTAATTTAATTTTGCCAATGTGTTATTTAATTTAATACAGCATGATTGGGCCTAATGGTTAAGAACATGTGTTTCCTCTTAAGAGGTCACAAGTTCAAATCCAGAGGGGGGTAGGGTATGTATACCTCCGTAGACTTTACCAGTCAAATCGCTGGGCGGAGGGGGGGTCCCTTGTCCCACAAACAAGGGGGTCTCATACACCAATTTGGTGTGGCTTGGCCATGATCTTAAAAATAGAAGAAAGAAGAAGAAGATAAAACATATTGCTAGTCCAGTGAGTTAGCTCAAGTGGATGAGTGCTGTGGTTGTAATGCAAGCGGTCTCAGGGTCAACTCCCCAGCCAGCCATATTGTTGAGATTGTTGGGCCTCACTCCATGTCCCCACTGGGTTAGGCCCCATAATCATAATCGGGGCCGATGGTTCACCCCGTTTACATCCATGAATCATGAATCATGGGTCAGAGGATTTTCCGCGAGGGTTTCCTTAAAAAAAAAAAAGATAAAACATATTGCTAATAAAATACATAATCTCACTCCCCATTTCAGCAATATTCATAAGCAGCCACAAGTGAACCAAAGACTTGAACTAAGGTACAAAAAAATGAGGGCATACTTTCTAACAACTTTATAATGGAAAGTCTACCAAATCCATACCTCTTGTAAGCGGCTTCCATCCAAAGTGTTAAAAATCCGTACAAGAGTCCCTTTCGTACTCGCAGTTGCAAGAAGAAGTCCGTCCGATGTTAGAGTAAAGCAAGCAATGTGTGAGTCGTGTGCTGATATAAACTTTGTTGTCTTCAAACCATAATGTTCAACACGAACCTGCCCACGATGCAAACCAGGGCATGCCAAAACACAACTGTTGGTTGCATGAGAAAGAACACAAAGACCTTTGGGATTAGCAAGAGTCTCTATTTGATGAAGAAGCTTCAGGTCCTGAAATTTATAAACATATATCTTGTGCTCCAAAACCACAACTATACGATCCCGTCTTAATTTTACTGCTCGAACTTCGGACCTAAAAGAAAGTTCGCCAATACATCGACTCTGATGATCATCCCATATCATGACTTTATTAGGAGGGTATTGAGGATTTTTCCCACCTCCAACAAGGGCTAAAATATTGCACCTGAATAGCATCTCAACAATGCCAATTCCTCCTCTGAAATTTCTTCTAAAAGTTTCTTCGAAAGGATCACAATTGTATATCCTAAAACCTTGATCGGTACCACAAGCAAAACAACCATAGTCCTGGTTGAAATATGTGCCGAGCAAGGGAGCTTCATTGTTGCTGCTGGACTCTGACGTGGCCTGAAGAGGTGACAAGGATGTTGAAGATTGATGGCCAGATTGTGCAGGTGACTGTTCACTGTCAGGAGTTTGATACCCCGATGGAGATGGAGAAGGTGGTGAACGCATAGGCACAGAAGTCGTTGCCATCACATTCGCAGCAAAAAAATCTTCAATGCAGAATCCCCCAGTTTAAGACAAAAATTATCCAAATGCGTCGGCAGAGCGAGTCAAATATGTCCAAAATCTGTGAGAATTGAGCTACAAACTTACCATTGTATAAGATACCCCAAACCAAGGCATATCCAACTGGTCTATACGATCAAATTTGCTTGTACAATGAAATCACTAACTGGTGTTTATGATCAATTTGGCTTAACCTGTACGATCAACTTGGCTTAACCTGTACAATGAGATCAGGGATAATCGTAAGGAACATAAATGTAGAAACCTTGATAAATTTTCGTAATCCTATCACTATAGAGATTTGGCAAAAAAGTTTGCAAAATGTTCTAGATTTCCAGGGATTTTATATATTTTACTCAAAAAACTGGTAATTTAATAACCTAATGACAATTGTTAACCCCTCGGTGAATAAAATTCCAAAATACTGCCCCACAAACGCGAAGTCCGTAGAAATACACGACGCTAAGTAATTTTATACTCTGTGTCTACAACTTTTCTAAACTTTAGAAGTTCTTAGAGAAATAGTGCAAATATAACCAGTTTTAACCAAGTTTCAGCGAAATTCACAGTTTGTCTAACAAGACGACAATATTAGGCAAAGTTTTACTAAATTTGTAAAAGATTGTTTGATATTCTACAAACCCTATCGAAAATTTAATACATTCAAATATAATGCAAAGTTTAATAAATTTGTGAGATAATTCATTGATATTAAACAAACCCTGCTGAAAATGCGGAAAATTCGTATCTTGTTCTAAAGAACCGAGGGGAGAAGTTCAAAATTTACAAAATTATTAAGATTTTACATATTTTGTAGAACTTACCAATTCTAGATAACTTCCACCGGAATTGAACGAAATTCGATAAAATTGTCTAACGGCTGGCGAACTTCGATACACTCCGCCAAAATCCTATGAGCTGCCACCAAATTCAAAGGAGGTTTGTATAATATTACTCATCTTAAGAACTGCAACATTAACCCTAGCTTGATTTAAGCGCGCGAACCTCGTTACCCTAGATTTCAGTCCAGGGATATCTGCATCACCCAAATATCCGTAATACAGACGGCAAGATTTGAATATCAAGATCCTACATACGCAGTAACCCTTACCGTCCCCTAAAACGAAAGCCTATCGGACGAGGATGCACAATTATCAATGAGGCACCCAAAGTGGGCGAGTATTTATAGTAATCGGTGGGATGTGCCCTACTCTCTAACACACGTTATTCTGACAAAGCATTCCAATATGCTTTGTAATAATAATAAGTATGAAATATCTATGGTTGTGTAGTTGGGATGCGACATCGTTATGCAAATCGTACAAGTTCCAAGATTGTTAGGTGTAGAGATTGTGTGCGAGAGAAGGAAGGTGTTTAATCTCACAATTTTATAAAAAAATCTTAACACTTGTTTTGTCCACATATAGAGCAATATGTGTAATGCTTTCACATGTTATATATCCGAGTGAATATTTTATTAAATGTTACACTATTCGATGCATATGTGTACTCAATACACCTTTGCATTCAAGGCTTTTATTAACTAATTTTAGTTGGCATACATGTCCAACTTGCTTGTTGCATGATAATAACAATCCATTACTCAAATGTACTTATACTGTATAGATTTTGCATTTTAGTATTCACATATGCATATCCACTTAGAGGTGTCAAGATGTGGCTTACTTCTTTATTGTTCTTTGTTGAATATGTGACAATTTTATGATGACTAAGTGACTTTTCATTTTTCATTACGAAAGTTTTTCCACGCTTGATTATTCTTCTTTGAGCCACTTTGTCTTAGTCTAGATATACCATATATCCAACATCTCTAGCTCTTAGGTAGGGTCCTCTATTGCCTTGTCTCTTGTCTTTAATTTTTGGTTGTTAATTTGACTTTACTAGACTCTTTGGTGTGCTCAATGAGGGGCATTCATCAAGGGCTATGAGCCCTTTATTTGGCCCATGATTAGTTAGGATGTCTCATTTTGAGTTCTCAATGGCCCAAATTTGTTTGTGAATGCTTAACTAGAGGTGTAAAGGGTCAAACCTTCCTTAACCCTTATTGATTTCTTGGTGCCAAGTGAACCGTAACATTTCAAGGTCGTACTGCGTTTGTGAGTCATGACTCACAAAATGAAGAATGAAGTTTAGGAAAATACTTACAATAGCAGTAAACATAGTTAACAACTTAACGAGAACTGTGAGAAATCTAGCCCTGAAAACTCATATTTTTACGTCGAACACACCAAAATCAACCCGTGAATTGAAAAGCGGTCCTACCAATAACATCATCCTTTTAGGGGTTTACAACATTTTGCAACCATGGCCTTAAAAACGCAATGTCATTAACAAAAACCTTAAAATCAATTCTCAAATCGAAAAGTGGTGCTACTAATAACACCCATTTTTCAGGGCTAAAATTACAACTTATTTGAAACTGTGACCTGAATAACCCGTACCATTACAACCTAAATCTTAAAATCAATCTTCCAATTGAAAAGCAGTGTTACTAGTAACATCATGTTTTTGCCCCCTGGAATGGGGTGATAGGGACGTAATTAGTAGGGTTATGCAGTTATACTAGGCACTCATAAGGTTGTCCTCCACTTGAACCTCGACACCCCACCTACCAGTCTCTCTCTGCCATCGTAGCATGTAGGGATTCATGTCGAAAGGTGCATGGGACTTGGGAGTTTATTCCTTTATGGTGATAGTAACATGTCTTGTACTGGAATTGTTTGTTGAAATAATGTAACTACAAGAGTATTCTATCTATTATTGATATATTATTCATTAGATCAATCCCCTTTTGCGGATTGATCATGTCGAGTATTGTAAATAACCAAACCCCCTTTTGCGGATCGGTAAAACCCTAATTGTAATAGGCAGAATGAGAAGTTGGCCCCCA
>ML782078.1:17643-30539 GCA_009831015.1 Picea engelmannii | reverse complement strand
TGTCCCAACTATCTCTTTCCATTGATTTATGCTTGGAATTCACTCATTGCTAAGTGCTCCTTGCATTTTGATATGTTTTCTCTTTATTCTGCCGCCATACTTTTTATAAATCCTTCCCTCTGTAATCATCTTCTATCTCGCCTCTGCTCCATGGATTTCCATTGCCGAAACACTCTTATTACTTGCTTGATCATTTGACTCCATGCCTAATGTATTACTTTCCGGTCCAACCCATCAACCCTAAAAACCCAGAACTTTCTATTACCCACAGATCTGCCCACTGTTAAGCTTATTGAATATCCTATTGTGACATATTTTCGAGAGATCCCTCTCAGGTTGGAAGGGGCAGTTTCCAGTCAAAAGTGGTTCGAGGTTATCTCGGAATTTACTTGCATGCAACCCAAGTCAAGTCCGAGTGACAAAATTTATTTCATTTTAAATGTGCTAAGGCTTGGTTCTATTACAGCCTAGAACCAACTCTTGTGACAACACCCTCGCCCTCCATTTTTTCACACCTCCACCGTTTTCGTCCCTACATACATAAACAAGCTTAGGATAAAAAACATTCGATTAGTAATAAATGGTTAGTGGCATTTTTCAACACTAATTAGCATAATAATGTTAATTTAATTAAATTAGTGTAGTTAGACTAATTAAACTAGGCTAGGCTTGTTATTAATAAATTAATTAATAATTAGCAATTAGGTTAGTTTGATTAAGTTAGCAATTACGTTAGTTTATTATAATTAAACATTAATTAAAAAATAAAACAATATAAAACATATAAATCAAAAAACAATTTAAAAATATAAAACATAATAAAAATGCATTTAATAATAAAACAACTAAAAATCCAAATAAATAAACATTAAACGCCAAAAAAAAAAATACAAATAAAAACTAAAATATATAATTAAAACATACAAAAAAAAATAAAAAAACAAAAACAAAATTAAAACACATTAAAACAAAACATAATAAAACAAATTAAAACACTTAAAAAGTAAAAATAAATCAGAAACAAAAAGCAAACAAAAAAAAAACAAATAAAGACAAAATAAACTATTCCCCTCCTATACTTCACACATCCCCAAAAAACTAATCAACATCCCTAATTTTTCCTGATCCCCCCATGTCATTCGAGCTTTAACGAGGGGGTGGGTTCAATATGCAAAACCATTAGAGGACACTTGTCACCATCAGGTGAACTCGGACTCCCCCCTCCTAATAGCACTTACCACCCCAGGGGGGGTCCGAAAACCACTCTCCCTCCTCCAAAACCACCTTCCCCAAAATAACAAAAAAACCGTTTTCGCCAGTTTTGACCACGTGTTTTCCGAGAGTGATTTCGGGCAAACCAGAAGGAATTTTGAAAACCCGAGAGAGGTTTTTCTCCATAACGGGATGAATAACAATAACCTCTCTTAGTTTTTGTACAGGTATCAAGGATTGGGAGAATCGAAGCCATCTCTTGGCCCTATTTTTCAAGCTTCCATTTTTTCTTGTTTTGGTCATGATCTTGCGATAGGTGTTTTGGAGAGCTGCAGATGAATTTAAAAAAACCGAAAGAGGTTTTTGTTCAGGATAGACTCATCTACAATAACCTCTTTCAGTTTTCACACAACTGTCATATTTTGGGAGATACAAATGTCTGAGTTGACCCCTATTTATAGTAGTTCAACCTGTCTTTCATGGCAAACAGTTCAAGATTTTCAGGGATTTGTTTCTATTTTTTGCTGAGGTTGTTGAATTTGACCTCCTGATCCTGGGAGTTAATATTTCTATATATTTTTATAATTCAAATGTACAATGGTTGATGAATTGAGACTTGTTAGAAAGATCAATATTGTAGAGCAGCTCACAGAGCCTCTTTTAATCAAAATTCAGTAATACAAGACAAGCTTTCAGTGTTCCTGTGGCATATCTATTTGGTGAAGTGTCCCTGTTACATATTGTTTTCTTCTGAATTATTCAATAAAAGATTAAGATCATAATTTGTTCAAAAGTACACTCTGTTTCCGGTGTTTGGATAATTTTTATGTTTTCTGCTAGAGGATTAGCTCCAGAATTGTTAATTGCTCTGGTACAATATTATATCCTTACATTTTCTTTCACATCATTCAATAATCTCAAGAATCCAACAAAGGTGCCTACCCTGCCGTGTAATTTTTCCTGTAGAACATGTCTTGATTGGATCAGGCCTCTTTGACTCCATTGCCCAATGGCCTTCCTTTCTTGTTTCAACCAATCAATTTAAAAAACCCAAACCCTGTAGTTTTTAACTAGCCTACAATTCCCAACAAACAAAGTTATATCAAACAGAGAGAGCCCTCTCAGAGTCTTGGAGGGCTAGATCCAGGACTCCAAGTGGTTTGATGTTACCTCAGTGATTGCCTCCTCAACCTTGGGCAAATTACAGAGCGTTAACACATCGCAGACAATTTGGACAAATAAATTACTCTTATGTTGTTGGTCTAGTTTCCCTAGTGGCAAGCCAACAACATAGACCATGTAATGTTTTTCTCTGTTAATATAAAATTCCACCAACTCACTTACAAAAAAAGAAAAAAAATTCTATTTTGGGCTTAAAATCACATCATTTTTTAAACCATGGCCTAATAAACTGATATTGTTCCAAACGAAATCATAAAAACAATCTTAAAATGTCCACTCTTTTAAGGTTAATGTATCGCTTTAAGCACCAAACAATAAATAACAACATGATGATATCACCCTATAATTTAAAAAAAAGAAATCTAAATGTTATACGATTTAGACTTTTTCTAGCAATCATCGTAGAAATTCGGCTATATAATTGTTTGTCAAATTGCAATTTTTCATTGCTAAAATTGTATTTTTGAATGCATAAGTGGAATCAATGTCCTCAAAACCCCCCATTGCACCCAAATTGTGCAATCTAAACAATTGATATCTGCAATTCCAACAATTCTTCTAAATTTTTAGCCAAATTTTAGACAAAAAAGGTCAGAAAAATATGGCTAGAAAAAATCCAAATCATAGCATGTTTAGAGTATGTTATTTAAAATTTCAACGTGACTACCAAAAATTTGATTACTTATTAAAAAAGTTAAAAAATCAAAATAGTTGGTTACTTATTAATAATTAAAAAAATCAATACACATGGTATTGAATTAAACGACAAGTATTGTTTTTTTAAACTATATATATATATATATATATATAAACTATAATTAAAAAAACAAAAACAAAAATTAAAAAAATAATAATAATAAGGGCGATATTAGGAATTTTTTAAGTTAGTGTCTAAAATTCTATTATGAATAAAAATGTACATCCAAGGCTTCCTAACGTCTACCATTACAAAAACCATACCTCAAAGCTCCAAAAAACTTAGTGCCATTTTGAAATATATTGTCATTGTAGATACCTACTATATAACTATTGTTTGTTAGTTTCTTGAGCATAGGTACTATGACAGTTTGATTTAACTGATGAACTAAGAAAACTAGAAAACAAAGATCGCTAAGTTACATTGAGAATGAAGGAACCAAATTATCCTTTTGAGGTTGCATAATCATCGTGTTTGCTTGTTTATTGTTGGGAAGTCCCTTTCTTCTGTCTATTATTCCTCGATCGCAATGGGATTTGTTGACATGTCAATGTATTTCCCATGGCCCCGATCTCCCGAACTGACTTGTCATGTTGTCCCTTGCTAGTTGTTGGTCGTGAATTTGACACCAAATGCATAGCACCCTAAAGCCTCGATTTTTTTCTCCATTATTAGATTTTATTTCCTCGTTAGCTCCATTTCCCCGAGGAGTTGCTTTTGAGGAATAATTTTGTCCTCAAGGACCTGAGCCAACAATGACTTGACCATCCATAACAGTTATGTCGCCGTATAGAATTTGGTGTCTCTTGTTTGTGAATAGCCTGGATCTTCCACCCATCCTGCTAACTCCTCCACAATTTTTGTTCTGGATGTTGATCCTTTCTTACTTCAGATTGTTTCCTCATATTGCTCAATGACTTTCTTAGCCTCCAGTGACACACTTGGGTGATAGAGCTCTTTTATGCTATGTTTTCTTTGTGTTGGGCTTGTGTCATGGGGACCTTGTGTTTGTCTATCCTCGCCTCTTGAATTCCTTTCTTTCCTATCTCTTCTTGCAACTGTATCTTTGGATTAGAGTGTAGTGTCTTCCCTTTGTTGCTCTCTTTCCCAGTCATGTTGTTGTTAGGGTTAGGCACACTATTGAGAATCCAATATTGGTATGGCCTCAAAGCCCCAACTCCATGATTTCTTTGCCTTAGCACCTAACCCTTCCTACTACAAAATTCTATGGGTGAGCCAGGCCCTGATGTCCCAAGAAGAATGTTGGAGTCTCGCTTAGACTACTACCATACCTTCCAATCATGACCCTGACTCGCAGAGAAGCTCAGCAGAGTGTTGGAACAACTATTCACCCTACAACATCCAATATACCTAAACCATTGCACCCAAATTGTGCCAATCAACAGAACAAGAGAGTTATTGCTTGATGTGGTGGAAAAAATCACCCTAAGGATTTATTATTCATTCCCTAAATTTGTGTTAAACATGTGCTTATACTGAGAGTGGGGGGGTGAATCAGTATAAGATACTTTTTACTTTATTTAACCATTCATCATCAATCATTCGCTAGCACATATAAACTCAAATCATAATGCACAAAATTTAGTGTGGAAACCCTTGCGGTAGAAAACCACAAAAACTTATCTTTATAAATGTATATAGGCACCAACCTACTGGAGACACCAATCTCCTCGGTTGAGCACCAACTCAGCAAGATATTGTGTAGGCACCAACCTAATGGAGACACCAATCTCCCCAGCTGAGCACAAACTCAATAAGACCTGTATAGGCACCAACCTAAGATCTTAATACACATGGTACTTCTAACTTCTCCTGCATGCTTCATACTTCATGTATTTCATAGCGTTAGCATACCCTTAACTTTCATGCTCTAGAGTCTCTCTTTACTTCATACCCCAGACACAGATTCAAACCCTAGTCAAATTTAGCCTTCATGTCCTAGTGAACCTCGTAGCATCATTCCCATAATATAATCCTTACCTGCAACATCGCAACCTCAAAACAACTCACTTTGCAACATCATAGACCTTAGTCCTTCATAGTGCACCCTTAAAACTTCAATAAAACTCTTCTTGCACACCTTTAGACCCCAAGAATACTCTTCAGCTTCTTTAGCACACCTCACAATCGATCTTCTTGCTTGGATGCTCTTCAGATGTGCACACCTATCTTGTATTTCGTGTGCAAGCCCAACACCACTGAGCATGCTCCTTGCCTTATCCATCAACGTTATGTTCATTCTCTCGGCAACTCCATTTTGTTGTGGGGTATATGGTGTGCTATTTTGGCATGTTATGCCACACCTCTTACAGAACTAATCAAATTCCTTTTGACAGAATTCACCACCATTGTCAGTTCTCAACATTTTAATCCTCTTCTCTGTCTGGTTTTCCATAAGAGATTTAAACTCCTTAAATCTCTCGAAAATCTATGATTTCTTCCTCAGGAAATGTATACATGTCTTCCTAGAAAAACAATCTATGAAGGAGACATAATATAGCGATCCACCAAGTGAAGGCATTGTAACTGGGCCAAACACATCACTATGCACTAGTTCTATAATCTCATTTTCCCTTGTCGCTCCAGATGTGAACCTCACCTGACTTTGTTTCCCATATATGCAATGTTCACAAAAGTCGACTTCTAAACTACATTAAGGAAAACCTTCGGCCATACCTTTGCTTTGCATAGCTTGAAGTCCTTTTTCTCCTATGTGTTCCATCCTCTCGTGCCATAACCTGGTCGGGTCGATTTGATCATGTCTTGTCGAGTCAGTTTGAACCGACTTGGATTGAGTCAAGTCAAGTTATGTCGACATCAATTTGATTTGAGTCGCAATCAAGACGATTTCAGGTGCAACAATGTTGTTTCATCCAGTCCAGTCGACATTCCCTAACAGCTTGTACAGGGTACCAATCCAAACTCCCTTCATTTAGACCATCGCACCTCTGACCATCTTACACAAGCCCTTCTAAAATAGAATATGCACACTTGCATCACTCATCTTACTGACATATACCAGGTTTATTGCCAAACCTAGAATGTGTAACACACCTAGAAGGGTCCTTTTCATCCCATCCTACAGTGTTAGTCAGACTCTTCCCTGTCTGACAATTTTGGTTGTCGAGTTGTCCCCCGAGAACACATCACCCCCATCGTATTGTTCATATTCAAAAAACCATTCTTTATGTGGTGTCATATTATAGGATGCTCCTGAGTCGATCAACCAAACATCTTGATTCGATTTTGTACTGGTCGACGCTAAGTACACATCACCTCCCTTTTTCGAGGTCGTCTTTCTCTCAGTCGACTGCTTCTCATCAGATCCAGCACTGCCTTTTGTTGCCTTTGACTTACAATCCTTTTTATAATGCCCAACTTTACCGCATTTCCAGCATCTTTGCACCAACTGAACCGGGGATTTAGATCTACCCTTCGAATTATACTTTCTACTAAAGAATTTGCCTTTATCTCTGTCTACCGGTCAACCTCTCAGTACCAGAGCATCTTTGGTTGATCCTTCCATGTTCTTCCTTCTCATTTCTTCCAATAGAAGAGAAGAAACCACGTTCTCTAGCGCTAGTGTGGTTGTATTACTCCTAATGGCCACGACTAAGCTATCTCAGTAGTCTAGAAAAGAACATAATAGGTTGATACTCTTCTCCTCATCAATGATATTTATATCCACAGATGATAGCTGGCTTAACACTGTATTACACACATTTAAATACTCAGTCACCGAACTGCCATCACTCATCCTCAGAAGATATAGTTTCTTTGTGAGAAACAACTTATTTACCAGAGATTTCAACTAGTGTAAGCTTCCCAACTTGTCCCATATTTTCTTGGCCGAATCTTCACCAGAGACATTCAACAACACCGAATTTGCAAGACAAAGTTGTATCATACTTCTTGTTTTTCTTTCGAGTTTCTCATATTCTTCCATTGACATGCCTATCGGCTGGGTACTTGGACAGACTCCTGCCCATTTTTCTCGATCTACAAGAAGATCTTCCATTTCAAGCTTCCAAAGCTCAAAATTTTGGCCATTGAATCTTTCTATCTCTATTATGGAACTGCTTGCCATTGTTTACCGCGATCTTTAACACAATTTATGACCTACGACTCTTATTGTACCTAGGGTTTAGTTCTCAAATTCAAGATTTGCATATCAAGATTTGATATACTGGCCAAAGCATTACACCAATCTGATAGCTCACTTGTTAGGGAAAACCTAAGCTCTAATACCACATGTTAGGAAATGCAAAGCACTTCCACACTAATCCTAGCAGAAGAGAAGAAGAAATTAATTAAGAACACAAATGACGCAAGCAATCACACAGTACACCGAGATTTTACCCTGGAAACCCTTAACCGAAAAAACCAACATTCCTTTGAGCGTTCTACTCTATTGTTGTCTTATTCATTCAAAATAAAAGGTTACATGTCTAACCTTGGTCCACACCTAAGACACAATCAACATCATACCCTTTTGCACAGGCAAGAACAACCCTGTAGCTAATTCAGATTACATATGCATGACCAACAACCTACACTTACACATGCATTAACCTGCAAAAGTGAATTCTACAATTACCTTACAACAACAGCCTTTACAGCCTTACAATACGCCTCTTTATAGACTTTACAACATGAAAAACCAAGGTGATAAGCAAATAAGACCTCATTTTTAAAATAATTATGTAAATGAAAATTTTGATGAAACTTTTGAGGACAACATGCATTGTTGTGATGGTAGTGAAACATAGGTGTTTTTTACTAAAGAAGAACACGACCAGTTCATGGATGCAAACAAAATCTTCATGCAAGAGAATGATGGAAGGTTGTCAGTGGAAAAGGAAGATTACCAGACAGGGCTGGAAAATGCCATCATGCAATTCCAGAAACAATATAATATTCGAAACAAAAAGGTACCTGTAAATCCTCCAAAGGGAAATCCTACCAAAGAATCTCAAAATAATACACCTTCTTCAAGTCAGCCTAAGAAGGACTCTGTTGCAAAGGATGTTGTGGAGAAAGGAAAGCAAAAGGAAGAACCTCCCAAGAAAGTACCTGAAACGACAAAGGAGACAGTCATCGAAGAGATAGAAAAAACCTCTTCTTCCTTTAACTTCGAAAGTGAGATGGCCAAAAATAAAATATATGTCCCATTCAATGAGCTGATAAAGAATAGTGAATATAGAAATCAGATTATTAATATGCTCAAGATGGAAGAAACTTCTGATACTTTGAATATACAAGATGATCATCCTACCATCTTGTTTGGCCCATGTGTAGAAGAGAGTAGTGATGCGGATGAGGTCCCTCCTTTCTATGTCAGTCCGAAGATTCATGATATGACTCTGCACAATGCTACGTTAGATTCAGAAGCATCCCATAATCCGATGCCCAAGGTAGTCATGGACCAATTGGGTTTGGACATTACAAGGCCCTACAAGGATATTTTTTCTTTTGATTCGAGGAAGGTGATGTGTTTGGGTCTAATAAAAGATCTGGTGGTATCTTTGTCTCAAATTCCTGCAAAAAATATGGTCATGGATGTGGTGGTTGCCGATATCCCTCTTAAATTTGGCATGTTGTTGTCTAGGTCATGGGATGCAAAGTTGAAAGGGACTTTGCAAATGGATATGTCATATGCTACTATCCCTGTTTTTGGTCAAGATAGGAGGTTGTACAAGGAAGTTTTGCTCAAATATATGGTTAGTAACAAAGCCCACCCAAACAACCACCCCATTTACTTTATGGAGATTGAGATTAGGTCTTCCATTTTCTTTAATGATTCGAGTTTTGAAGAAAAGGTGCCAGAGACTGATATGACTGCCAAAGACAAATCTAATCAACAAACTGAGAAAATTTCAGAACAACAATATAGTGTAGAGAATGAGATGTGGAACATCAGCTTTGATGGAGCTGTCAGTAGAGAAGGAGCAGGAGCTAGTGTGTGGATTAACCCCCCAGACTGGCCACAAAACTTTGTTCTTATAAGCTTGCATTTGAGTGCACAAATAATATGGCTGAATATGAGGCAATAGTATTGGAATTGAAGACTTTGAAAGAAATGGGTGCTAGGAGGATAGTTGTACATGGAGATTTTGAGTTGATCATAAATCAGGTGAAGGGAATATATCAAGCAAAGCACCCCAGATTAAGAATATATAGGAATATAGTGCTTGACCTTCTTGAAGAATTTTCACAATATAGTCTCTCAGTGATTCCAACGGGTCAGAATCAAATTGATGATGCTCTAGCTACTTCAGCCTCAGTTTTCAATATTCCAATTTTTCCTAACAGGGGATATGAGATTGAGGTCAAGCATAGACCAATAATACCTAATAATATTAAGTACTGGCAGGTTTTTGAAAATGATAAACAAATAAAAAGTTTCCTTAAGATGGATGGTGAATTTGCAAATTTGAACATTGATGAGGAATATTGTTGTGAAGAAGAAGATATGGCTCTGTTCGAAAATGATGGCTATTTCAAAAATCAGATTGTTGGTAACGATATAATACAACTAAAAAAATAACATCATTCCCAAATGCCTAGTCCCATTAGAAAAACTCTTTGACAACAATGATGTGGCCAAGAGTCCTAAAATTATTGTAAATGATGGAGATGTTGAAGATTGCAACAATGGGACTCATGAGGATCCCGAGATCATCAAGATATCCAAGACACTTAGCCTAGAGGTTAAGTAAAGGTATATCAATTTATTGAAAGAATTTCCTGATGTATTTGCCCGGAGTTATGAAGATCTAAAAGTTTATGATACCAAGGTGATTCAACATGTAATTCCAATCAAAGAAGATCATGAACCTTTCAAGCAGAAATTAAGAAGAATAAATCCTTTACTGCTGCCCTTGATTGAAAAAGAGGTAAAAAAGTTGTTTGAAGCCAAGATCATAGTATCTTTGAGATTTTCTAAGTGGGTGGCAAATCTGGTACCTGTCAGAAAGAAAAGCGGAGAGACCAAATTATGTGTGGACTTTAGAAATCTGAATAGGGTATCTCTCAAGGACAATTACCCACTGCCTAAGATGGATCACATTCTACAGAAAGTGGTTGGTTCTCAAAAAATATCAATGCTGGATGGTTTCTCTGGGTACAATCAAATCATGGTACACCCCGATGATCAAGAAAATATAGCCTTTACAACACCACGGGGCACCTTCACATATGTCAAAATGTCTTTTGGGCTCATGAATGCAGGAGCAACTTTCCAAAGAGCTATGGATATAGCCTTTGTTGATGAGAAAGATAAATTTATTGTTATTTACTTAGATGATATCACTGTATATTCAGTTTCTGATGAAAAACATCTTAAACATCTAAGAAGAGATTTTAAAAAATGTACAAAGTTTGGGATTTTATTGAACCCCAAGAAGTCTAATTTTGGCATGGAAGAGGGGAAGTTGCTTGGAAACATTATTTCAAAGGAGGGAATAAAGATAGATCCTAGTAGAGTTGAGGGAATCCTTAAAATTGGCACACCCAGAAGCAAGAAAGAGGTGCAATCTTTCTTGAGGAAAGTAAATTTTCTAAGAAAGTTCATCCCTAACCTTGCTGAAATCATAAAGCATATCACTAACATGCTCAAGAAAGGAAGTGAGATAAAGTGGAACCCTAAAGCCAGAAAATCCTTTTAAGATATTAAAGTGGCATTGACCAAAGCCCCAGTGCTAGCCAGTCCCAATTTTGCACAAGACTTTATATTGTTTTCTTTTGCCTCAGAGCACATTGTTGTTGGTGTTTTATTACAAAAATATGAACAGAATTTTGAGAGGCCTATAACATACTATAGCAGGACATTGATGGATTCCCCATTAAAGTATGATATCATGGAGAAGTAGGCATATGCATTGGTTAAGGCCCTAAAGGAGTTTAGAGTTTATATCTTACATTCTCATACCATTACTTATGTGCCCAACAGTTTTGTGAAGGACATTTTAACTCAACCTGATCTAGAGGGGAAAAGGGGCAAGTGGATAGTTGTTTTGTTGGAGTACGACCTTGAGATTAAACCTACCCAGTTGATCAAGGGGCGGGGACTTGAAAATTTGATGGCACAGACAAATTGTGAGCTCTTTGGAATTAATTTCATTGCATATTTGTCAGCAGATTAAGAAGAAGAAGAGGTCCCTCAGGTATCCCAAAATTTCCTTGACTCCCCATGGTATGTTGACATTATTTATGTGTTAAGAAATTTGCAGGGTCCTCCTCAATCGAGCAAAACTAAGGCTGAGTTTTTGAAGCCAAAAGCAGCAAAGTTTTGTATTCTAAATCAATATTTGTATTGGAAGGATCCATGATGAATCTTGCTGAGTTGTTTGTTGGAAGGAGAAGTAGAAAAAAACATCAGAGAATTTCATAAAGGTGATTGTGGAGGGCACCATTATTGGAAAACCATTGTGCACAAGATACCGAGAGTTGGGTTCTATTGGCCTAGCATTTTTTCTGATGTTTACAAAGAAGTTTCAAGCTGTCATGAATGCCAAATTTTTGATGGGAAGAGAAAATTGAAACCTTTGCCCTTGAAGCCTATCTTCGTTGAAACACCTTTTAGACAATGGGGCCTTGATTTCATAGGATAAATTCATCCACAGTCTTCAACTCAGGACAAGTGGATACTGACAGCCAAAAATTACTTCACCGAGTGGATTGAAGCAGTTCCCACAAGGCTAGCCATAGATACTGTTATTATTCAGTTTTTGGAGAACAATATTTTTTCTAGGTTTGGTTGTCCAATCAAAATCATTACATACAATGTAGTAGCATTTAAGTCCAAAAAGATGGAAAAAAATTGTAGTTATTATGATCCAGTTGGATATTGGTGGCCACCCACATTTTCCAACAGGCTCAAAACAGTTTTCTGGCAATTTACTATTTTTACCAGGTTTTAACTTCCGAGGCCATTTTGAGGGCATAAATGAAGGTTTTCCGGGATTGACCCAACTCAATGATGTCCATAGACATTATTGAGGCCCCAAAATGAATCTTCTAGACGATACCTTTCCAACGGGCTATCATACGCCTAAAACGGAGATCGTATGCAAAAGTTACGACCCCGGGAAGTTGATGCACCAACTTACCCAAACGGAGCTCACATGACTTTTGGCGCTTCATCTCCTATGGTTAGGTTTTTGGATGTCGAGGGTTTTTTACATTTCTGTTTATTGTAAAAATGCCTTCAGAGCCTCATTGTAATCATCTTCTTACGAATGTGAGTAGCCGTCCCATCTCTTCTCAGAGATAAGTTGCCACCATTCTAGCGAGTCTTTCACTCTGTATTTTTACAGTCTCTGTACATTTCTTCCATTAATAAAAATCATGTATTACTGTATATTTGTGTTTATGGTTGCATCTCTGATATATTTTTGTTGTATTATTGGATATACGCGATATCTCTGTGCATTTCTTTATTATATCTCTGCTCTCATTTCGTGCCGAAAATAATCTGGATCAGTGGTATCAGAGCAGGCTGTTCTTGATCGTTTTTTTCAGTGCATGCCCCCGACGAGGTCCGAGTATAGCAAGTTGGGTCTCGAGCTTGTCTCTCTTGAAGACAATAGAACTCACACACCCAAGAAACCCTCAATGGCGGAAGAAAAGAAAAACGACGGAGCAGATGATCTTATTAGTCTGTTGCTTGAGCAAGCTCTCACGCGACATAGGGACGAAATGATGGAGAATTTTTCCCACATCCTTCGACGCCTGCCGATAGCAACAGGTGCATCTTCATCAAACGACCACTTTGGAAGCACCT